>CM037787.1:41396354-41446354 GCA_021229015.1 Solen grandis
GTAAAACAGTAGATGAGCATTATATATCACGGAAACAGCCAATTTTCTTGGTATTTCTCACTTTATGAACGTGACATAAAAGAATCTTTAATTAAATTTCACGAATGGCATGAGCATGAGACGGAAATTTTCTCATTTTATGCGCTGTCTTCTCCTTTGATGTCTGCGTAACATGTGTTTCCGTAGTATCCAAGTTTAAACTTATTTATTTACTTCGATTGGGAAACAAGTTGTGATAACTTAGACTAATCTCTCGCGACGGTGCATAAAATGGACCACTTCTTTGCGTCTGAGAAGACCATGTCAAGTCCTTGTCCTCATCTAGGTTTGAACCAACAACCTTTGGATCCGCAGTCATATACAGTACCAGTACACCTAAGCGCCCTAGGTAGTATATATCTGTATACATGGGATAATACATATTATGGAGAGATAAATTAATGGATTTTTCTTTAGGCAGCCTCCTTACGAGAGTACACTATCATTGCAGATTAGCTAAAAATTTGCTCCCGGATAAAATCATATATCCTTAGTAAAAGCCAAATTCTGTTTACTTTTTTATGTTTAGAAAAGAAATACCAATGATTTTTTTTGGAAAGTTGAAAACAGCCATTTTGATAGACACAATTTCATATTTTTATGTTCATAATAACAGTGTATGTTTTTAGCTCATCAACATTTAACCGTTCCCGGTTACCGAATGGTTAGGGCGTCCGCCTCGGGAGCGGGAGGTCGTGGCTTTGATCCCCAGCCGCGGCATACCAAAGTCGTAAAAATGGTACAGGTATATTTCCCTTGCTTGGCGCCCAGCATATAAGGTTTTGGTTGGCCCGGAATCAGGATGTAGTGTGGTGGACTGTTGTGGTATTATGCCACATATCTACGGCGTGATACTGCAGTGTGGCAGCACTTTATCTGTCTCCAGTAGATATGCTATCGGTGTTAAACCCAACAAACAACAAAATTCAAGTTTTATACTTCTTAGTATTATGTATATCTTAACAACTGTTTGTATGTGAACATGCATAACTGCTTTTAAAGCACATTTGAAATTATGATATATATTATGATAATTGTACCATACACTATATAAGGTATAATATATAATAAAAAATATATTGATAAAAAGAAAGAATCATTTACAATGCGTGATAATGTCAAAAGTATCATGCACAAATATACGTAGTTTCAACCTAGGGATCTTGGCAATTGCATCAAGCAAACAACCTTTTATACGCTGATACCTTTATGTTTCGAAAAAGAGGCATTCGGTTATATATTTTCTTTACCCACTTGTGAATATTTTTAGTATGAAATATATATTCATTCTAATGCGCGATCACAAAGTATTTTGAAATTAACAATTTCTTAATTATTCTTTTTCTCTTTAATTTAATTTTCTTCATTTTCATTTAAAATCCAGTAATTTATATGCTATTTTTGACAGTAATGATACACATTATGTTTTGGGGCAAACATATGGATGGATTAGAAACAATCTTTACAATGCATGCATTTTTTCAAGTGAATTTTTGCACCGTATAATGTATTAATTTTGACAAATGTAACGCTTACAATGAATTAAAATAGATGTCTTGTTCCGTTCTGATTAAAACACAACAACAAAGGAGCAAAAGTCAAACTTTTAAATCGTTTTAATGTTTGAAAAATTGAAACATACGTAACTCATTTTGAATTTGGAATAATTTAGAGCTTTTTTAATTAGTTTTCTTATTCTTATTCCAGGGTAAATTTATTTATTCTTATTCTGGGGTAATTTTTTTATTCTTTTTCCGGGGTAAATTTATATGAAGATTTCATGATTTTAATGATAATCAGCCACATAAAAGAATTTTATAAATCAAACAACGACATTCAACATCTTTATTATCGGCAAGTTATTTGCGTCACCGGAAGTGATCGAGATTTAAGGCTCTGGAACTGTAATGGTGACCTTGCAAAATCCTAAAAATGATATTTTTTCCTGAATCTATACTATAAAACACATTGTATGGTGAATTTTTTTTTAAAATCTACCGTTTATAACTAAAGTTATTGACATTTTTATGTATTTTCCCTTAATGTTCAGAAATGGTCGAAATAATACAAGGGTAAAAAATAAAAAAGTACACTTTTTTTTATAAACAACTGTTTTATGTTCATATTTTAACCCATTTTCCTGTTTTACAATAACTAAATATTAATTAAAATCAATAGAATTGAGCTTTGGACAAATATTTTTCAAGATATAGAGTTTTATATAATATATAACAGAAATTTAGTTTTTAAAAATTAAAACTTTTAAAATTTTCTGCAATAATAAAAAGATTCAATAGAAGTTTTACCGTTCCAAAAGAATATAATAGCAAGTTATATAAGGTGACTATAATGAAACTCCAAGCGAAAAATGACGTCAAAATAGTCAATATTAATTAAATAGTAAATCTTTAAATAAAAAAAATCATCTATATATGATACAAAAATGAGTTTTAAACTTCAAAAACACAAATATATCACAGAATACATGGTTAACCTTGTTCTTTTGAACAATATATGAATGCAACGGAGCTGAACATTCAGTATATACATGTAATATCATAAACTCTGCCTGCAGGTCCAATGGTCCAAGATGTGTCTGTTAATAACATACATGAATATCACATTTACTACAAATGGTGTAAAGGGCCATGTGAAGGCTTTCTTAAGTCTCCATATTTTTTTTCATCTCAGTTTAATTTGTAATTCTCCCTTTAAAGGTACATTTGTGTTTTTTTTTTCCATTTTTTTTATACCTACATCAACTGTTTATAAAGTGTTGCTTACAGATAGCACATGTCCTTCTGTTGATAGTTTGTTAACCATTACTGATTTTAATCAGTTTTTCTGAATGAAACCTAAGGTTATAACTATCGGAAAACCCCACCAAATGATAGGAAATTACTAAAAATAGAATAAACCGGAAATCGACGATAATTAACGATTACGGATCATTCGGCAAACACGGACATTTCCGAGTGTCGGTGTTTGCCGAAGTTCATTACAGTTCCAGAGCCTTAAATGAAACGTTATGTATGACCTCATAATTCTCTAAAGCCAGCTAGCATATAATTATTGCCAATTATTATGTATTGTCTCCGTCAATTACCAATTATTTCTTTAATCACATACTAGAAGAGAATTATTCGATTTTTAATCACATGTTTTGAACGGAAGAATTGCTCCATATTTTGTAATCGATGGTGTTATTGATACAAAGGGGTTCCTGCATATTACAAAGCATGGGAAATGCGAGTTTGCTTAATTCAGAAAACCCAATTGAATCAGAAGTCCATGTTCATATTGAAGGAGATAACCGAAGAACGTGTGGCCAAATGCAAAATTTTTCTTTGGAAAAAAAACTAAACTAAAAGCCGGGTTCCCATGTTGCTTACTAAAAACGCCGAAATTCACACCGAGGTCGCGCCGAAAACGCATATGTTATGAAGCCAATATGGTAAATGCGTATAGATCATGTCAAACGAGGTCTTCTAAATAATTAGTTTTCGTGGGGATTATTTTTTTTCCAGATAAAATCATCTATATGTACAAAGTAGCCATGGAAACAGATCAAAGCGAAAGGTAATAGAAGAGGTTAAATGACTATGATTCGACTACTTTTGATTTTTAATACATATTTTACAGCAGATAGTAGCGGAATTCTAGAAACACATGAATGTAAATAAACGTTTGAACTTAGCGCTGAAAAAGAAACTTTATCAGATGGACGTTTTTTTCCGCAAATATATTTATGAAAAAGTATTAATAGCTAATCGGAGAATGTATTAATAGCTAATCGGAGAAAGTATTAATAGCTAATCGGAGAAAGTATTAATAGCTAATCGGAGAAAGTATTAATAGCTAATCGGAGTTCAGTTGTATAGTTGGTTTTGAGATAGGACATTTAATCTCTTCACACTTTCCTTAACTTACTTAGCTTGATAGTAACACGGTCGATAGAATATAACAGATGACCTCCAGTAATGTAATATACATGAGATTACTTTTTCATAACATTTTAGTGTGATGTCATTTCCTGTCTCTAGCGTTATACATAGTTCCTCGTGAGACTGATCGTAATGAGATATCGGGGTGATTATCGATTTCATAGCTGTCGTCTAATGCGAAACCAGACAATACCCATTCTCGTTTTTCTGTTATGTACAATACCTTAGTGTGAATTAAGAGGAAAAGCGATATCTTTATGTTTTTCCTTGCCATTTTTGATATGAGATACAATCTATTGTGATGCCAATGAAATGAGAGGTCACACAAAAAATGTAAGCATCAACGAATAATTATGTGACATTGTCACTACTTGAAATGCAAACAACCATCCAAACAATTTAACTGACACTCTGCTGGCTCCTTTCTGGGGAATTTTGTATTTTGTTTTATACTACTAACACATTCTTAATTTCTCTCTAAAAATACAAACGTATGTAGTATGTACCACGTGCGCATTAAACGACTGTTCCAAAATGAAGAATTTCGTTTTAAAAAGGTAAGATCGAGGTGAATTCAAAACAAAGATTTTTAAAGTTTTCATGATTTTGAGTCAGTACTAGTATCCCCCTGTGGATAATGAAAAAATATTTTTTTAACCGTTAAATGAATTAAGAACTGCTTAGTTGAAAGTATTTTTTAAATATTAATTATTGGGTCAGTATGCTGCCTAATATTTGATTTGACTTATCGACCAAGTTTCCTTAATTTTCCTTGTCTTTAACTTGTAATTTTGTTTCTGCTGACCCTATGGAGAGTTTTTACAGACCTTTCTACACAGAAATATAGGGGGTTAAACGCGATCGCGTTAACTTGTTGAAGATGAAAAAAAAAATACACAATATGTAAACGCAATCTTTACTTGTGTATTTCACCGTCGATTTATATATTCTGATAATGCTCTGTAGCTTTTTAATTATTTTCATGCAGGATATAATGATTTTTGATAGTAATAGAAGTTAGTAATATACTAAGGGAATCTATGATTATATACAAAAAAGGATGGCATCTTTAGGTAGATTATCTATATATACGTTGGTAATGTATGTACACATTTATAACAAAACTTACTCACAACAAAACGATTTTCCTTTCGTATTTAAAAAAAAAGCCATATGCCTTTTTCATTCATTTTGGACATAATGCCAGTATATTAAAAGATAAGTTCCGCCTAAAATGGATTGATGATGAATGGATGTTGGCCTTCATGTATAAATTGAAGGATGACGGGAGCGGGATAAAGCGAGATAGACAAACACTTATATATATATTATCGGAAATAAACAATTAAGATCTACCTTGTCCATGGTCTAATGGCTTTCCCGGCGAGTTCGAAACTCGAACTTTTGATGTCATATTTCACCTGCCCGTGTCCCATATGACGGAATATTGAGCTCCTTCGTCTTTGTGACAAAATACTTCTTCTCTGGCTTCCACAACAGTTCTCCATTGTTCCTATATTCCAATCTGATTATATTCCAATTTAATCGCATCAAGTTTTATTTGCGTTTCTTTCATGCACATCTAAATGTACACACTTTAAGCAATGAAGTTTTGTATTTTTTAATCATCGCAAACGTTTCCTTCATTGCTAAGCACCACAAAGCCAGAAGAAAGCTTTAAAGCAACACAATATTTGCTCTAGACAGGAAAGTTAACGCTATCCCTATAATAACAAAGGTAAAAATACTCTTTTTTGAATATGCATGTACAAATCGAGGATACTCTCCAAATTCATATCAAAATAATATCACATTTAGTTGAAAAGGAAACATGTACGTTCTAAATGAAGAACAGAAAAGACAATAGCATCGTTTGCAGTTAATTAATTATCCGGGATATTTATTATTCACTTTGAATCACTGTTAGATCATGCAAAAGCGGTAACAACGTGTGCATGACAGCACCCATTTAAACAAATTTAAAACGCAAAAATATTCCTTGCAATAAATCAACATCAGCATCGCGAATGCTCCTCGGTTAATGGTGTGTTTTCAAGTGACACTTTGAAGTAAGAGTGAGGCTGGCAGTCAATTCTTATCTATTGTCGTTCCCTGTATCAGCCAATTCAATGACATCTATCTAGTCATTTACAGCAGCTTCACCGTCATTGAGATTCTTCGATACGAGGAGTTCTCTATAGCGGCTGGACTGATACTTAAACAACGCTCGGAGTACCAGTTATATAGCACGTGATTTCGCCATTGCTATGACAATACGGTACCTGTCAATCTGATCGGCGTTTGTCCGCTTAGTTTTCTTGTGCATGAGACGGACAGAGGTAACAATAGTGATATTACAATCATAGAAGGAGTTCATGAAAAATTTACCTCAAATCTTTGACATGAACAACACAATCCAGGAAACGACATTTTTTTTTCTATACTGTTTGTGTTTTTGTGATCGCAGCGTTGACATCATTATCAATAATCGATGACTTAGTATAAAAATCACACGAGCTAAATCAATAGTAAGCAAACAATTCAATGTTTTTATTGCAACTGGGACACACTTGCTAGTTCGATAACTGGTCCAGTTTTTAGAACTTCCGTTGAAATGCGGGGGCCCTTAATATGTACGTCAAAGTAGTATAATGATTGATCTTAACAATATTGTTACATTATTGTTGTTGTTTATGTAGTGGTATACCACTGACATTTATTTATTTAGGCTTAACGAAACAATTACTGTAACACCTTTCACAGATTACAGTTTGCTTGCTCTCAACACAAACATACATATGATATAGGCCCTATATATAAGTCATACAGATATTTAACTGGAATGCAAACTTCAGACAGATTAACTGGTGGAGGGGATATACTCATATATAGTTACATGATTGCACCATACGAACCGCAAACCGCAAAAATCGCAATCCTCGAAAGAAAAAAAAACGTTCTGAAGATTCATAATTCTCGGAACAACACGCGATGTTCAGAAAAACTACATCTTTTTATTCAAGAGAAAGAGAAATAGACAGAAAAAGTCAAGTCCTGAAATACTTGCGGTTCTTCGAACCTCGCGAAAACAATGAAATCGATGATTAACGTGATGAACTAGTGAATATACCTCAGTCAAAATCCACCTTTTATGTGGATTGAAATTTAGTATTGCGCTCGTGTTTTATAGTTCTCACTATTAATATCAATGCTTGAAACTACAAAGCGCATGCCCTGTAAGACAAAACAAAATTTTGGTTTTGAATACATTTTGTAACTGAACCATGCTGGAACAATAAACAGAAGGAACAGATTCTTCTCTCTTGTTCCTGTTAATTCATAAATATATTTTTGGTGAGTTTTGTCCTTTCAAATTATAATAAATGTAATCTAGTATCATATTTTAGAATTCCAAAAATAGATATGAAGGCTTCGATGAACACAAATTTAATCGAGTTGTTACAATAGCTGACTAACGATCTCTTAGACCTTTGGGTTTGTGTCCCGACAGAGTTAGTGGGAGGGTTCATATGGGGAAGCCTTTCAGCTGGTTTGCGGAAGGTCGGTGGTTTAACCCAGGCACATCTGTGAACTCGTGGTCTCCCTCCCCCTATAGCTAGCTGGACGTTACTGTATAATTATCTTCCTCCCCCTATAGCTAGCTGGACGTTACTGTATAACTGTCTCCCTCCCCCTATAGCTAGCTGGACGTTACTGTATAACTGTCTTCCTCCCCCTATAGCTAGCTGGACGTTACTGTAGGACTGTCTTCCTTCCCCTATAGTTAGCTGGACGTTACTGTATAACTGTCTTCCTTCCCCTATAGTTAGCTGGACGTTACTGTAGAACTGTCTTCCTTCCCTTATAGCTAGCTGGACGTTACTGTATAATTATCTTCCTCCCCCTATAGCTAGCTTGACGTTACTGTATAACTGTCTTCTTCCCCCTATAGCTAGCTGGACGTTACTGTAGAACTATCTCCCTCCCCCCCCTATAGCTAGCTGGACGTTATTGTATAGTTATCTTCCTCCCCCTATAGCTAGCTGGACGTTATTGCATAACTGTCTCCCTCCCCCTATAGCTAGTTGGACGTTACTGTATAACTGTCTTTCTCCCCCCCTATAGCTAGCTGGACGTTATTGTATAACTGTCTCCCTCCCCCTATAGCTAGTTGGACGTTACTGTATAACTGTCTTTCTCCCTCTATAGCTAGCTGGAGGTTACTGTATAACTGTCTTTCTCCCCCTATAGCTAGCTGGACGTTATTGTATAATTATCTTCCTCCCCCTAAAGCTAGCTTGACGTTACTGTAGAACTGTATTCCTCCCCCTATAGCTAGCTGGACGTTACTGTATAACTGTCTTCCCCCCCTATAGCTAGCTGGACGTTACTGTAAACTGTTGTATAACTGTCTTTCTCCCCCTATAGCTAGCTGGACGTTACTGTATAACTGTCTTCCTCCCCCTATAGCTAGCTTGACGTTACTGTAGAACTGTATTCCACCCCCTATAGCTAGCTGGACGTTACTGTATAACTGTCTTTCACCCCCTATAGCTAGCTGGACGTTACTGTATAACTGTCTTCCTCCCCCTATAGTTAGCTGGACATTACTGTATAACTGTTTTCCTCCCCCTATAGTTAGCTGGACATTACTGTATAACTGTTTTCCTCCCCCTATAGTTAGCTGGACGTTACTGTATAACTGTCTTCCTTCCCCTATAGTTAGCTGGACATTACTGTATAACCGTCTTCCTTCCCCTATAGTTAGCTGGACGTTACTGTATAACTGTCTTCCTCCCCCTATAGTTAGCTGGACATTACTGTATAACTGTTTTCCTCCCCCTATAGCTAGCTGGACGTTACTGTATAACTGTCTTCCTCCCCCTATAGCTAGCTGGACATTACTGTATAACTGTCTTCCTCCCCCTATAGCTAGCTGGACGTTACTGTATAACTGTCTTCCTCCCCCTATAGCTAGCTGGACGTTACTGTATAACTGTCTTCCTCCCCCTATAGCTAGCTGGACATTACTGTATAACTGTCTTCCTTCCCCTATAGTTAGCTGGACGTTACTGTATAACTGTCTTCCTTCCCCTATAGTTAGCTGGACGTTACTGTATAACTGTCTTCCTCCCCCTATAGCTAGCTGGACGTTACTGTATAACTGTCTTCCTCCCCCTATAGCTAGCTGGACGTTACTGTATAACTGTCTTCCTCCCCCTATAGCTAGCTGGACGTTACTGTATAACTGTCTTCCTCCCCCTATAGCTAGCTTGACGTTACTGTATAACTGTCTTCTCCCCCTATAGCTAGCTGGACGTTACTGTATAACTGTCTTCTCCCCCTATAGCTAGCTGGACGTTACTGTATAACTGAAATACTGTCTCATCGACAGTTAACTGGAGCATAAGAACAAAAATATATCTTGACACTGATTCAGAAAAGAAAAGACACCATGATGCATGATAAAGGAACACAGTTAATTGACATGTCCACGCAAATCATAATGCAGTGAAAATAATACATTAATGAGCAAGTAATTCTCCTTTTTAAAGTGCATCCTGATCTCAAAACTTGGTTGAGTGGATAAACCACGCTGTCTTTTGTTTCCTAATGACAAGACAAGTGTTTACTGGCAAATCACGTCGTCGAATCCTTTTGGACTGATTTCCAATGACAAGATGCTAACTGTCGCGTTATTATGTGGTGTGCTTAATTTATTTATGGATGCCGAGAGCAATTTGAAACAGGATAGAGCCTTTTTAACTCCTGTTTTATGAGAGGCTATTGTTCAAATCGATATTATACCTTCGTGAGTCGATGGATGGAGAAATCAAATACAGCAAGCGTGGTTTATAATGTAAAAAAGGTAAAGTAAGTTAAAATGACAAAGTTGAAATAAGTTACATATGGATACAATCATACATATATCCTTCGTCTCCGAATGACTGAAATATTCTCAGCGAGACGTTAAATCCAATATACAAACAAACAAACAAACAAACAAAGATACATTTACATTCTGTGCCCAAGATTACAGGCGCGAGGCTGCCATTTTTTTTTCTCAATAAGTCTGCAAGCGAAAAGTACCGGTCCAATTAAGAAACTGTTGTGATATCAGTTGAAGCTGCTTTGATCGATATTAACAAAACCTTTTGATTTGTTTGGGAATGTTAGTGAATTTGTAATGTTCCTTTTTTACAAAAACATTAAGATATGCTCCAGGATTTTAAAATTCCCACCTTGGAAAAATGTTTAATTATTTTATTTCGTTTTTCTTTAATCTTTTTATTATGATTTTAGATTATTTAGACATGTAATGAGGAATATTTCAAATGTTTATGTCTTATTTATCATTTTATTATGATTGTCCCGATTTTCTCGATATAAATGATTATTATTGGTGTAATCATTACATGAAACTGAGATTGAATAGATATAAATGTCGTTGGGATTAATATTCGTGAATAAAACTCCTCAATAAACCAGCGGAAATTAATGATTTTACAGTATATTAATGGCGCACTCTTAAATACTGTAAGATCTTGATTTTTTTTTGTTGATTTTTAATTTGGTTTAATCTGTAAGAAACTTAATTTCGTCGGTAAATATTTTCGAGGATTCGTGTACTGGGAAACTTTGGGTCTTCTTAATGAACAAATTCCATCGTGAAAATAAATAGAACAGGAAAATAAATTCCTTAAAAGAAGCATTTTATTTCTTTGCATATTTATCATAATTATTCAGATGTTTTTTATCAAACGTAATGTTTCAAGACAACATCGTAAACTTTCCTTCGTTGAAATATCAACTGAAAAAGGAAACAAAACATCAAATAATTCAATTTATAGTGTAGGCCGATCAGTGGCAAAATGCAAAGAATACATTCAATATGATCTTTCAGAAAAAATATTCTCCGTCCCACGTCTTCCGCTATAGTATAGACAATAAAGACCCACCATGTTATTCTGACGTAACAATATCCATTAGAAATAAAAGTAGGACCACGTGGCATTTCGCGGAGGTGCCTTCGCCATTCTTGCTAATTTCCCTGTTACATTTATTTATACGCAAGAATAAAACAGCACCGCAATCGATCTACTATCATGTTAAGCCAGGCGTATTGCTTTATCCATTCACTGATGTTACCGACTTCACCATAAAAGGGAAACATTGGACTAGTATGGCCATGTCGGTGATTTCCAAAGTCGCCATCAAGAGGCGTATATTCAATGACAATATTCAATTAGGTTTCACATTGCTACCATTGTCAATCAACAACGTTCTGACGTCACTTATCGGCTTATATAAAGAAAACATCCCACACAACCTACATACAGTTTTATAGTCATTGTAAAACGTAAATAAATGTGGGCATTTCACATCTGCAATACCCCCCCTCCTCCTGACATTTGGCGAGGATAGAAATTTAATGATGCCCATCCTATGATATCGTCACTGTGTAAGATATCTTTTTCTGAGAAAGGGGATTACTGTTACTTTAAGACTGATTTGGCAAAGCAATTCAATTACACACCCTGTAATTAACTCAGGATGTGTGATAATATCGGTATATCGGTATTTAACAGTGTCAAGTCCCACGTTGTCATATCGCGATATTTTTTTCCACTTTCGAATGTTCGATTTTTAAAGTTTAAGTTCAGATCGGCATCTATGTAATAAAATAGGTAAGAATAAAATGAAGACTTAAACTTAAAATCAATTTTTCTATTTGTTTGTGCAAATGTGTATAGAAATTAACATAATAGAATTATGGGACAAATCCGTTAGCAATATTTTGAGATATTCATCGCGATATCATCCAATATCGTTTTGACCTACGATATCTATCCCGATATCCGATCACGATTTACTGCTCATTTTAATTTTGAAATTTCTACTGCAATTCACTTCGGTAACACAAGTACTGATACATGTAAAATGCATAGCTTTGTAGCTGATAATACGTTAGCATTTGACCAAATAACTTAATAAGTGTCTTAATTATAATTAAACACCCTGAAACACACATACATACAACAACAAAACAACAACGAACAAACAAAAAGGAAAATAAATGTATACATCAAGAGATTATTATCAAAGTTCAGTACAAACTACACCAGACTCATTTATTTTAATAACATAAGCATACCACCTGTATCACCAAGGATACGGTTTTTCAGAATAAGCATCACAACCTAATTAGTATCGTCTAATTGACATTTTAGAAGCGCTTGATCAGTTTGTAGCTGGTAAACACGAGATGTTTGTTCCTGTAGGTCATGCCATGCGAAAGTTTAACAGACGTAAAGGCTGGAGAAATAATTTGATTAACTTTTATTAGCAGCAGTCACAAAGTATATGACATGTTATACACATAGCAAACATATATATTTACTTCCTGGAAATAACTTTCAAGAGAAAATGTTTTTCTTGAGTACAGTTACCTACACTGTGAACACCTGTTGATTTAGTTTAGTACCCTGTTATAAACCAACCTAGTAACAGCCACTTTATTATTATAGATAATATTTATTACCGTACTAAGAGTTTTTTTTGTATGATTAAATCATAATGTATCGTATATATGTGTTTGTATATGTGTGTGACCATATCCAATAAATGCGTATGTATTTTGGCAGCTATGAACTAATGTACATGTTGAAACGAAATAGAAAATGTCTGTCTGTTCCCATATATTATCACAATACACGCGCGCGTGCGCGTGTGTGTGCGTGCGTGTGTGTTTGTGTGCAATATTTCGAAATGACAACATTCTACATACAGACCTCAGTGAGGTATGGGCACACAGGATACCTCGTATCTACATACAAAAAACCATTATAGTGAGGTATGAGTCACACATGGAATACTAAGATACAACTTAAATCAACCTGACTTTATTTAGGCAACTCGGCAACATTGTTATTGACCCACATTAATATTAATTAAAACACAACTTCACTTTACTTGTATATTACTTTACATTTAAATTATGAAATCTAAATATATATATTTCTACAAGAATAAATATATAAGTTCATATCCTGCTATTTATAGCTCCTTTAACATATTTTGCTAAATTTAATTATACGTGTCTTACATTTGACCTCTCTAAGATAGAAGTTCAAGACAGTGTGTGGCTGGGTTACATGGAAGATATATAATCAGGAAATCCGCATAACACTTGATACAGATAGTATGTACCCAGTATAAACGTTTGCGGTACCATGGTAATTTTAAACGATTTTGGAACCAACGCGTATACGTGTATACATGTTCCTAAAACAGCATTCTCAGACGTTACCGTAACCCAGGGAACAAGAACATAACATATAATGAAAATGGTGGTATAATAAAACAGGTAACCGAGCATAGTTATGACGTTCTTCTTGACCATTTCAATCGTCGACGCCAATTAAACATAGTTATTTTTTAAGGGTAATAGTTTTAAACAGTTCAACCCCTTTTATTTCTTGGAATTGCCGTCAAATTAGACACAGTTATTTTTTAAGGGTAATAGTTTCAAACAGTTCAACGCCTTTTATTTCTTGGAATTGCAAAATTAATAATTTTAGATAATGTGTATTTAGGCCAGAATGCATTGTTTACATGTGTGCAATCTGTCTTAAATTTTTAATATATTTTTACACGCACCGAGACATCCTTGTCATTAAAAAACAAAAACAACGTCACAAGCAAAGAAAAACATGGTCTGTATTTGAAAGATGGCCGTCAGGGGATTACTTAAGCTGTCTAGGCAATACACTAAAGGTTGTCTCTACAGCTGTAACGATTACAGATAACGTTAAACAAACAAATATTTACCACTCCAAACGTGATTCTTGGACATCTCTTGAGAGATCAAGGCTCAAAACGGACCATATTTTTTGTTACAATACTTCAGAGTTTATATCTCACTGATTAGTTGAACATGTGAATTTGAAGCGGTAAAGGTGTTCTTTTAAAACATAATTAAACAGTTCAATTATCAATGTATGTGTACACATAAAGTTCGGCACATACTGATGAGATAGTGGCATAAACACTTCAAGTAACATAAATACAAACGTATACACGTCTTGTAAAATATATGTCTTGTAACATAAACACGTGTTTGAGCATTAACACTTGATGTAGCATATATACGTCTTGTAACATAAACACGTGTAGTTACATAACAAGTGTAGTAGCATTAACACGTGTAGTGGCATTAATACGTATTGTTACATTAACATTTGTTGTGACATTAACACTTGTAGTAACATTAGCGCGTGCAGTAACATAAACACGTGTTGTACAATTACACATATCCTTACATATTAAAACTGTTGCAACATGAATACACATAGTGGCATTAGTTTAATACGTGTTAAAACATAAACACGTGTTGTACAATTACACATATCCTTACATATTAAAAATGTTGCAACATGAATACACATAGTGGCATTAGTTTGATACGTGTTAAAACATAAACACGTGTTGCACAATTACACATATCCTTACATATTAAAAATGTTGCAACATGAATACACATAGTGGCATTAGTTTAATACGTGTTAAAACATAAACACGTATACATGTAGTAGTATAAGAACGCCAAGTTTTATAAACATATATTGTGACATTAAGGGTAGTAAAAAAAAAAAAAAAAAAAAAAAAACATTAATAAAGTAGTAACATAAACACGTGTAGTAGTGAAAAAAAACTTTTGTGAAAATTATTCTGTTGATTTTGTGTATACTGAAGTGATGATACAAAGGAAAGCAAAAAAAAAACAAACAAAAAAACAAACAAAAAAACAAAAAAAAAACATGTGTGACGTTGTCAATCACAACTATAGTACCTACATTCTGGGGTCCCATTCTCTACATTTAAAACCGAATAACCTCTTCAATTTGTATGAATGATCGACCGATTGAACAGAATTCTGCAACACAGGTATGCTTAGATTCAGCCAAAATGTTGCAAGTGATGAAAAATTGGAGTAAAAACTAAATATTTACGGGACACAATAATTGTATATAGCATAAAAGTACAAAAGGACTATTTTCCCTATGATGTTGCTTAACTTTCACTTTAACTATGCGGAGGAGTATAGTTTCGTTCAATGCAAAGGTGGTTCGTGTCTGAATTTGGATGGTGGGTGTCAGGTTGCGGTTCTTTTGTGGTGTTACAGTAGTCCATATAGAAAGCTTGAACTCCCATACAAATCCGTGTAACTTACTAATAAAAACATCAAGCTATCTCAGATAAATCAGTGGTACCTCCAGGGGTTATTTGTTGCTTTATAGAATGGCTGTTACTAAGGACACTGTAAGGAGGTCCCGAGCCACTGATCTGCATCTAAAAATAGAAACTGTGCCGTCGCTCGGTAGTACAAATGAAATCGCTGATAGAGCTAAGAGAACAGTATTGTCGTATTTCTTTTGTTTATCAAAGTAATTTTAATAAACAAGGGACAAAATTTTCGCGCAATGCCTATAACCCCGTTTTAACGTCGCGTTAACATGGTCATTACAAGAAATTAAAGATGAACGCACCATTTGTTTCAACAGATTGTTTACAATAAGCACTTAGCCAATCTTACTCTCCCTATTTCTATAGCCTCCAATGAACAACAGTTTATTATTTTAAAATAAGTTTGATATTTGGCAAAACTAAGTTACCCTGCATATCTACAGCTTGTCAAACAATCTTCCATTTGAGACACACACAACTTCAGTGCCTCCAGCGCTTTGATTTATTAAAAATGTTGCAATTTAATTTCGACAAGGAAAGTCTTAATAATATTACTTCATGGTAAATGATAAATATTTTTCAATTGCATATAAATTAGCGTTTGTCTATAAGCAATGTCACACACTTGTTTTGTTTCCCATTTATTACAAAGAAAAATGATCTTCATAATCTGTGTATTTGATCGGTCAAAGAATAACACTATTAAAAAATGTATGTTAAGTGAGTGTTTATTATTTTTACCGACATCTATTTAAAACAATCATAAAAAAACACACCGTAACCGTCATTATGAAACACATTTTACAATGGTCAATTTTGTAAATTTATATTAGTCCTTTGTTTTCTGAAATATTTAACTTGATATCTAAGCTGTTAATGAATAAAACAAAATGCCTACCATTACAGACATTAACATAAAAAACAGGAATATATAGCAGAAAAATTCTCTTACAAACTAAAGTTAATATTTGATAATTTGACTTAAACGGCTCCATGATAAGTAGCGCCGTCAATATCATTTGAAGAACAAACAAGTTATAAATCATACATGTATATATGTTAACAAAGATCTCATTAATATTATCCAATTCTCAAATCATGCAAATCTCAGACAAATTTCGGATTGTTTGAAGCGAGTTTCTTCATCATATGATTTTTTTTTCACGGTCCAAGTGGGTGTCAAATGTATTATTACAAACTTTTCGAAAGATTCCATAACAAATCTTTGTCAAATACTTGTCCAAAATCATGTGTACTTTACTATGATTTGTAGTAACCACGGCAACATTGCCTTATTGGACACCTTTGCCATGGTAACTTCATCTTTACAGATGTGTTTGTAATAGTTTTCAAAAACTCACAACATTAAAGAATTAGCGCTTGTCATAAGGCCAATACAATGTTCATAGCCAATCAGTAATTAATACCGTGGACACTTCTTTTTCGCGGTGACACAAGAGACATGTAGCTTTGTTTTCTGGTAAAGGAACAAGAACCGGATCCAATGTGAAATGTGATCTATGTTTTTTTTTTGTTTTTTTTTTTGTAGTTCCTTTTTTTATCTGATCAATTCTTGCCATGGAAACCGTGGCTACACACAATGTGTATTTATGTTTCCTTTGAACAAGAAAATCTACTTAGGAAATCTGAATAACATTATTAATCGTTATCTTTTTACAATCGAAAGAATATTAGACCTCAGTGAGAGTTGCTTTTTATTCAGATACATCTTCTTCTTTTATTAGAAAAAAAAATGAATGAACTACTGGATTTAATATCGTTGATGGTATTGTTGATTATAAAACGAGTTCATATCCATCAAGACTAACATACATTTAATTCACTTATGACTTCCCTCAATACATCGATATGAGCTTTGCTTAACCTCCTCGAAATATCTCAGGGTTGGACCAGTACTTTGTGTCCTAGAAAGCCTAGAACGAGTGATGCCCTCATTCTGGTTCGAACTTACAACTTTGTACGCTACGTGTGGACCACGTTATCTTCCTGTTTGTACTTTTAACATTTTTGTAGATATCTAATATTGTAAATTTTGATGTAAAAATATGGACGTAAAGTGTATTGGTGTTTAGTCAAGTTCAGAATTTCTTAGAACGAAGGATTTAAACGTTCACATATTATACATAAACTTCCTGTATTTTCTTTATCTCTAATTCCTAAAATATCAAAATAGAAAAAAAAATCGCAGTTAATAAGATATACAAGAAGGAAGAAGTTATGAAACACTATTTTAAACGTGACTTAATATTTCACTTTCAGTTGATTTAATTATAATTTATTTTATATAAAAAAATTTCTTTCATATCCATACATATTATATAAAAATAAAATTCAATTTATTTTCTTGATAAAAGGAAATAAACTGAAAGGAGAGATACCATTATCAACTTGGTATATATATATTATATATACTGGAATTAATTTGAATTTATCAATCTAAATTGATCTCAGTTTAGCTCATCTCTTACTTTATAAAAAGGTTCATAATTATAATACATTTCTTTCACTGTGTTTCTTGTTGTTTTCAGAAACCAACAACAACAAAACAACAAAAACAACCCGACTCTTACAGTGTTATTCCATGTATTATATGTTATGTCTATTTCATAGTGTTGTTATTATATTTTATGTTTATTTCACATTGTTGTTATATATTTCACAGTGTTGTTATTATATTTTATGTTTATTTCACATTGTTGTTATATATTTCACAGTGTTGTTATTATATTTTATGTCTATTTCACATTGTTGTTATATATTTCACGGTGTTGTTATTATATTTTATGTCTTATTTCACATTGTTGTTATATATTTCACAGTGTTGTTATTATATTTTATGTCTATTTCACAGTGTTGTTGTTATATTTTATGTCTATTTCACAATATTATTACATGATTTATATGTTATATCTATTTCACAATATTATTACATGATTTATATGTTATATCTATTTCAGCTATAATCCACACGGTTATGGTATGATGATCATTGATTCAAAATAATGTAAAAACACTTGTATGTCCTACAACTGTTTCTTTTTTAATGTACTGGGCGGATTTTTAAATTACCACTTTTATATAGTTTGTTATGAAAACATATTGGAACTTGAGAGAACAATGTCTCAGAGTCTTTTGGTTATGATTTTTTTACATAAAAATAATTTAAAAAATTAAAAAGTTAGTTCCACAAATATAACATGAATTAAAACTAGAATTAAAAAAAATCCCAAAAGTACATTTTCAATGCAACATATTTCAGTGTTTCTGATTTGAATGATACTTGAGCATTTCATGACATTAAATGCAACAATGTTTTAAAAATCGAATGCTGTTTATGATTATATTTTGCTGCATGCTTCAGCTTTGTTTATTGCCATGACAATTACGGCTGATTTCCTGGTATTGTTGCATCAAATGAAGCAGGAGGCTGATGCACGTGAGAGTGCATGAATGCAAACATATTATGCTCCGTGACACATACACAGCCAATCGTGATAATTTGAAATCGTTTGAAGGTTGTCGTGCAATTTGAATAAAGGATTATTGGGGTTGTTTCGAATTTAACCTTCGCCAATCCAAAATTTCAATCACAAAACAACTCCAGCTAATGGACCTTCTTAGTGTTTACAGATGTTTTCAAATTGGCTCACAGGATATTCAATAGCTAAACTGGGATAATGGATAGTCAACGGTTGACCTTGATTACACAAAAGAACACATTTGGTTGTTTGTGGTACTGTTTGTGAAAAGTTTACCTTGAAATATATGAGAAAGGAGGGATTTAATATTTCACTGCTGATACTAAGGTAGTGTTAATTTGTAATGATGTACCAGATGTGAATAATAGCAAGTCCTGACTCTGGAAGAGTTTTGGGAGATTGATAAATAAATGTTTATTGAGAGTAAAATTAAACTCTAGAAACGGAGATCGTTCATAGAATGATCCTCGGCTGTAACATACCAAAGTCGTAAAAATGGTACTGGTATAGCTCACTGATTTGCGTTCAATCATACATTATACAAGGGTAGTTCAAGGACTGGTTGGCCCGGTGTCAGGATAATGTGACTGTATAGGTGTAGTACCATGCCTCATGTCTACGGTTTGTCTAAACTCAACACGCCTACTAAGTCATCAGCCACTAAAAAGATGTACACTTAACATATGGATTGACAAAGATTTGGCACAGCTTAGTTAACGATGACGGGACAATTTGTTCATGTGCAGTTCACTTGTCACAAACATAACTACCGCAATACAGGACAGAAAAATACATGCATAAACAAAAGCAGCCATATAACAAAATCTTGCTGGTTTGTGTGTAAATCAAATATATGGCTCTCAGGAACAGAGGTATCGAAACATTCCTCAGCAGACGATCGTGGGGACACGACAGATGCAATATCCGGTATGAATTATAGATTGCGATACGATGACGTCATGCCGTCTCTTTATAGTGTCAATAAAAGGTCAATAAACAAACCGAAAAATAAAAACAACTTCGGAAACAATGATTACTAAATATTACAAGCTTTTCCATGATACATCTTGATAAAACTTGCTCACCAAGGCGACAACGGGGATAAAGATAAAAATCAATGTCTCTATGTTTCTTGGTCAAACTTCCATAGTTCTACACCGAGATATTTCATTATCATTGGGGACTACCTGTTCTATGATTAGATAATTGAATATATATATATATATATATATATATATATATTATAATATATATATATATATATGATTAATTAATAGATATATCTTCGTGGAAGTAAATATGAATATTTCAACACAATGTATGTAAGTAATTGGTTCCACGTTTTAACTGGATGCTAGCTTATACAGTTTCTCCTTGGAATTCCGCGTGTTTTAAATAGATATACATCTCAGCGTATTTGCATATAACTTACAGTAATGTAATTATTTTAAAGAAGCTACACAATGAAAATAAACATCAAACACATGTACCTACATATATTACTAAAAAAACATATGTGACCATATATTACTAAGATTTACATAAGAGTATTAACAACAACAACAACAACAACAACAACATATTTTTTGTTTTACATTGAATACAATCATAGATAACAACAAAAGTTGAATTTATTTCAAATGTTGAAATTACTAGCAAACATGCACATGTACATTTGGTACTAGCTATAAGTATTTAAATGGGTGTAGTATAACTCAGAGAAGCGATTATCCGAACACATTGCTTAATTCGGAGTTCGGGTACTAAAGGAAACTATATTTCGAGCATTTCAGTCATCTCCACCAATCTTCGAGTGATCACAATTGTATGGTATAGGCGTTTTTATGTAAATGTCAATTTTGATGTTAATGTTTTTTATGTAAGCAATGTGTAATTTTCTTTTGATCTACTATATATGATAATATATAAGGCACGATTCACGATGCTTGAGTCCATTGGTAACATACGTTACTGCGATCCGGAGGTCGTGGATTCAAACCCGTTTTGGACAAGGATTTCTCATGGCCTTCCCTGGCGCAAAGTACTTGTCCAACCCAGGTTCCGTCGAGAAAAATTAGAAAAGTTTAATTTTTTTTTTCTAAATCGACGTATAAACGGTTACGTTATCACTTAGAAGATATGCCATCCAGTGCCTGAACATATGTAAATTAATGACAGGCATCTGGCGGAAGTTTTTGACGTCATACGTATCGACTTTGAAATGTGACGCCATCCTCTACATCTATCCTGATTGGTTTGATAAATGTATCAATAGTAACGGGGAAGACATGTGTATAATCAAAGTGTTTGCCGAGTCATAAAACTGACTTCTTATCTTGTAAACACCGTATTATTACTGAGATACGATTTATCATCGAATCAAACAATATAAATCAGTACGTAAAACCACACCTAGGGAACAGTGAACTAGTCTTTCTTATGTTGTTCTGAAATCAAAATTAATAACAGAATGACTTGGTATCTCACGTCATTACTGACTCAGTTAACCGCTAATCATAAGAAATGAGAATTTTCAAAGCAAAACCAATCCCATATGCACGTTATAGTCATCGAGCCTCATAACTAATCAGGAGGATACTGTTTATTTCATGTAGAGGTTTGCCGCGAAAGATTTATGTAATATCGTCAAGGAAATTACCATATATGTATTGTTTACGTTAAATTAATGATATTTATAATATTTAAGAGGAAAATCAATTGACTTGTGATACGCAAAGTCGTATATCAAATAACAGAAAAACACTCCTGTTTATCATAGAGAGTAAGCAAAGATAATTGTATATAGCAAAAACATCTGCATTGATTGCCGCTCAGCATATAAGGATAGTTCCAGGACTGGTTGGTCTGGTGTCAGGATAATGTGACTGGGTGTGGTATCATGCCACGTGTCTACGACGTGATACTGCAGTGTGGCAGCACTATATCTGTCTCAAGCAGACATAGTCTTCAACGTCAAACCAATCAAAGAAATTAACTTACTTACTGTCGTGTAACATTAAATATTTCACGTGTTGATACAGTAACCACCCGACTTTAAATTGTAAACAAATCCCTGATCTACGTTAACTATCAGTCGAATTTAAGTTTGAGAACTTGTGACTTTACCTTTCGTCAGCAACTGTAATGTTTGTTCTATTTGTACATTGCACCAATATTTGTATTTGGCAATAATTTTTGTATAAAATAAACTACAATAAGATTGTTATGCTTAAGTCCCAAGTGCGATTCTCCAAGCATATGCCTGATTTGAGGTGTAAAAATTCGAGGTGTTTGGAATGGTAAGCTTAAGTGTCACGGTGCATAACCATATCGGCGGGCTCTCTGCGGAAATTGCTATATCGGCAGGCTCTCTGTGTTCGCACCGGTCATTCTCTGCCATAAACACTAGCAAACGCTAGACGGAAGGGAAAGAAACAGACCAATGGTCACTTTTCAAAGGTGAGTTACTCAATATTAAGTATTGCACGGAATATTAGAGTATCTTAGCTATGTATATGCGTGTAAATTTTTCAATTATCAGCGACCGCGACCTGAAACTCGGCCGAACAGTTTAGTGATGTACCAACATAAACACAACCTCGGCATTTCTACAGGCTTCAGCAGGTTATTGCTTTGATTATGTCTATAATATGACCATCGAATGTATTCTTTTAAGTATATTCTTCAAGAAGATACCGATAAATTGGCCGATTTTAATCTAAATTTCTTGAAAAATCCCTACTTTCGGTTTTGTCGTTTCACGGGAGGTCTCTCTGCACATCACTTTTTGAAGCATTTACCACTGGCAGGCTCTCTACAAGCTATGGTTTATCTTATTGTTTACGGAAAATGAATAATTTCGTGGGTCCTTACTCCTAATTTGTGTTTTTAATTTCGTACTTTGCATGTAATTTATTGTATTGTTTTCGTTGTCAAATACAAATCTGTTAAAAGTATATATGTGTTACTTACTTTTTTTTACTATTTTGTTGATATAAAATATAAAAGATAAATTTCCACTAGGGTATTGTTGATTACAATAATTCTCATAATTTTAAATTGAATCGCCATACTTGCATGTTCCTTCAAAGGGAGAGAGAGAGAAGATATTGTATTAATGAGTCTATTACTTTTAACTTTGTGCTAATTTTATCAGTTTACACATTAACATGCTTGACAAAGAGAAAGTAAAAAAATAAATGAATGAATGCGTTCGTGGATTTAAATTAACAAATGATTATTAACTCTATCATTACTTTGTCAAAAACAAAGCCACTAGGGACGTTTCCAACATACAATATAATGATTATAAAATAATAGGCATTTTATATAATCATTTTATTATTCTTAAACTTCTTATTGAAGAAAGTAAATTTATGTTAAAAGCGTATTTCGAAAAATTGTGATTGTCGCGTAGAACAGATACGTCACTGTTAATTTATTAAATTTACAACGGATTTACTTGGGTAATTTCAAAGTCTAAGAGTATTCATGCAGCAATTTATACTGTTGTTTATATGTTTGATGGATTTCGGATTTTACAAGGCCTGTCACATTTTTTTTAAAGAAATAAATATTAATTTATCTGTTTTTAATAATTGACTTTAATATCACTTTCAGTTGCCGTAGCAACGCGATAGGCTTAGTTTTAGTTTTTTTTTTGTTTTTTTTTTTCAGTATGAATGAACAATATAAATGTGAGAAGAAATACCTCATATCTCACGGCAATTTGCAGCCAAAGAGTTTTAATACTAATCGAATGTGTAATAAGTTGTTGAAATATTTCGCCACAAACTGACAACCTATCCTACTTCTTACATAGGAGAGAATGAACGGTGTGTATTGGAACGATTGAATGCAGTGTTTTTTTTTTTTTTTTTTTTTTTTTTATTTTCTTTCACCCCCCCCCCCCCCCATTACTATGACAGTTTACCTACCACTGTGTGCATGGACTCACTGCTGCATTTTTTTAAATGTTATATTCTTAATAAAACTGTTCAAACATGTTGTATCATTGGTCTTATTATATTTTATGCAATAAAACATCATTAAATAAGTGTCTTACATAATACATAACAAGTATCCCCCCTACCCCCCCCCCCTTTGGGCCCGGACTCCTTTCCCCCAACAGTGAAAAAAAACACTGGAAGGGCAAGAAGCATGAAACTGTTATTTCACAACAATAAAACACAAAGTACGCTAGCAGTATGCTTTTTAAAAAAAATCCTGCTGGCAAATGCAGAGAGCCTGCCAGTGGTAATTGCAGAGAGTCTGCCTGTGCTTCAAAAAGTGATGTGCAGAGAGACCTCCCGTGCAACGACAAAACCGAAAGTAGGGTTTTTTGAAGAAACGTAGATTAAAATCGGCCAATTTATCGGTATCTTCTTGAAGAATATACTTAAAAGAATACATTCGATGGTCATATTATAGACATAATCAAAGCAATAACCTGCTGAAGCCTGTAGAAATGCCGAGGTTGTGTTTATGTTGGTACATCACTAAACTGTTCGGCCGAGTTTCAGGTCGCGGTCGCTGATAATTGAAAAATTTACACGCATATACATAGCTAAGATACTCTAATATTCCGTGCAATACTTAATATTGAGTAACTCACCTTTGAAAAGTGACCATTGGTCTGTTTCTTTCCCTTCCGTCCAGCGTTTGCTAGTGTTTATGGCAGAGAATGACCGGTGCGAACGCAGAGAGCCTGTCGATATAGCAATTTCCGCAGAGAGCCTGCCGATATGGTTATGCAACGTGAGTGTGGTACTCTGTCATTTCCGGATTAATCACCATTGTACTTTATATACTAAAGCACTTTAAAAACATACCACCTTGGAAAAATATCGGATTTTTTTATTTTGTGTTATTTCAAACGAATTTAGATTTTTATGAAATATAATAAGATATATTTCAGCAATAATTTAGAGCATGTTTTGTGACCTACTAATTAAAAAAATACAGGTTTATAGGAGACGTCAACCTGTGAAATAAAAAGAAATGTCAAAGCTTTTATAGACTAAGTCCTTTAAAAGTTGAAAATAATGAACATCAAGTACAAGCCTCAAAAACGTCGATTTAGAATAGGTCAACAAATAAAAATTCGCAAATTTTGATGGATTGAGTGGTCAAGAGATATATTGTCATTGAACCTACTGGTCTTAGCCTAGTCTTTTCAGGTTTAAAGGATTTGATAATGGGTCAGTCTCACCTATTTTTTATTTTTTTTAATTTGCCTCGGGGATGTACTCCCGATGGATGCTTCCCAGGAATATTTTCCCGAATCAACCCCGAAGCATCGATGATATCTCGTCAAAGTATCAGGGGGAACCTTCTGGGATATCTAAATCTTCGGCGACTGTTTGACGATCTTTCGATGACCTTTCGTGACACATTCCCGGTCTATGGGTTTCATCCACGAATAAAGTTTTGGCTGGGGATGAAACGTGCATTCTGAAATTTGTTGTATTGGTCAATCTTGGTCTCGGCGGTTAACAAGGTCATGGCACACTCATAAGCCTAACAAATTCTCCCCTCGAACCTCAAATTCTCACAATTTACATAACCTGGGATAGTTCGCAAGTAATCTACGGGGATATCACTCGATGCTTTCTCAAATTCGGGTAGCTCCGTGACCCTATCGCCGATTATTGGGGAAGGTCCCCCGGAGCTTTCCCGAACATCGGGAGCCATCCCCGATGATTCAAGGCTATTGTTCGGGCGCATTTCTATAATCGTTGTGACCATAGCAACAGTAGAGGTTGATCGGACATCCCCGATGCCTAATAAGAGTCATTTCCCATGGGGCTGTTCAGTTTTTGTCCGCTCAAATATCGGGAACCATCGGATGAAGATTTGTCTATTTAATTCCTCATCACTGATGATTTTCTCCCACTTTCACCTAGATAATGCATATTTACAAAGTATGTCATAATTGCCATGATTTACTTCAAACAAATGTTAACATTCACCTATATAGTTATTCAGGTAACGTGTTGAACAAATCCACGAGGGTCGTTGGATTAGTATCCCGCGCTTACGAAGTTCTCGAATCTGCTCGTCTCATCCAATGACAACAACCACTGGATTATACAGAGTAGATATATCCCAAAATCAATGCCGTTACGTTCGCTAATTTAATGAAAGACAAAACACGGTCATAAATCACGATAAATAATTCAAAATGTTTTATATACCATAAGCTATGCAATATTTCACCATTTTTAAAGATATTAATTTTCACCGATAAATATTGCACCTTCGCGGATAACTAACGATTTTTGCATCATTTATACCATAATTTAGAAATTTAAATTGATATTTCAAGTGCGTCACGTCCGGGAGCCCGATAGCTGTTGTCTGTCATGTATATATTAAATTCCCAGGAAATGTCTTACTTTCGCGACGTCATGCGAGAGTGTAGTGATATATTACTGCAACATTTGGTGCGGTCTATTACATGAATTTAGACTATTGGGTTTTTATTTCGGTCAGATCGAATTTCACCACGAGGCGTCATAATTTTTCCAGAGATTATTTTCTTTGACTTTGAGTAAACTAAAAAGACACCATCTGTTGAAAATAGAATACATATATCGTGTAATCCATGAAATTTGTATTATATTATTTTGTATATATTTTATTATTATTAATTCTTTTTTGCTTCTCTTGTATCCTCAAATTTTCCTTGTGACGTCATTTTTATCGATATGACGTCATTTTATTATATATTTATGTTATCTTTATTTCCGCTGACCAGATCGATCTTATTTTTTCATACCGACCAAAATCATTTTTTATCATTAGAGTTATTACGGCTGCGAAGCGTTGTTTTTAGTCACATCCTTTAGTTTTAAAATCATAAAAAATAATAAAAGAAGAAAGTTAACAGTTTTGCTTGCCTGCCGACTCTATTTTCTAGATGTTAGCGGAGACAAACAACGATTCTGTCTAATCGATGTTACATTTTATAGACAAGAAAAACATTTAAAATTATTACAAAAAAGATTAGTTGATATAATTTACAATAGTAATTTGACGATACATTTTATTAATGAAAGTTGAAACTATTAATGTGACTTTGAAATATTTCAATATAAACTTTTCGATTCTCGAAGTTAACACCCAGTGCCAGTGGTTGCCGTTATGCTAGAGTTTTAAAACGTCACTGCAATCCGACATCAGGATAGAAGTTGTGGTAGTATCGAATTGTACAACTAAGGTGATCCATCTATAATTAAAATTCAATCATGGTCATCAAATGCTTAAAAAGACTGAAAAATGCTTGAAAGTGCTGATTCAAACATCCATTGACTTGGAGTTATAGGCTATTTTACGCAAAGGCTATAAGGGTTTGCATTTACTATAAATTTCCCGTGATTGTGATCGATCCCATGATGGTCTATACTCGTTTTTTAATGATGGATGGGAACGAAGGGACCATACATGTTTCCCCTTACCGTGACACGATTGAATCCAGTACTTGAATAGTCTTTTATGAACTCGTTTGAACGCCACACAATGACATCCAGGTTAAAGCTGAGATGCAAAATTAACAAAACCAAGATAAACGAGAAAATCAGCAAATATTGTGGTGTTTAGCCGGAAATCAGACCAGTATTAATGGCGCTAGTTCTGTATAAATCAACTGTTTTTCATCTCCCCGTCTTGGGAATGTGACAGTCTTTAGCAGACGTCTGGGGATAAAATGTGAAAAAGTCAATAAAAGTCAATAAAACTAAGCGGGGTTAATTTCCAGTATGCAGTAACCATGTCGTGTGCCTGGGTATAGCCAGATGGTTAATACAGAAGGAAGTCTGAGACATGCTGGCAGCTAGTTCAGGATGATTTTGATATAAAGATACATGTACGACATTGCCATGGTTTTAACCGAGGTGTTAAACTCTTAAGATAATCCATTCATCATTAAAATACAACCATGGTAGTTCAAATGCTTAAAAATACTTCTTTGCTGATGCAAGTATCAACTGACTTGGAGTTTTAGGCGATTTTTCTTACAGTTTATATTAGCTTGCATTTTTAATCACTTGATAGTCCATAATCACAATTTTATGATGGGCGGATAACCTAAAGTAGACCACACACCATTCTCTTCATAAGAGGAAATGAAAATTGTCCCTGCAAAGAAATAAATGAAAAATATATGCTGCCATTTCCATAGATATGTTCTAGAACATAAGTGCGTCCACCAAGTAATCGGGAAGGTTCGATCCTCCAGCTCGATTATTATGTCGTTAAAATGACACTGGCATATCTCCCTAGATGTGGTATCATGCCACGTATATAATGGTCTAGAGTTAGAATAACGTGATTGGATGTGGTATCATGCCACGTATATAATGGTCTAGAGTCAGGATAACGTGATTGGATGAGGTATCATGCCACGTATATAATGGTCTAGAGTCAGAATAACGTGATTGGATGTGGTATCATGCCACATATTTGATAGCCATAAGTAAGGATTACGTGACTAGATATTATAGACCTGCCGGAACTACTTTTTTTTACTTCAAACAGTATGCATATTGGTATGTAGCAGCAGTAAATATAAAATAAAAAGGAAATTTGTTTGTTTGGAGTGAACATGGAATATATCTCATCTCGAACTGATACCATTCTAATAGTTTCACATTCACGTTACGCGCTCGTGAAAATGTTAAAATTGTATCACTTTTCACATCCAGTTATCCACTCCAAACAAATTTCCTCTATTTCGTAACTGCGAATTAATTTATTATTTTCCTCATTCGTCGGGGTTTGCTACGTTTTAACATTTTTAACATTCAACCGTCATAATTCTTTCATTTCTTTGTTGTTGACATGATGCAAACTCAGTAACATGGGCCAACCAGTCTTATCATGCTGTGTTATATTCATGGAAGACATTCGTTTATATTCTAACCACCCTACTATGCCAACGTCAAGTTCTAAATATTTGATTACCGGGGAAAATGAAATTAAGATGAAATATGAAAGGTGTTTACTCAGGAAATGTAATAAAATTTATTTGGGATGATGCATTTTTATACATTTTTATGTAATTCGAAGGTAGACCATTTATCAATATATAAACAGATTACACAGGTCTGCAGCCACTGTCGTTTCTAAATCTAATAACAGACGTGATGTCGGGCAGAACATCTTATAATTGAGTAACGTGTCTCAAATACTCTGTAGCTTTATTTCAATAAAACATAGTTTCTTGGAAATATTAATCATTGTCGATAAATTTAAATACTACTAGTATCACTCCTTATTGAATTTCGTATTCGAATTGTGGGTTGGTGTAGTGTTCAAATGCATGTCCATATTATTTAGGATATTTCTTATTACACAGCGTCATAAGAAAGATATTCCACATCCTTTTATTTAGGCTGAGGGTTAAAATAACTTGACTTGACTATTTGAGTTTACCGTCGCTTCGACAGTATTTCAGTCATATAGCGACGTCCAGCTAATTACAGGTGGAGGAAGACCCGGAATGCACGGAGGCATCCGGATAGAATCACCGACCTACCGCAAGCGGGTTAAAATGAGAACTGAACTAAGTGAATCACCGCAAGCGGGTTAAAATGAGAACTGAACTAAGTGAATCATAAATACACAACCTACCGCAAGCGGGTTAAAATGAGAACTGAACTAAGTGAATCATAAATATAAAACTATCATCCGTATAAAGATTACAAGTTAATCATTCGTGTTTTTACAAGATATTGTCTGAAATAGGCACTGTAAGTAATGTTTGACAATATAATCGGATTCAATTGAATTTTATAAACAACAAACAATTCGTATCTACAGCAACATTAATAAATAACTATCATCTGAACTTCGCATTTTAGTCTCCTTGACGACAATTTGTTGAGGTATGAATTACGGGCCGGTACAAAATTACGAATATTAGTTTATTTCGTAAATTTGGGCACCCAACATTTTTTTTTATATTAGCTTATTTTGCAGACTTTTCCTGCATGATGATTTGATAAAAGGCACCCCACCGAGGACTTACGATTTTAGATAATTCTGTAAACTTTTCCATCCTGCGAAAATATGTTAGACAAAACGTATGGCTACTTCGACTAAGGATAAATGTGTGTATCTTGAATCAGGATTAAAATAACTTATTTTCGGTTTTCAATAGCTGTCCGCGAAAATTGGTTTCACATGGATGATTATGCATCAAAATTGGTAAATCAGATGACAAATTGTGCCTATAAGCATTATCAATATTGATTTAGCATATATTTGGGATTATGTTTTTGCAAGTTTGAAAAAGGAGTACTAACAAGTTCAAGTATGTAAGTGAAATGATGCATAAGCGAGAGCCATCGATAACATTAATGTAACAAGGAATATCTATATTTTCTTTGGAAGAATATACATGACAAATATTAGACGGAATTCCATCGTTAGAGACAATCACCTGCCGTATATTCAGAAGGGGACTCAAGCTATTGGGACATGTAATCCAAATTGTTTTATAACCAAACAGATAAACGACGTTGCAAAGATGTCAGAACTCGGTCTTTCGTTAATCTAATGTTTTATTTCTCTTCCAAATACAGTGGAAAAAATATTTATCCGAGTGTAACTTGCTTAATTCTAGTAAAATAAAACTATAGGATTTATAATTATGTTGTAGATATGTAAATATATACTTTATTGAATACGTAGTTGGTATTTTAGGGATCGTCTCCGCCAAACAATATACATGTATATACATTTTGCAAGAAATAATACAACAAATTTAACGAAAAGTGCATTTTTTCTTTGATTGTTTGTTTGAATTAACGTCCCGTATTTCAGTCATTTGGAGACGATGCCTTCTTGAGACTGATATAGTGCTGCCACACTGCAGTATCACACACCCAGTCACATTATCGTGATACCGGGCTAACCACTCCTGGAACTACCCTTATATGCTGAGCGTCATGCAAGGGAGCTATGCACCTGCACCATGTTGGTACACATTCTTTGCAAACGTGTAAATTTTAAAATCATATATACATAACCATCAAATTCACTCTTTTTTCAATATTTCGGCAAAAAATTGCTTTTCTCAAGAAAATAATCATATGTTTTAACAATAACACTGTTTAGAAGCTAGATAAGATTACAGGTTTTTAAAAAATACAAGTTATTCCTTATTTTGCAATATTTGCATTTGTCCTGTGTGAATATTTGATAAAAAGGTGTATTCTTTCCTTTTCCCATACCATAAATGAAATCAATGGATTCATCAGGAACACCAAAAACAACAACAACAACAACAATTGTTCTAAATAACTAACCCAACAAGACCCCGCGAACTCTGTCTTGATTACAAGGCCGCTTTTAAAAGTATAATGAGCACTCACACGCTTTGTCCAATATTTCTGGATAGATGGTTAAAACTTCAGGGATAAAGCAAACTTTAAAGGATCTTAGTTTAATCACACTATTTTAGTTTACCTTATAGCTCTTAAACATTTGATCACAAAAGTTAGGAAAGAGTTTTATGGTTAGTGATTGCACATAAAATCGATCATGGCATCCATTTATTTTTTCTATTGATTGCATTGTTATCCATTTATCAGCTCTACCATGTCATTAAATAGAGTGGGTATTCCCTCTAACTTATCTACAGCTGAAAATACAATATGTACAACAAATAACAAATTTCGTGAATTTATAGGTGAGCCATGGTTTAAATTTAGCAAGAAACAAATAAAAAGTGACTAAGGTCACTCCAAAATATAATTTCAAAGTGTTTCACAAACATCGTCGCTTAATATTGCAAGAAATATTCTCTATGAAAAATATGTCTGTACAGTAAACTGCGTTAATTCGAGGACAGATGGCGATTTACAAATTCGCGGAAGTTTGCGAGACAACCGATATGATATTACTGTATATTTAGTATAGAAAGGAATTGAAATTGTATCGGGACAAGGTATATTTACAATAAATTTTATTCGGATAATCTCTGCGTGGGATATCACAAGTTTAAGGTGTATGCCAAGTCAAACCTATGTATTCGGTAATCTCTGCGTGGGATATCACAAGTTTATGGTGTATGCCAAGTCAAACCTATGTATTCGGATAATCTCTGCGTGGGATATCACAAGTTTATGGTGTATGCCAAGTCAAACCTATGTATTCTCCGGGATTCCAATGGCATCTGACGTTTGGGGATATCACAAGTTTATGGTGTATGCCAAGTCAAACCTATGTATTCGGATAATCTCTGCGTGGGATATCACAAGTTTATGGTGTATGCCAAGTCAAACCTATGTATTCGGATAATCTTTGTTTGGGATATCGCCAGTTTATGATGTATTCTAAACCTAACATATGTATTCGGATAACTGCTACTTGGGATATTGCCAGTTTATGATGTATTCTAAACCTAGCATATGTATTCGGATAACTGCTACTTGGGATATTGCCAGTTTATGATGTATTCTAAACCTAGCATATGTATTCGGATAACTGCTACTTGGGATATTGCCAGTTTATGATGTATTCCACGTCTTACGTTAGTATTCCAGATTTTATATTCCAGTGTGTTACGGCACGCTGTCAGACAAGTTTATTTTTTTCCACACATTAACTATTCACGAGCAATGATTTATTATACACATTAAGACTCAATTCAATATACATTATACAAGTTTACTTCACAAGGTTTATTGTTATTAGGTGTCCGAGAATTCCAATGGCATTGACCAAGAAATCAATGAAACAGGGACATCGATTGAAACATGACTGTAAAATGTCAATTTTCTACGCCGCGCGATCCGAATGTAGCCGAATAAAAACATAATACGGTATTCAAAGTAGAGCGGTTGTTAAGCTATAAATCTTGCCAAAATATTTAATTTGTATAAACATTTAATATATTGCTTCATTATATGTCATTTTGCATCGTATCAATCTAGTAATATGTCAATAATGCAGGATAATAATGAGTTTTGGTCCCCGATGTTTATATGCGACATCCAAGCTGAATTCCAATTCTCGATGTTTCTTGAGCGCTGCCATTCTATATATAACAAAAATAATTTTGAATATTTCCTAGGGGTCTGTAATATCTTAATAAAAACATAAAACAAAACATTTTGAGTATAAGAAATTCTATCAAATCTATTAAATACTTTAGACACTTCTGTCTTTGATATATCTTTTCTAAAACAAAACGGGGTTTCTTCGTGACAATGACCAATTTTATTAAAAGAAAAGATAAATAAAAAATAATAATAATAAACAAAAATATATTGGTAATTAAACGTTTACCATCTCCTAATGTTTCTAGTGATAGTTTGAATTAAACATATCTCTCTCGAACAGAAATCACCGTCTAATCACTGCGACATTATCCAGCCGACATCTGCGTATGTAGGGTGAAGATGTCAATAAAACACAGCGGCTTTAATTGCCAGTAGTCTGTAAAACAGATGCACGTGCCTTGCGGGACTCCAAGGTTCCTCGTAATGAACATATCAAGTCAATAAACAACGGTTCTGAAACAAACCCGGGGCTGTCTGCCGATGTTCGTTTTTTGGGGTAGTTTTTAGACAAGAAACCTCTCCAACTGTTCAGATGAAACAACGATAGGGTAAAGATTGAACACATCGTAGCTCTAGCCATAAGAACAAAATAATATTTTATGTATCTTTTATTGACTTGACTATTTGAGTTTACCGTCGCTTCGACAGTATTTCAGTCATATAGCGACGTCCAGCTAATTACAGGTGGAGGAAGACCCCGAATGCACGGAGGCATCCGGGTAGAACCACCGACCTACCGCAAGCCAGCTGGAAGGCTTCCTCACATGAAAATCCGAATGACCCTGCCGGGATTCGAATCCATGTGGTAAATGGCTGAGTGAGTGTTTAAGTCAGCGACTTTACCCTCTCGGCCACGGAGGCCTCATCTTTTATTGAAATTAAACCACTATTAAAGATACGGACGCACACATACGCATATTGGGGGATATTTTCTATCGTAGTTAAAGTAGAAAGAAGTAAAATCGACAATGTCTTTCTTTATGGCAGCATGACCTTTATTTATCATTTTTAAGGGCGTATGTGACAGTTTGCTACATTTTCTATAAAGACAAAGAAGGAAAATTAAACTGTTCAATAGATTTTTTTAAAACTTTGCATGATTATAGAGAATCATAAAAGAAACATTTTATGAAAAAGAAATTGCGGGTCACCGTCCTACTTTTTGAGTTATCTGCCCCTGAATGTGATATTTTTCAGGCGGTTTCCAGCTAAATAGTGTTGTAAGGAAATCAGCATCAGCAATCCTTTTTTGTATTATTTATTTTCCTTTTTTTTCCCTTTTTTTATATATATTGTTTAGTTGTTTTTCTCTCTCCTTTTTTCAATTAGATCTAATCAGTGAAATTTCTTTATTATTCTTTTTGTGTAAATTGTAATTTATAGTTATTAACAAAATGTTTAGTCACATGAATAAAGTAATACTTTTCAAGATAGTCCACTTTGATACAATTTAATTTATTAGGAGAGGGCCGACCGCTAATGTTGTTATAACTTGTGGCCCGATCCTTTTGCAATTCAATATAAATACAAAATTATTATTAGTTTAATCTTTAAATTCGTGTAAACATTGTATATATTTATGTATGTATGATTGCAATAAAATATGATTAAACTAAAAATGTGATATTTTAGCACTTTTAGTCCATATTCATCGCATGGGTTCGAATCCCGGCAGGGTCATTCGGATTTTCATGTGAGGAAGCCTTCCAGCTGGCTTGCGGTTGGTCGGTGGTTCTATCCGGATGCTTCCGTGCATTCGGGGACTTCCTCCACCTGTAATTAGCTGGACGTCGCTATATGACTGAAATACTGTCGAAGCGACGGTAAAATCAAATAGTCAACTAGTCATAGCCATATTCAAGGGCATATAAGCTACAATAAATATTACCGATACCTCATATTATTCCCTCTTAATGTTTGTGATTATGTCATGCAAAATTTGAAACCAAATCATCTGATAGAAGTTCTGTTATGTAAAAAACTGTAAATAAATGGCATTTAAAAAAAAAAAAAAGCGGTGATACTTTGAGAAAATTGATATATATTTGCATAATGATTATAGTATAAAATCTGTCTCATAGAATTTCTATAAATTTGTATAGAGACAGGGAATAAAGTACTAAACATTGATTTTGAAATCTTATGAGGTGTTGTTTACCATAATTTGAGTTATCTGCCCTTGAATATGGTTTAAAAGTGCTTAAATATCACATTTAGGGGCAGATAACTCAAACAGTAAGAGACAATGACCCCCATTTTTCATAAATATGTTTCTTTTATGATTCTCTATAATCATGCAAAGTTTTTAAAAAATCTATTGAATAGTTTAAATTTTCCTTCTTTGTCTATACAGAAAATGTAGCAAACTGTCACGTACGCTCTTAAAACAGTTTTAGGAACCCATGAATATACTGCAAAGAATTTATATTATAATTTTGGTACGATTTTAAGAAAATAATCAAGATTTTATTTTCTCTTTGAACATGCAGGTATACTGAACTACAATAACTTTATTAATACAATTCATTTATTTGCTGCGTATAACGTGATATAAGTAACTAATTCAATTATTAATAACATTACACTTAAATTAAGAAATTATAGTCATTCACGTGTTGTATTGAAAATATACACTGATATGTTGATTAATACATCGGTTTCTTGTAGTAAATTATATTCTCATGATTCGAATCCGTCAGATATATAGCCACTGCATAATTTATTGATATTTATAATAATTACTGAACGGAATACAATAAATGTATGCTGTATTCTAGCAAGGGAATAGTCAACACCGCCGTAACAACAAGGACTTATATCTATTCAAAATATAAAGCACGTGTTTATTCAATGGCCGTAAGCACAAACAGTGTCAAAAGCACCTTACGATTTTTTATGAATAGTGTAGACCATTCAATCAATTATATGTTAATTACGATAAATGGGAGAGTACGGTCATCCGATATGATGGGTTCGTTATCCGGGCCGTGTTAATTAAGGGTTTTTATCAGTTATTGGCTTAAACTTTTTATGGTTTCACGTGTGACGTTGATTAAAGATCGGGGTAAACAGAATGTCAAGGAAAAATAAATGATGTATTGGTTAGGGTCTGTGTTTATCACCTCGAATGACAGCATCACAGGCTTGTGTAACACGGACTAATCCATCATTGTACAGGAAGTGAAGATGTAGAGACGATGAAATAAGTAAGAAATGTAAATGAACGATAATCATACATGTAACCGTAAAAGATAACCATTGCGGTAAATGTAGCATTAACGGAGCCGGGTTAAATGTGACGTCATATCGATAAAAATGACGTCATGCTGTATCAATCGGGGATCCCCAGGCATGTTAGGCTATAAATAAAGAAAAAGACGTTATGAAAGCCAAAAAAGTAAGAAAAGCTTGAACTCAATAGAGAATATTATTGATTATATTGTAAGATCATATATTCTTTATATTGTGGTCATATAAAATACACGCTTCGTCACAGCTTACGCGTGAATAAAAATACGATACGCTACACTTCACGAAGAATCTTTATATATATAGGAAAGTTACGAGTTACCATTGGAAGCTTTTTACACATCACAACAAGTTGTTCATCGATGCGGTTTCAAATTATTTCCTGAGCTGATTTTCACAGCAGTTTGACATGCACCATTTTAACGTAATTAGTATCGAGGTCAATCGAAGAACGTGAGTCACCTACCTCACATAAGTTACATGTTCTAAATGTGTCACGGGCAACCTTGGTATAGAAGATAAGAGTAATCAGCTTCCTTGTTTTAATGTAAAGATGAAATAAAGAAAATGATGACAGTTTCAAGGAAAGATGCAAACTATTGCAAATTCAATGACGATTATTTTTTTTCATTTATAACTTTTCGGTGTATATTGTTCTATTGTAATACGCGTCTATTGCATTTTAGTTATAAGCGTATTTTGTCTTTAGTTTTACGGAAAGAAGATAAGCATGTATAATTCCCCTCCAAAAAAAAAAAAAAAAAAAAAAAAGAAAAAAAAAAAAAAAAAAAAAACAAACAAAAAAACAACAACTAACAAACAAAACACGTTTAACTTACTTTGAGAAGTGCCTTCCTTTTAATAACTTTCATTTGAAAGCAGGTATGCCTAACTCACCTTTGATATAATCTTTCATGCATTGTCTAGATTAATTGAAAAAATAATGTAGGTTACTTAGAAAAAAAACACTAAGTGTGCTGGCATGCATTTGTATTCTATATTTCGATTCTTCATTACATTAAGCAATTTATCAAAATAACTTTACATCATTTAAGGGAGCGTGTCCCATCGGAAAAAAATAAAACAGTGAGATTGTTATGTAAAATGAGCTACTTTACATCATTTTCTATACTTTTTATAGTTTAGGGTAGTTTTGTATTAAGTTTATACACAAGTGGCGTCTATGGTTTGAATAAAATTGAATTGCATTTCGAATCGTTAGAATAATCAGTATAACTGTGAAACCACTTGAGCATAATTGTTGTAAATCATATTATTGTAATATGTCTCGAAATTATCAGCTTAATTTTTGAAATAACATAATTTTCTCTCAGAATTAATAACTCCTGAAGATAATTCTCATTTTGTGCATCTCTTATGACTTAATTAAGCATCAAGATCGTCATTTTGCAGCACGTCACGCTCCGCTGTCTGGCCGATGTCAGAGTACGGTAGATCGTCATCAGAGAGACTAGTAATTATATTTGCCTATGGAGATACATTTTATAAATCTGATGAACTGCAGAAGTGTATTGTGATGTTCGTACGCATGAATGGCTTGGTGGCGAATCAAGTATCGAAATTATTATTCTCCGTTTCATTTTACATATAAGACAAACTTAGTTGTTTTAGACAAAATATTCTTTACCCCATGTTTTTTTTTGTTTCAAGAAGTAAGTTTATTAGTGTGATTTTTTAAACATTAAAATTACATCTGTTGTAAACATGGGACATCACTTTAGTATTGTAACAAAGAATGATTTCATATGCTCACGCCATATATTATTATTTTACTGTCTTCATTTTGATGACAATTCGGCATGTAAAACAAGTGTTTATTAGACAAATTCAATATGTCTATAATTGCAAAACAATGCATTTTGTTATTCAAATAAAGTATTAAATTGAATTGAATTGAATTGAATATTAGACAAAGGACTGAAGCAATCGTGGCGACAATACACTGGACCAGTCCAGGAAAGCTCGTTTTAGTCACGTGGAGTTAAGATACAAAGTTGCCAATCTTGTTCACTTTAAGCCTCTTGGTCTCGGTAGAACTACCTGGTTCAGAACAGTGAAAGAGACTGCAGAGATTAGTTAGCAGCTGTACAAGGGGCGAACCTGTTAACTAGATAAAATCAGAAAAAGGGAAATCTTTAATGCCTCTGTGTATATAAACATATAATTTACCTTTAATGATTAAAGAGGAACATGAAACCTGCGATATACCTCCTTTGAAATGAAATTATGCTACGTCTATACATTTTTTCAGCAGACACTGGCAAATACTGAACAAGGAAGTCAATAAAATGTCCGTGTTTAATTAGTATTATGCAATAAGATACCGGAACCTTGAGTAACTATGGGGACGCACGTAATGTTAAACCAAAGTCAAAATAGAAACTGGTTGTAAACATGCTTTGAACTATCTCGTGATCTAAAGAAATCTGAATCTCTGACAAATCCAAACTCGACTAATTTACGGACACGAAGTATCACCATGGTCTAGTGCACGAACTCCTAAATTCTTCTGTCGCATCAGTAGCTTTTAGCAGAAGACATTTCTCAAAACTTACATTTAAATACTTTGATTTATATCTTGGTATAATCTCACCAAAAGATAAAAATGTAATATGAATTCCATACATGTATTTGAAAAAAAATATGGTGGCTGATTAGAACCAAGAAATAATTTTATCAGATCCATGAACATTCCAAAACCCAGTGAGTAATTACTAATTATATTCAATTTATTTGATCTAATAACGTGTCATAGATAGCTATTTCTCTGTTATTTTGTTAGTTTATCAATATTAGAAACCGTATCTTTCAACTGGCTGCTGTGTATTAAAAGTAGTCAACACTTTTTTTGCAGAAGGGAGTATTTGCAGGACTTTACGATACTCGGCACGTGTTAAGTACCAACTTTTTTTCTATGACAGTTTTTAGGGTCTTTGCAAGTAGTAAACATCTGAATATGTGTAAAGCACGCCAACCTTAAAAAGCTTGCAGACTGCGATCGCTTTCGATTTCCTTCGTATCAAAGTCGAAATGAGTCCGGTCCTTTCGATCTGTTGAAGGGGGACCATCAAGGATTCAAACTACATCGGAGCTCACGGCAGACGGAACTAGTTCAAATTCAACCACTCATTTCGCTTCGTCGATTTCTGCTCTGTATGTACGAGGGGTGTTCGAAAAGTATCCGGAAAACTGCCATAACTTTTTCATTGATAAGATTATTAGAAAGAAATTTCGTGAAGTGATACATTAATATGTTTTGAATTTCATCCGAAAGCAAAAATGATACAAATTGCACTGATGCAAAGTCTACAGTCACTATGGCAACGTCGAGTAAAGTTGAGCGGGGCAACTTACTCATAAAAGGAGTATGGCATCTGAAAAATCTTTCTAAACATCTAAAATTATATCTCTTCGAAATACTTTCCTTTGCACGATACACCCACCTCCCACCTGTATCCACTTGTAAACGCTGCTGTGGAATTTTACGGATTGTTTCCCAGACAACTCTTAATTGTGTCTTCTTTTCCTGACGTCGTGCACGGACGTCCAGATCTTGGGCGGATGGCAACATTGTGTGCAGGGTTGTCTTGAAAGCGATGAACCACCTCTATATGTTGGTTATCTTCGTTTAACCTGTACCGTTAGTGTCCATGATCATGGGGGAGCGTCTCTGATTTCCTTTTACACATTAATATGCAAAACTTTACGGGATAGCGCTGTTCTAGTGCCATATTTACAGTTTTCGCTTAACAAATGATCTCGTCTTCCGAAATAAACGAAAATGACGTCAGATTTCAGCACATGAAAATACGCAGGTCTTAAGAAAAGGTCTTGGAAGCGGTCTGTATATTTTCGACAGTTTTTAACGTTGGGAATATATCTATATGTGATCTTTAATGACAAGTAAACATGTGAAGATTTGCAAATTTTGCCCCGTTCAACGTTACCCGACGTTGCCATAGTGATTGTGGAATTTGTATGAGTGCAATTTGCATTCCTTTCTCTGTCGGATTAAGTTCATAATATATCAAAGTATCACTTTTGAAAATCTTATTCTAATAACAATATTGATAATAGGTTATGACACTTTTCCGGATAATTTTTGAATACTCCTCGTATAGAACTTACAGAACAGTGTACCATTCCGCTAGAGAAAACACCACAGCACCGTTACAAGCCTAATTGTATGCAAGTTTACCTAAACTTACCTAGTAATGCGTGACCTGAACTTTTTAATTGTTGATAAGGAAGAGTAAACAAACGAATACGGGTGATATAAAATGACAGAGTAGGGTGGTTTACGTGATAACTTTAATACTGATCATGATGCCAATCCTATTTGCACGTGTCGATATTCTAGCTCCTACATTGAACGTTTATTACCCATTCAAGAAGCTACCAGTCCTTGCCTAATTGAAACGAAATAACAGTAATCAAAACGCCAAGAAAATAGATGAAACATGGCTTAGTTATATTATTAAAGTCATCGAGGGATCTAATTACCCTAGTACTTGTGTTTCAATTAGATATAAATCACAGACCTGGGAGCAAACATAATCAAAGGAGTATGTATTTAGAAACTGCACTGTAAAAACCTAGTCAAAGTTGATAATGATGGTATCAGGTATGCCTGTTCTTTTCTTTCTATAAACGATTCAGTTGCATTGACGTTGTTGTACTTAGAAATTTATTTACCGCCATTGACATATTTTATTTGCGAATTGTTGATTGCTGTTATATCATTGGATGTTTGACCCGTTTAAACAATGTTTACATGATCTATCTATTACATAACAAAGCCATAATACATATATTATTTTTATGCAGGATTTGGTCAGGAAATATCCAACTCATTTACTTGTACAAAACTTTCTTTGCCTTTTATAAAACATCGCTTTTGAGATAATGATATGTGCTTTTTTGCTATCGTGATCAAATTGACATTAATTTGAAAATAAAGACACGCACCTGCCGCGTTCTCAAACTTAAAAAGATGTCATTTTTTCAGGCACAGTGTGCATTGAAAAATGCTACAGGGCAATTTAATGAATATCTAAATGTGTAATTTCGATTTCTCAACATAATTTTAAATATGACGCAAAATAGGAAAAAAGCTCTAAACAGAAATATGTTTTTATTATACTATTAGATAAATTCCTTTCATCTGTTCCTGTTTGTGGAATTTTCTAATCTTCAGCAGATTATTTTGTTAAGTCATCTGAATAAATTGTACCTTGCACTTGACATGTTTTCACAGAAGTGGCAGTTTTGTAGGTATAACTCACGTGCCATCACGTCACATCCGGTCCTACAAACACGCGACATGAAAGCAATCAAACTCCACACAGTGATCTCCCTTGCAAGCAAAAATATGTAAGGGGAGGTAACTACTGCGTGGAGTTTGGAAAGCAATGTGTGAGGCGGGGGTATCAATCACCTTAAGTGATAGTTCCAATTGTATTTTTAAATAACATCCGCTTCTTATACGAAACAAGAAATACAATTTCTTCAACACTGTGAACTATTAACTCACAGGAGAAAGCCTACTGTATCTTGATTACAGGGATTGCTTTGAAGGCTAAGTGTGCCTGTGAATGCAATGTCGCCAATTTTTAGGATAATGGATAACTGGAACTTCAGGGATTAGGCAATGTTTAAGGAAAATTACTTAAACAGAAGTCTATATTTACGTGACAAAAGGTCTTAGGTCCGTATGATTGCAAAACCAAAAATTGTATTGTCTTGCAATTTGTCACAGATTAGAAGAAATGAATCCCTTGCTTTAAAGTTTTGCACAAACACGGAAACAAATAGCTAAATGTTTCAAGGTGCATCCCAAACAACTAACTTAGATATTTGATTTTACCTTAGGAAACTTGTCATTAAATTTATTTAAAAATAGGCTTTTTCAAAGTTACACTTTTACACAATACAAGTAAAAAATGTAGAAGTATGTCATCATAAAACAACATTTATTATATCAGAAGAACGAAACACAAATATAAAGATTCGTTTCTGTACCCACTGTCAAACCCAATAAAAGATAGAAGCAATACTGTATATAGTTTCCGTCCTAACATATTAAGTAGAGATAGTTATTATCACTCATATTGCCCGACCTTTCCTCTGTCAGCAAGTTTTCTATCAAAAAGCCTAAATCATAGTGACATTGCGTCGGGGTCGTGTAGAGTTGCATCATTTGAAGGTATATTTCAACTGATTTAAAATTGGGTTTTTCACCAAGCCCAGTCTAGGGTCCGATCATAGTTTGGTTTGCGATCGTGAAATAGTTCCTCCACACGTGTCAAGAGTTTTCTTCATGCACTGCCTTCTCAACACCGTGATTCAAGCGAGCACCACCACCAATGTCAACGGGAGAAATAGAGATATTCTTCGAATTTTTTTTTAGTTCAATTTTAACTGTAATATATTCAAGTCAAACCACGTCTTTGGGTTTTGTTTTAGCAGGAGCATTGGATGGCGTGTCTGAATGAAAACCTGAAGAGCTGTAAAACATTAATTTCTCACTCCAATCCATATATCTAGGAAGATAAATGTACAATGCAGTACTCGTATTTCGTAAACTAAATGCAGTTTGCGCATACAGTTGTTTACGCTGATGCATTAGGAAGTATTTCAAAATCAATAAATTTCAATTGAATTTCATTTAAAATGCAAATGAAGCTGTTGAGAGTTTAGTGTTGGGTTTAGTGATTGAATGGTGTTCAAAACAGTGTGCTCACACCAGTTTTCTTGTTGTCGAAATACTATAACCTAGCCGGATAGCTCCCTACTGTCATGGGTTTGAGTGCTCATGTCTGGTCACTCGTTTTTTTTTTTTTTTTTTTTTTTTTTTTTTTTTTCATATGAGGGAGCCTTTTAAAATAGATCCAACTTTTATTTTTCTCACCGTGTACAGTTTTAGTATAGTATAATTAAGTATAGTAATATACTGTGGCCATACTTCAGTTTCACGCCGTAGATAAGTACATTGTAGCCTGATACCACACACTGTCACATTATTTTGTCAACGGTCCGACCAGTCCTGGAACCACCCTGTATATATACTGAGCGTCAAGCAGGGGGCTACCCGAACCATTTTTAACGATTTTGGTATTATGTCGCGGACGCCTAAAACCCGCGGTCACCACGGAAAGTACATTTTTTTGTGTATTGAGTAAATTATATATCAAAACGAATTCAAAATCAATTTGATAATATTAATGTCTGCAAATCAGTTCGTAATTTTAATCGTATTTCTTTGCCATTAATCATTTAAATAAGTGAAAATATGTACTGCATACACTGTGTCTTAATTTTGTAATAACGTTTCCCATATATACCAATCTCGTCCGATTAATACCACTAACTTCATGGCTTATGCCGTAATTTCGTATTCAGATAGAAGACGGTTAGCATGCGATATACAGCACGCAGCTGGTTGCTAACGGAATCCTGGGAAATATCTCACTTGTATCATAGCGTCATTAAAGAGCCAGGCAGAAACCTGATCAAGGCTGTAAAGGGATACAGTCATAAATCCGTGCAGCGCGAGGTTACGACCAAAGATATACAGAAGTCCCTTGTTTGGAAACTACATCTTTGAAGATAAAAATACGCTCATTAAAATACCACACAGTGAGTAAAATCTTCACAGTTTGATGTCTTAATTGAAGACATTTTACGACATCCTCCCGCTATTAAACAACCATTTATATTTTCAAGAAGAAACGAATTAAAAAAACACTAATGTCTTGTACTTATATGGAATGGGAATGTACGCTTGATAATTGTGACAAGAGGAAGGTACACGACCTAATGTTTTGTGAGGCCACGAACATTTGCATATACCGTTAAATCATTGATTTTTGTTGATATTCAATTTCTTGAATAATGTATCAAAAGGAATTTCGCGGGTATATTCATTCGTGGATTAATGTCCTAGAAAACATATTGGGTCTATGAATTCAAAGATTTTCGTGGGGGTTAATATTTCCCGCGACTTTGGTTTTGCAGCCACCTTGATTTAGCAACAATCTGAGTTTAACAGCCGCAATGGGTTAAACGCCATACGGGTTTCGCAGAAAGCTTGGTTGGGCACTCACTTTGATGTAGCAGTTACCTGTATAAAAATGTCACCTGGATTAAGCTGTCACCTGGATTTAGCAGCAACCCGTGTGTAGCGGTCACATTTGTTTAGCAACTAAGATTCAACGCAATATATTGTCGCAACTATACTCATCCTTTTTAATTTCATTATACGCATTAAGATGGCAATATTGTAAAAAGCGACACATCTTAGCATCAGGCATAATGCGTGCGTTTTCCAGTCTATGAGCTAAAAAACTTCGAGGAAAATATGTAAATATGCTCGATAAACTGAGCCTTGCTAATATAATTTGAGCATTTCTATTTCTCAGTCAGTCCCAGGTTTTGCGCAATTTTAATGTAGTTAAAATATACACAAACACGAGCATTTGAATCATTGTAAAGGCGAAACTGCTTGTTCCTGAACATGGTTTATTACTACAAATCCGTCTAGAAATTCTGCAAAAACATTATATAACAGATAGGATACAGAACCAGACAATGTATTGTCCATATCAGTTACTGAAAAAAAAACTGGGGATCGGAAGCGAACCTGTGACTCTATTCACCCTGTTAGGGTAAGACAGAATGCTTTGTAGACGGTTTGTCCTTTTTGTTCTTCTGCTTCATTTAGCGCTGTCATTTGTCCTTGGAACTATTAGTATATGTTTAGCGAAAAAAACAACAACAAACATGTCAAGTATCATTTTACACGCGACCATGTATAGAATCCACAACCTCCAGTTGTCGAGGCGGATTGCTTAAATACTCGACTGTGGTGGTACTATAAAGAAACAAAACATTCTTTAATCAGACAGGGAGCTCATACCTATGTACCGTATAATTTTTGTAAAACTACAATAAAATACAAAATTCCAACAAACGATTTCCCGAGTATCGTGATCCGCAGTTACGATGAGTATCGATAGAGAGAAAGAGAGAGAGAGAGGGAGAGAGTGAGTGTGTGTGTGTGTGCGCATACGTTAGGACTTCCGAGCCCTGCGATTGTCATAAGATTTTATCAACAAAGCAGCTCTAGGATTATCACGTTTTACTGCAGTTTTGCAACACATGATTTTTCTTTATAGGGTAACGTCAGACTGATAGGGCATTACCTTCGTCATTATGTTGAACACCAAAATAACAATAAACGCATGTCGCAGTCGGGGATCGAAACTATAGACTCTAGTTAACAATCACTCAAACATGGGCCCCTTGTCTAGACTCAAGTTTATAGATAATATAAAGGGGATTAACTCCGTGATCATTGTCACAACACCACTCTCCAGTTATCTTCCCTCAACGAAACAGAATGCAATATCTAAATATGTGTAAAATGTAGTTTAAACAAAGTTAATATAAAATCAATATCTGTTACATATTAAAAATATATTTTTAATTTGCAAAGGAGTTTCTCTGACTTTCCGTAAGATTTATTTCCATTGTAGACCCAATATGCTTCTAACTGAAACATTTTTTTTATTTTATAAAGGGCGATAAACGTTTACTCCTTAACACCATTAAAGAAGTAGTTATCGTTCTTTTTAGATACCGCTTCAGTTTCAATATTTCTTTTTGGTGTATTTAAAATGATACCGACATTATTTTCAGTTATTTTGATACTATGCCTACTTTAGACACTGCAGTATCGCACCGTAAACATGGAACAATATCACGTGATACCATGTCATATTACACTGACAGTGTCCACTTGCTGGGAGTCAAACTTTGGCATGTCGCAGTCGAGGATCTATTTTAAGTGTAGAAATGTTATTACGGATAAGTAAAGATAATTATATGCTCAAAATAGTTGAACATCTCAATTTGTTCATTACCGTTTTAGTGAAGAGTAAATGACTTAAAAGACTCAAAAAATCAATGGTACGGGTTTGTTTTTTTATCTTTCCAATTATATAGTTTAACATTGTAGCTAAACAACTTGTTCATGACCGTTTTAGTGAAGAAAAGACCCCCCCCCAAAAAAAAAAGAAACACACACATACACACATACAAAACAAAGCAAAAAAAACAAAAAAACAAAACAAAAAAAAACTCATCGGTACATGTTTGTTATTTACCATTTCAAATATTTATATGATTTTCCACTTTTATTTGTGAGTGAGAGAGAGAGAGAGAAAGAGAGAGAGATACTGGTATGCAGTTTTGTCTTAACTTTCCAACCATTGAATTTAAATTTGAAACGTTCACTTATTTTAACCCTAAAACCCAACAAAACTGCATCATACATTATCAATTCCTCCGCAATTTCTACAAATACAAGATATACTTACAGTATAAAAATAGAATATTTTGTCATCAGATACAGCTAAAGTGTCTGTAATAAGTATGCTGTTAGGTTAATGTCTTTAGCAGTCATTTATAGACACAATATATATATATATATATATATATATATATATATATATATATATATATATATATATATATATATATATATATATATTTATACTCACAATAATAAGGTTACTTTTATTTAGCCTCGTAGTCTGCATTTTAGGCAATGGCAAGAAACAAATACGGCTAGAGTGTTTTTGTGTCTCTCTTGTATATTAGACTTTTTATCTACGAGTGCGTCATTTTAGTGTGACCTTTTCCGCGGTTGTTATTTTGGACATATGTTAGTCCTGATGGAGTCTGGAATTGCTTTCGAATTCGACTTTCTTGTTAAAAAAGAAAAAAGAAAATGGGAAGCCATAGTTCTCAGACGAGTTCACAACTGTCATTTAGTCTCAATCTAGACCATATCTCAAAGAAAGGAACCACAAAGTGTGCAAAAAACATTTTCAGTCTTGAAAGTCTATGTAGTGCCTACACCAGGGAAAGAGGTTAGGTAGACAATTTTTGACCTGGTTTGTACCAAAGAATATAAAGGTTTGTTTGTGAGCAATTGACCTAGTCATGAATGGAATAGGCAGGGCTTGAATTTTCACATCTAATGTTGTTGTACGAATAAACTGATGTATCCCCAGTCAGATATGTTATAATTTGATTACACCATCTGTTCCCCCTGCAGTACATTCTTGACACGCAAAGTTAAAACGTTTCGTTGCACACATGTGATGGTCTAAGTATAGGATAGATTATATTATATTATACAGACAATAGAAGACCGCATCGTCGGAAACCCACGTTCGTTCAATACTCTTTGTTTCTTAATCTACCGTGGGATATTTGGTTAGCAAAACTTCGTACTCATGAATTATTAATAAGGCATTTTATTGGATCCGTAGCAGAGACAGCACGACGACAGCAGGGGTCATTTGACCAATGGAACATCGCGGGATTTTGAAAAATAGCTTCATTCTACCATGTAGAGATGACGTCACGCTCCTCGTCTAAACGTAGAGGTTTATTTTGCGAGAACAATGAGTCAGCTTTTGCTTGTAAAATTTCAACGAAGATTATTCAAAATACTTCGCGTGATTTCACTGGTCAGCAAGTAACTGATAAATATTCATGAATACGAAGTTTTGCCAGCCGAAAATCTCACGGTGTTTACAAAAGTGATAAGGGAATATGTACCGTGGGTTTTCGACGACGTAGGCTTCTAATGTTTTAATTTATTCTATCCGACTTAGAAGTTTCCCGGCTCAACTTAAATCTATTGCACTGAGGCCGGGACACAATATTCATATTACCCTATTTTCTGTCAATCAAATGTTTCTCGACTGGGCGACAGGCGGGTAAATAAGCTGTGAGACGTTTACATTCTGTGCAGACAATTAGGGGGTTCATGTCACATCAACACATGTGTCTTCGCTTTTAACCAATATTTGTAAAACGTCTTTCCCTTGCTATATAATGGACTAAACTTGAATGTATATTTCACATTGCTATAATTATCATTTACTGCTTGGACATCAACAAGTGAGGATGGATGACAGCAAAATTGGATTTATATTTCGATATGGTCAAGAGATTTCAACGTAAATAATTTAACGATGAATAAACTTATGTTACTTAGCAAAATGTAGATAGTGCGACGCGATTAGTGTCATTTTGTACCTGCAATTTGTTGTCTTTTTCTTAATTATGTAAGTGAACATTAAAGAAGCGTCATGCAGTGGTAAAACCAGGGGGTGTGGGGTCGAATCCCGATCGAGGCGAGATTCGTGTCCATATCTTTCACAATGTATGACAGCTAAAATTATGATGGGAGAAAGGACCAGAATAAAAACTGGATGAAAACTGGTGCAAAAGCATGAACGAAATTGTGAGAATTATATGAAATGAGAGAGAGAGAGAGAGAAGTGTGAAAAACAAGAGGAAAGAACAAGTCATATGGTTAGCCTGGATTTTACTGTTTATGTATCATCACAATTGTAATATCATTTTTGCCGATAAGAAAAAAAAATATAAAAATACAGTTTAGTCAAATGGTTTGCGTCATCAAAAAGCAAACCTCTGAAGGCGAAGTTTGTTGCACATGCGAACTTGAAACATCGTTCTACTTTGTAAATTTAAGATATAAAATAGAAAGGTGTTCTGTTTGGCGACATATTTAGGGTAACTTCTAAATGTTCCGAACGATCAGTACAACGTATGTATAATTTTATGGGCCGCACGCAATGGCAGTTTGTTTTTGCTGGTCGTTCTTCTCCGAAATTTCTTATTGGTCGTTTTTCGTTTTAAATCAAGGTGTATTTAAAAAATCAAGCCCATTTATATGAATGTCGGTTACCGAAAGGAAACAATAAAGCATGGTGTACTTTATTGTTAAAATGACATTAATTCAAGATGGACGATCTTCACGAAACTGCAATGCCGCTGACGGTGCGTTGAACCCAAAAATGAAACAATTAACCATGGTGCGTGATAATAACCCTTCATTCATGGTATTCAAAAAAGGATGAAGAAATGGCGGAGACGACGTGTTTATCACGTGAAGAAGTCTAAATAAATATTGTGGCACACTGATATCGAACACAAATTGTTTCGGTGGCATTTTATGATAGCTAGGGGGAAAATGGCTTTAGCAGGCTGGTAACATTTCTTTACTCCAGAGACAACGAGTGCAAATAATACTTGAATGTTGAAGTTTGAGGAATCCTACAGCGAGTAAGATCTGACATTGTGGAGATGCTGGAAGAATGCATACCGGAAATAGTTCACACAACCAGGGGATAGAAAAACTTTATGATTTGTTGAGCTATTTCTTTGTTTTCTTTTACTTTCTTGAAAATGATGGGGTTTTGTTATATTAAATGACAAACAACTGTTTGCACTCTACCATGTCTAGTTGGACAACTTTTATGAACGGCTGCAGGTCTGGCATGCTTGAAATAACCATAGTCTGAGATCTGCGACGTCAATCCCATTTATACTATTAAGCGCTGGAATGCTTTCAGAAATTGTCGAGCAGCCAATGTAAAGAATGAACAGTCTTGAGGAAGCAGCGAGGAGAGCTGTTACTTGACATACATGTTGGTTTCACCCGGTATTGATGAATTAAGGTAAACAAATCTGGAAAGTCAAATAGACATATTCATTAAGGAAATGTACTTCTAGAAAATACAACCACATGCCAGGAATGGTCATTATATGTACTCGTACTTAAAACGTCTTGAATATAATGGATAACTAACGTCTTAGGTGTATTTTCTGGTTTGTTTCTGCTTTTTTATGTTAGCCACAGTGTTGATGTGACATATCGTACCTTTTTCCCAGTAAATTTAATACCAAACATTTCATAAGTTGATACTGAAACCATCGGGGATGCTTAATACTATGTGTTTATGTTTTTATAGCACTAAAAGGTCAACTAACACGATATAGAGACATTCTTTCACGACTTAATACATTGGGGAACTGACTTAATATAG
>CM037787.1:41446454-41496454 GCA_021229015.1 Solen grandis
AAGTGGAGAGAACTTGGCAATATGACTACACTCCAAGTTGACTTTGTATAAGGATAGATGGACCCAATACTTTGACAAATATAATGGCAAATTGACACCAAATAATGGCAAATTGACACCATAAAATGGCAAATTGACACCATATATATTGGCAAATCGACTATATGAAGAAAAATGGTAAATGATCGGTCATTTAAGACAGCTATGATATTCATTATTTACCGGATATCGATAAAATATATAAAGTGATGTAAATTATAAATCTTTTAAATATTTAAATCGTTCCCAAGGGAACGAATACTTTTTGCCCAGGCCGTTAATGAACACATATTAGAAATGACTGACACAAACGCATTATTAGTTGGTCCATGTCGCCTTAAAGCAATTTAGTTTTGCAATCTGCTAAGTGCTGAAAACCTTCTACATTTCATTCAGCCGTGAGTGTTATTGGTAATAAGTTACTAGCGTTTCCTCATAGTAAATCAAACCACCCTGCTGGCAACGTTTTAAACTTGATCTGTAAAAGTTAGAATTTTAAGACCTCTGATTATTAGAACTTAGAGAGAGAAAAAAGATAGAAAAGAAGATCCAACTGATAATCATGTACAAGCAAGAGTATTGTATATGTTTGTTTTATGTGATGTTATAGTTTTTAGCTTGTTTTCATCAATTCTCAATTGTTCTTTCAGATGAAATTTTCTAAAGATCCGTTAATGTTCAGAACACCTGATCATGAAAAATAGTGATTATACCATGTCATATAAAAAATAACTTGTAAGATTAACTGTCAGACTGTTTAACATTTGAGAAGTCAAAATTTTGTTATTGTACTGAGTTGACCATCGCTGCGATAGTATTTCAGACAAACATCGGCGTCCAGTTGATTACAGAGGATAATTTATGCCGAGTACTAGAAGCACCCTGGTAGAACGTAAGTCAGCTGCAAGACCTCTTAACATCCGGATGACCAGATTGGGACTCGAGGCCACGGCGACTAGGATTAAGTTATCGAATTTCACTGACTGCAAACACTCGGTCAAGGATGCGCGAAAAATCAAAAAGGACATTGGACTCATTATTAAATTACAAAGAAAATATAATTATTAAAACTTTGCATTTCTCCTTTGTATAAGTGTCTAACTTTGAACGTGATATATAAGTCAAGTATCTGATTTTGAACGTGATATATAAGTCAAGTATCTAACTTTAAACGTGATATATAAGTCAAGTATCTGACTTTGAACGTGATATATAAGTCAAGTATCTAACTTTGAACGTGATATATAAGTCAAGTATCTGACTTTGAACGTTATATAAGTCAAGTATCTGACTTTGAACTTGATATATAAGTCAAGTATCTGACTTTGAACGTGATATATAAGTCAAGTATCTAACTTTGAACGTGATATATAAGTCAAGTATCTAACTCTGAACGTGATATATAAGTCAAGTATCTAACTCTGAACATGATATATAAGTCAAGTATCTAACTTTGAACTTGATATATAAGTCAAGTATCTAACTTTGAACTTGATATATAAGTCAAGTATCTAACTCTGAACGTGATATATAAGTCAAGTATCTAACTCTGAACATGATATATAAGTCAAGTATCTAACTCTAAACTTGATATATAGGTCAAGTATCTAACTTTGAACTTGATATATAAGTCAAGTATCTAACTTTGAATGTGATATATAAGTCAAGTATCTAACTTTGAACGTGATATATAAGTCAAGTATCTAACTTTGAACGTGATATATAAGTCAAGTATCTAACTTTGAACGTGATATATAAGTCAAGTATCTAACTTTGAATGTGATATATAAGTCAAGTATCTAACTTTGAACGTGATATATAAGTCAAGTATCTAACTTTGAACGTGATATATAAGTCAAGTATCTAACTTTGAACGTGATATATAAGTCAAGTATCTAACTTTGAACGTGATATATAAGTCAAGTATCTAACTTTGAACGTGATATATAAGTCAAGTATCTAACTCTAACGTGATATATAAGTCAAGTATCTAACTTTGAACGTGATATATAAGTCAATGGTGCTTTTTTATAGGTTTCTGTATATTTATAGTATATGTATACATTACACATTCCATTAAAATCTATCTTACTTATTTACTTATACCACAGTTCAGCACTAGGTATAAAGCAGACCAAATGAGATAAAATGTTTAATATTTTATCATAACAATGTAACAAAATATACAACATGTAGTTAAATGCAAATTATCGTATACAGGTGATGTCTGTTAAATTTTTTAGCGGTCTTTAGAATCAAGAATATCTGGTTTCAAAACTTATAAATAAAACAAAAGGTTGTCATCATAATATGTAGGTATAAACCTTTTACTCACAAAAAAATCAAATTGTTTGCATATGCTGGCATACACAGATACTCGTATTGTCTTTTAAACAAAATAAGCTCACATCAATTCTCGAGAGGATATCAAATAATTTTTATGCCTTGCACAAATAAAATAAACCAAGCTTAATGGTTTCCTTTCAAAATTCAGTAACGCAATATGCATCGATTCGGCATTTAATGTCCGATGAAATCTTTTTTTTTCAACTTTTTCAACCACGTAATCAAATCTTCAATTACTTTTTTGATCTTTGAATTGTCTTTCGTTGTTTTGTGGTTCGCTTGCAAAGCCTTTGGCGTCCTTTCCTTTTGTCTCTGGGCACGATAAAAACGCAATCTAGTTTTACTATTGCATAAACGCAATGTCATGAGCGCCTTCAGGCTTGAAATTAAGATACGTTCAACGTGGTTACCTCCCTCAAGTGGGTCATCACCTTTTGTCTATGTTCTCGAAGGGAAATAGATCATATTCCAATTTCTAGTATTATTTTATTTTGGGTTATCAAGTGAAAAAAAAATATAACTTCCGGTTTGACCTATAAAATACGGTAAGTTAATTTAAATACGATTTTTAAAAATCTGTAATACAATTTTTCTTTTTACTCTTATGTCTAGTTAAGGAAATATCATACTAATAAATAAAATATAAAAGAAATTTGTTTTACAGATTTTTAGCTTTTTGAAGAAGAAAAGTGCGTATTCACTTAAAAAACAAAACAAAAAATAAAACAGATTTTCTGCAATAAATGTATTATTTCTTCGGAATAAATGGATGTCAGACGAAAAAAAAATACTGAATTCGAAAAAAAAAATCCTTATATTTTTTATGTATTTCAGTACAAAAACAATGAAAGGGGTTGAAATATCCATTTTATTGAGGTTATTGAAATAGGCACTAAACCGGATGTAGAATTAGACGGGACCTATTTCCTGAAAGCCGGAGGTAGATTCGTGCAAAGGTGATAAGGTGTATGCACGTTCAATGATTCCGTGAAACTCCTACTGGTATAGAGAGAAAGATGGCGAGTCGTGTTAGAATTTACAGTATTTTCATCTGAATCTGATAGAATGTATTACACATTGTGATTGCATTTTCTGAAAATATCTTTTTGATAATATTTATTTTTCTAAATGTATTTAGAAGTGAATCTTTCTAATTCTTATATCATGTTTCTCCAACAAGTTTAAGCAATATTAGTTGAGTTATAGTTTTAATACTTATGTGCTAAATTCTAGAGAATTTGTCCACTAGAGAGAAAAATAAATAAATAAATAAAAAATAAACAAATATAACAACAACAAACAAACAAACAAAAAACGCTAAAATATGAACACTTACAAACTTGCACCAATTTTATAATATTTTTCAAAGGTGAAATACCAAAATATTATCATAACGGTTTCCATGGAATTAGTAACATGATGACGTCAATTAGCAAGACATCCGTTCCCACGCTGTGTGTCATCTTATGCAATTAACTGTGAACGAGTCCGTTAATCTTTATCAGATTTTTATTTTAATGACTGAAATAACCATTAAAAACGATCAAGCATTAATTGTCATTAATATTTCAGTCTTCAAAACGCCTGATAACATCTAGCTAATTTTCTAAACAACATTTTAATATTTCATGCCGGTGCTCAAGTAATGAAAAAGACCGACAGCGGAATGAGCTAATCCATTTACTATTATTTTTTTTTATCAAATTTGAATTTCCATAAATTCACGTCTAAGAATTCCAGGAACAGGCATTAAAATGGAGTAAATATCAAGAAACGTTCCCATAATAAGCAGCAGGTATGGCAGGTCAAAATCTTAATGTCTTATAATATCCAATTTAAGCGCTTCGCCTACAAAAGAAAGAAAAAAGAGCCATTTTTCCGCTTTTAAACGTTCCCCTTAAATATGCTGAATGAAGTTGTCTTTCTTGATCACAACATTCTTGACTTCGAGCATGAATTTGTTGTTGTTGTTTTGAGTTTACCGTCGCTGCGACAGTATGTCAGTCATATAGCGACGTCCAGCTAATTACAGGTGGAAGAAGACCCCGAATGCGCTGAGGCATCCGGGTAGAACCACCGACCTACCGCAAGCCAGCTGGAAGACTTCCTCACATGAAAATTCGAATGACCCTCCCGGGACTCGAACCCACGTGGTGAGGGGCTGAGTGAGTGCTAAAGTCAACGGCTTTACCCTCTCGGCCACGGAGGCCCCCGAGCATGAGATTGAGAATTTAATAGAGTTAGGCCTACATACATATGATAATCCTGACAAAGGTAAGAAATACTTTTAAATCAGGTCAATAGTAATTTTTCGTGCACTGGATGCACTAGTAGACGTTGTTGAATCTTGTCAATACTCAACATATATAGATAGTGCCACAGTAGGGTTCATATAATTGGAAAGTGTCTGGGCACTTGTGGAATTTGTCATTGGCCAAAATTATTGTGTGTTTGGTGACATGACCAAAATACAAGGTCTGTAATTTATTTTATGCATTGTATTTGCAGCAAATATAAGTAATGTTTCATTGGTCTAAAACTATTACTATTATCAGGTTTATTTGTTGTTTTCTTTAATTTGTTAAACTAAAACTCTGGTAACATATTGCTATTTTACTTGCTTCACGTGGATTACGTGTGTGCTCGATTCTCTTATAAAAATACGGTCTCTTAAAAAGTAGAACTGAAAATATGACCATGACGTGACAATTCCTCCGCTAGAGAACTTAAAACAAATTATCATTCCGTAAACTTCCTTTTCAAACATTTTATAAAATCATTTTTCTTTGTAATTTGCTTTGCGATGTGTGTTATTTAATGTAAGTTCAATTAAATTCAGCTATGTAATTGTGTATATGTACGGGGCGACAAATTATTAAGGATGGAAATTATATAATGAAATCAGAATTACAGTTCGTGCAAACAATTATTGAACTCACGTTGCTAGTGAGGTTATATTGATATGGAAACTTGTGACGATCATCCTAAAACTCGGCCATCCCGTTGTCCATCATTAGGTTACATTCTAGTAACTTCCTTCTTTAAACTTTAGGAAAACGTTAATGGTCCTATGTTCGACTATGGCTGAATATTGATTGACCCACTAGAGAATGGTAAATACTTATAAAAGGAAACGGGAAAGTGTTATTATATTAAGAGAGCTGTCGGTTGGAAAGTTTCTTCCAGGATTGTGGTATACTTCTATAAATCAAATTGTTTCTGGTAATTACAACTTCCTGTTGTACATGATGGCCAGAAATGTCAACTATACTCAAATCATATGAAGCAGTTACTTTAGATTGTGATCCTTACCATTAATTTTGTCTTCCGGCACTAACTATTAGTAATAAGTAAGAAGACCTTGTCAACTCATTTAACGCCAATTGAATTAGTTCTTATTCTTAAAAAAAAAAAAAAAAAAAAAAAGGTTTGCAAAGAAGCTAGCTGACGATGTGACATCTCACTCGCGGGTCTGATCCTTGGGAATTTCCACCAATCTTACGTAGATCGGCGAAAAGTGGGTCGTAGATTCCGGAAAGGAAGGTACCCGCATGGTCCCTATTCATAGCCGCCCCTTGTAACCAGTGTGAGATTGGCGGAAATTTCCCGAGGACCAGAGCCACGACTGAAATGTCACACCGTCAGTAGCTCCGTGGATGATCATAGAAGTGGTCGAAACAGTCAATAATTAAAAAGCAAATCTTGTGCTAAGAAGAAAATCATTCACTAAATATGGTTTTACCAACACGATGGACACTTTCAAGGATTTGTCATTAAATTAAGACGAAATATGACTTGACTTCAAAGATTATGTTATGCGGCATAGTGCTATTTGCAATTTTAACAAATCAACTAAATCATGCATGCATCGCTATTTTCATTCTAAATTCAATAACCTATTACGCATCCGATGCTTTCCAATCGTTTCTGAAAAGATGTCTTAGCAAATTCGATTTTGCATTTGATATTGCGTATAATTCAATTTCCTGTTTAGTTCTTGATGGATGAATATTTCATACGCGCCAATTTAAGCAAGCCTTAACACTAAAGTTGTTTATTTACTTTCTGCGGTCTTGGAAAACATTGTCATTTCAAAAGTGCATGTTTTTTTTAAGAACACGATAAAACGTATTGTAATTAGTCATATTACGAATGATTTAATAAAGAAATAAATTTGAAACAGATTCACGACATCTTTTTTTTTAATTCCGTTTGTTCTATGACACCAAATTGCTCGAAATGGAAAGCAGACGTTCCACAGATATTTTGTAAAATGTTTGCGTCAATGCATGTTAAATTATATAAATTATATAATCAAGACAAGAGATTTCACAAAATTATTCTTACACTTTGACAGAATATAAATAAAATAATTTTTTGTTTCGACAGTTTTTCAAGCATATGAAAACTTGTGTCTACATGAAATAGATAAAGTGGTGTCGAACGTTGATACCATGATGTATACTTCATCCCTGACACTTGGCCAAACAGTCCAGGGACTGTACCAAGTGCTCAACACCCTTCAGTGCCCAGCATCAAGCTCAAAGGAGAAAATTATACCAGAACCGCTATAAACCACTTGGTATTTCGCGGTAGGGAAACAAACCCGCGACCTTTCGGATATGGGGCAATCGCTCTAGCCTCTCGACCACCTCGACCAGTATATTCCAAATTTACTTTATAAATAAAATGAAAATAAACAAATAATGTAATGTATGTACGCGTTCATTAAAATGGTTTGAAAGTTTTTAAAGCATTCATTTTAAAATCAAGGAATGACAATGTTCGTGCTACATTTTCTAAATCAAATTAGTCCATAACGGTTTTATGAACTTTCATTTCTATAACCAGATGTGCCATTTTGTATTATTACACAAGCTTTGATATCTACAGTGTCTTTCAAACGGCTGGATTTACCTTGATAAAATTACAGTTGGGTTAATTTATCTTTGATCAAAGTCATTGATAAAGTTACAGTAGGGTTACTTTTTCTTTGATCAAAGTCATTGTTTACGCGGTTCTTCTTTCTCAAACCGCATGAAAACGGCAAATTCCTGTAAGCCAGCTTTAAGCACGTAATTCTGAAAGATTTAAGATCTAATTTGGGTTCAGTATTGAATGGATAACTATTAAGCGTTGATTACTCGGCTGATGGTAATTACGACAGAGATGCAGATGCAGTGACATGAACATTGATTTTATGGATATTTAAACTAAATCTGCATCCCATGAAACACTGTCTTCCATTATTAAGAACATTAATGGATACAATTAATAGTAAAACTATATTATAAGCATGCCAGCTCAACGGCGGAATACCACTCCGTTGCACATTATTTCATTTTACGGCGATTGGGAAAGTATTACAACTTGTACTATTCACTTTTGATGTTTCCTGGGTTGCGCCTGGGAAGGATATCACAGATTATTGTCCAAGATCGGGTTCGAACCTCCAACCCTCGGGTTCGCACTGGACCACGGTTCCATGCTTGTAGGCTAGTGGCCAATTTCACATTATGTACACGTGTTCTTTCCACAACTGTATCGTTTATCCCTAGACGTTATTATATATGATTTCACAATATCAAGTTAAACTATTAAATAATATGTTGCACATGTAAAAAGCTAGTTGATAAAACTTTTTAAATCCCATATTCCTTGAAATATGCACTGATTTGTCAAACCAAACAGCTCGTTTACTGAATGGGACCATTTTTAAAGATAGATACAAATGGAACAACATAAATGCACACTCCATTTTAAAAATGAAACACTTTACATTCATGTTTCACAAAGTGCTTTGTAGATGAGACTCCTTGGGTCTTTAACATTAATTTCGTCTTGAATATGTGCTCCTGATTCCATCTGTCCTACAGGACATTCTGTTACTTCATTCATTATACAGACAGATGTAATAGGCAGTCGTGGGTGTCCGACGTTGTAGGGAGAAAGGAGCTTTATATACGTATCTACTTCTGATATAAGATGTGAACTGTATCACACTTTCTTACAGCCAAAATATAAGTAAATAAACAAACAGTAACTTTTTAAGTATATTTAAAACATAAAAATATTTATTATGACTGAAGGATTTTACGTTTAATTAGAGATCATTTAAATGTACATATATTTCTAAAGCTTTTAATCTTTAAAGGCTGTCGACAAAAAACTTCAAGTTACAAAATTTGCAAATGATTTTGAGATTAAAGCACTAATACATTTTTTAGATGATAACAGATGAATATTGCAGATTTCCATGAAACTCAAATCAAATTTTCATCTTATGCCTTTTTTTTCCAAGGCATTTGATGAAAATAACTTCATTGCTATTTCTTTTAGTTTGTTAACAACCATTACAGCGGAAAACAATAAATCTATTGATAGTTGTGTGGAATACAGCAATGCATGAACTTTAAGCTATACACATTATTTCATTGTAAAGATGAAGAAATGCATTCCATACTAATTTTTAGTTCACATGGCATAGTCCAGTAAAATAACAATGTTCCAAGATGTGATTTTGGAGGTAAATACCGAGTCAAGGCGCGGGGAAACCGACACACCTCAGAGAAATGTACCTGTGTAACTTAGACTTGTAATTTACCGAGATTTGCAATTTTCCGAACCTTGCGAATATTCGAGACTTGCTATATCCGAGACTTGTGGTTATCTGAGCTTTAATTTTACCCACCTTTTTTTTCCTTACTAATTCCGAGACTTGTTGCTATCCGAAACTTCGATTTACGAGACTTTTGATTCTCCGGATATTGTGTTTTCCCATCAGTCCTCGGGTAATCACAATACTATTATACCAATGTTGGAATCCTTAAACATTCCGCTTTATACGTCATTAACGTTGTTTCGTGTTCATGAATATTAATGAAACGACGTTTGACCTATGGATTTCATGAAACGAAATCGTATCCGTAAGTCAGAAATTATATTTTAGATATACAATGTATAGTGTAAGGCTTTAAGCTTCAAGTAAAACTTATATTTTAGATATACAATGTATAGTGTAAGGCTTTAAGCTTCAAGTAAAACTTATATTTTAGATATACAATGTATAGTGTAAGGCTTTAAGCTTCAAGTAAAAACTATATTTTAGATATACAATGTATAGTGTAAGGCTTTAAGCTTCAAGTAAAACTTATATTTAATATACATGTATATGCTTTATTTCTATTGACAGTAAAACTTAACATTTTCCTTAAACTTGGGATCCAATCAAATTTCGATTTACAGTTTGAGCAAAGAATGGCGAACATGAAACGCACCGAAGATAACGTATTGCTTATTTCTATTGACATGGGTTTTCGCATCAAGTTAATTGTAACCGTAACAAACACAACAATAGTCCAAATGAATCAAGCAAAATATCGCGTTCCAAAACACGTTACCTAATAGTATTAAATTCAGAAAACATTGTCATTCCTTATTAGCCTTTATTGATAACAAAAATAGTTAGAACAAGAAATTGCTTGGCATTATCGTTTAGCAAAATGTCTGATAGCATCGCTTTTATATCCATGAGACACCTTATTTGTTTAAAGTGGTATAGATTGGTCCCAACTTTGAATATTACAGCGATTGGAACACTATAATGATCATACCCGCAGTTAGATTTGGATAAAATCATCGAATGTGTATCAGACTTGTACATGTTAATAACACTACATGTAGTGTATTCACTAGTGGATGAAACTTTAAACTATTTAAATATAACAGCTTCAAACACTCAGGTTCTTGGAAAAGAACAGAGTTTTTGCCATTTGTCTGTTGTATTTTTATTTCAATTTCATAAGTGTATATAATTATGGTATTCAAAACAATAATAGAAAAGAAATACTTTCAGACAAACAATTGTCTATAATTCATTCAAGGGCTATAACTCCTGATTTACAGACCGATATCAGCCATAATCGAACTTGCCGATAAACTATGACCATAAAGATTCTCAAAAGGTTGAAGAAGTTCGTTCTATGGTGATAAAGGAATACTTTTTTTATTCGATTTCCTTAAACGAAATAATAAAATTAAAGTAATACACCATCATAAATTATAATATGGTCCTTCAATTGCTTAAAAGACTTCATGGCAGATGCAAGCATCCATTGACTTTCGAGTTAAAGGCTCTTTGGCTCAAAGTCTATAAAAGCTTACATTTTCTTAAAATTTCCATGATCACATGATGGACCATGGTTACAATCTAATGATAGATGGATTACCTTAAAGTTATTTTTCACATTAAGTATAATATCATTTACACAACCCCTGTTTCTGATAAACAATATACAATGTATATACATTTATAAGCAAGCAACAAAATAATAACACATCCTTGAAGTAACTATAACACCAGGCAGATAACAATGCTCACGCTTGTATGAAGTTCATTTCTGAAACAATTCATTACGTAAAGATCAAAGCAGTTCCTTTTTAACATTTCAAATGCATTAATATAAAAAGGAATTGAAATTCAATCGATCCAAGATAGTATCATTGCATTAATGAATATTGGAAATCAGCAGATTTGGTTCACACGAAACCTTTCATAGAGAAAATCAATAAAACGTAAGATAAAGCAAGGTGTGGGATCATAGCAAAATAATTTATTGTAAAATATGTTTTTTTTCTTAATTGGGCTACAGAAATTCAAGACATGCACTTATCAAAATAAAAGCCTCATCTAACTAAGTAGAGCTTGAACATACAATTTATGATTTATTTCAATTTATTATTTGAATGTTTGAGTTTTAATGATATTTTATGAAGAGCCTCTACATAATGTCTGAAGAATTCTGCTAAATACATTATTGGTATTGCAAGTTCATAAACACATGTTATGTTTACTTACACATATTACGTCAGTCACATGCGAGCATATTTCTTTTTCAATAATGTACCCAAGGGTATTTTTTATTAGCGGCTACATGGATTCGTACTAGACAACGAGTGAATCGCATCTTCCATGTATGATCGAACCTATGTACATACGTCGACAACATTTTATACCGAACCCTTATTAGATAGAAATATATTACAGTCGACAACATTTTATACCGAACCCTTATTAGATAGAAATATATTACAGTCGACAACATTTTATACCGAACCCTTATTAGATAGAAATATATTATCAATTTATACGAACCTTATAAGAATATTACAGTCGACAACATTTTATACCGAACCCTTATTAGATAGAAATATATTACAGTCGACTACATATTATACCGAACCCTTATTAGATAGAAATGTGTCCATTGTCCTCAGCGACGGGAAAGGACATGTGAAAGCTAAAAGAGAGACACATCCTCCGTGGTGCCGAGTGTTAGAGGTCGCCTGGTGTGGAGGTTGTCGTTCGATTCGGCGCTACATACCAAAGTCGTAAAGTGGTACTGTATAGCTCTTTGCTTGGCGAGCATATAAGTAGTTGCAGGACTGTTGGTCCGTTCAGGAAAATGTGACTAGGGAGATCATGCTACATGTCTACGGCGTGGTACTGCAGTGTGCAGCACTATATCTGTCTCAAGTAGACATCGTCTCCAAATGACTGAAATACTGTCGGTGGGACGTTAAACCCAACAAACAAACACACTAAAAGAGAGACAGAGAGTTTCCAAATCAAGAAATCTAATTTTTGTAATGTCTAAATGTAACAAACCAATAATTTATAGTAGAATCGGCTTCTCGCATGAAAATGCTATGTTGTGAAAAGCAAGTTTGTACAAACAATTTGGTTACTTAGATAATTACAAGCCCCCATAATATCAAACTTGCGGTTAAGTCCCATGGGGAATTTAGTAAGAATCTTTATTTTGTGTGTAACAAATAAAACTCAGATTCCTAACTGGTTTATAGTCAGTGTGAAGTAGTGACATGATCTTGCTGAAAATTTGCTTACCACCTTTAAGTCTGAAGGGAAAAGAAAGTAAAAAATATAAAGTATGTTAAATAATAATGTTATCATTTGTTATGTAAATTACAATGTCAGCATTTTCTTACTCAAGGAGATTGTGTTTTTGAGAGAGCAGTAAACAAGTAGGTATGTTTAAAAACAGACAGACAGTATACTTTATTGACGTTTCTTGTTATATATATTAAATACATGATATATACACATGATCGTTGTGAATGCAAAAGAAATGTGTGGCTTTTATTTACCATTCATTTTTAATTTCCTGGATTTCCTTAAGAATTTCCCTGATTTTTTTGGTATTTCCCTGATGTTTCTTTATAATAGCAATAATTGTGTCATGATTTACTATTCTATCTTATATGAAATATCTATTGATTTATTGAATAAGTTTGCTTATATAAAAGCCACACTTGAAACTGACTGAATGAATTAATTTGACAAAGTCAATATATCAAATATATAGATCGCTATTTTGCATGCACTTCTAGATGCGGACAAAAAGCAGAGATCCCTTGATATATCCTGCAGTTGTCTAGGCAACAAATCTCGATCCTCGGAGTCCCTCGTCTCTTCATTCTCATTTTTAATGTTGACATCCATCTTACTAAAAAGTTAATTGGAATTAATTGGAATTACGAAATGTATCGGTTCATATTGACATCCATCTTTACGAAATGTATCGGTTCATTTGACATCCATCTTTACGAAATATATCGGTTCATTTACATCTTTTACGGAATGTATCGGTTCATTTTGACATCCATCTTTACGGAATGTATCGGTTCATATTGACATCCATCTTTACGGAATGTATCGGTTCATATTGACATCCATCTTTACGGAATGTATCGGTTCATTTTGACATCCATCTTTACGGAATGTATCAGTTCATATTGACATCCATCTTTACGGAATGTATCGGTTCATATTGACATCCATCTTTACGGAATGTATCGGTTCATATTGACATCCATCTTTACGAAATATATCGGTTCATATTGACATCCATCTTTACGAAATATATCGGTTCATATTGACATCCATCTTTACGGAATGTATCGGTTCATATTGACATCCATCTTTACGAATGTATCATCCATCTTTACGGAATGTATCGGTTCATATTGACATCCATCTTTACGGAATGTATCGGTTCATATTGACATCCATCTTTACGAATGTATCGGTTCATATTGACATCCATCTTTACGGAATATATCGGTTCATATTGACATCCATCTTTACGGAATGTATCGGTTCATATTGACATCCATCTTTACGAATTATCGGTTCATATTGACATCCATCTTTACGAAATATATCGGTTCATATTGACATCCATCTTTACGGAATGTATCGGTTCATATTGACATCCATCTTTACGAAATGTATCGGTTCATATTGACATCCATCTTTACGGAATGTATCGGTTCATATTGACACCCATCTTTACGGAATGTATCGGTTCATATTGACATCCATCTTTACGAATTATCGGTTCATATTGACATCCATCTTTACGAATTATCGGTTCATTTCCATCTTTACGAACATTTGACACCATCTTTACGAATTATCGGTCTTTACGGAATGTATCGGTTCATATTGACATCCATCTTTACGGAATGTATCGGTTCATATTGACATCCATCTTTACGGAATGTATCGGTTCATATTGACATCCATCTTTACGAAATATATCGGTTCATTTTGACATCCATCTTTACGGAATGTATCGGTTCATATTGACATCCATCTTTACGAAATATATCGGTTCATATTGACACCCATCTTTACGGAATGTATCGGTTCATTTTGACATCCATCTTTACGGAATGTATCGGTTCATATTGACATCCATCTTTACGAAATATATCGGTTCATTTTGACATCCATCTTTACGAAATGTATCGGTTCATATTGACATCCATCTTTACGAAATATATCGGTTCATATTGACATCCATCTTTACGGAATGTATCGGTTCATATTGACATCCATCTTTACGGAATGTATCGGTTCATATTGACATCCATCTTTACGGAATGTATCGGTTCATTTTGACATCCATCTTTACGAAATATATCGGTTCATATTGACATCCATCTTTACGAAATATATCGGTTCATATTGACATCCATCTTTACGAAATATATCGGTTCATATTGACATCCATCTTTACGGAATATATCGGTTCATATTGACATCCATCTTTACGAAATATATCGGTTCATATTGACATCCATCTTTACGGAATGTATCGGTTCATTTTGACATCCATCTTTACGAAATATATCGGTTCATATTGACATCCATCTTTACGAAATATATCGGTTCATATTGACATCCATCTTTACGAAATATTTGACATCCATCTTTACGAAATGTATCGGTTCATATTGACATCCATCTTTACGAAATATATCGGTTCATATTGACATCCATCTTTACGAAATGTATCGGTTCATTTGACACCATCTTTACGAATTATCGGTTCATTTGACATCCATTTTATGTATCGGTTCATATTGACATCCATCTTTACGGAATGTATCGGTTCATATTGACATCCATCTTTACGAATGTATTTTACCATCTTTACGAATGTATCGGTTCATTTTGACATCCATCTTTACGAAATATATCGGTTCATATTGACATCCATCTTTACGAAATGTATCGGTTCATATTGACGTTCACTATGTAACAAGGACAAGTGTTATTTTTCCATACATTTTACATCCATATGTCAACTCAATTTAATCGACCCTTTATTACTCGAGAAAGGAATATATACTTGTTCTTTTTGATAATCAAAACCGGTTACGATCCTTATCTGTTTTCCCCATACAGTTTACTGTGATAAAGGCGGATATGAGTCATTAAATCAATGGAAATGTCTGTGAATAGCCAGAATAAACATTTACTGCGATGTGTATGTCGGATATTATTTCACCAATCGTTTGTCAATATTTTCCTAAAAGGATGTTCAGTTTGTTAACTGTGATAAATGAAGGTTGTCAGTTTATTAACTGTGATAAATGAAGGTTGTGCAGTTTGTTAACTGTGATAAATGATGGTTGTGCAGTTTGTTAACTGTGATAAATGAAGGTTGTGCAGTTTGTTAACTGTGATAAATGAGGTTGTGCAGTTTGTTAACTGTGATAAATAGGACTGAATTCACAAATAAATAGTAATCAGAAATCACTCAGAGGTAAATCCCACATCTCACAATTACGGTAACTTCCCCGCTACGAGGTCTTCAATAGTATATGACAAGACAAGTGTAAAATTTTACAATAAGGAGTGTTGAAAATCCCAGCTGACCTCTGGCCATAATGAATAGAGATAATTCACCAATATCGATAAGGCATAAGGTGTTCAGAACTGGATATAATACATTTATTTGCTTCTCAATTTTGTTAATTAAATCTACCACCAGTTTGCCAGTATAACGCACCACAAAATGATCACCAAACGTATTTTTACTGTGTTTATTTTGTTTATGTGACGATGAGCTTATATGCTTAAGTCTTAAATTGAAAATATGTTCTGTTCTGTGTTGTTTGTGTCCAGCGTATGTTGATTCTGATTGAATTCGTATTTCCCTTCAACAAACTAGACGTCGAGATTAAATTAGGAGGTACAGAAAACGGATTAAGAGACGTTATTCAGTTAGCAGAGTGAGTCTGGTCTAATGTTCTATGTCAAGGTATGATCCCTACCTTACTCTACTAAAATAAGTCATTTAAACAGGACGGAAAGCATATCTTGTTGAGCCAATCAGGTCATCTTATCCCTCATTTTGTCAATCATTAATTACATTATGTTTATAACAGTTGTGTGGTGTATGTTAAATGTCTGTAATGTAAATACGTATAACCATAGTAGGCAACTGATTGAACGACTGAAGATGTTCGTGAAAATAGCGGTCGATCGATGGGAGGTGTAATACATTTATATTTATAGCCATGAAAAGTTTGTTTTTAAGGAAGAATAATTAACCTTCTGCATTTTAGAAACATATATTAAAACCCGTCTGTATTGTATTCAGTTAATCATAATTAAAAAATTGCCCCACCCCCCGAAGTTGCCTACATTTTACTGATTTACTATCAGTATTCAAGTGATTTTAATTAATCATTCAAAGCCAGTATCGAACCCTTCAGTTTCTATCAGAATTAGAGGCTGAATCTAAAGCAAAATCGATATAACCTATGAGCATATGTAATATAATTTTCTCCCCGACATCATTTTTCATGTTTCATTAGCTGGCATTGCAAAACATATGTACCATACATTTGTGAAGCGCAACTGAATTGGCAGCGCAGGTGCTCCTTTGATTGATTCATATTTGTACCATAATGCACATTTCTATTTATTTCTAGATACCAACATTCACCAAAGAAAACCAGGAGAACAATTCATTAATGTTAAACAGAATTTCCAATAATATATCAGTTTAAGCCAGACGACATCATATATCAGTCCTTTATTGTTTTCAATAATTAAATCAAAACAGCGACATATCAACTTAACTTATACTTTCTCTAGGTGCCAGTGAATCTGGAAGTCTCTCTACTTACATAATGTTTTATTTATCATTTCGAATTCGTTTCCTTATTATTTTCATCTTCCAACATACGAAACATAAAAAAAAGAAGAAAAAAAAGTAAAAAAGCAGTTTCTAGTCTTAAATAAGATCTAGAACGAGGTAGACAATTGTGGTACTATAATTCAAGAAAAATATATAGGCTGTAAGGACCTTGGAAAAAAGTTAATTAGTTGTACTAGCTGACATTATGACTGCGTTTAATTTATATTTCGAGAGGTGAGAGCGAAACTATGACAATGCAATAAATAATTAGCCTTGCTAGTTTCTTACTTAATTGTACATTAAACGAAGGTATTGACTATTTCATTCTCACTGACAAAATTGTACTGAGTCAAAAAATATGACTTATTAGGGCATTGTATTGATTCTAAATCCAGTTATACAAATGTGATGCAACATGCACTATCTATAATATCTTCGTTAATACATGATATTCCAATTAACTTTTAAGTAAAGCTTTGCCAGCTGTTTGCACACGGTACGATAGTACACGTGTATGAACATTCCTAAACGAATCTAAATCAAGGTTCATATAGCTACATATACTAGTATTCGACACGAAATTTCAGAAAAGTCAAGAGGTTGCCAGAATCGATAAATTAACATACATTTGTAATGCAATAACAACTCTACAATATATGTTACAATTGCATTTATTTACCTTTCTTGATGAAAGGTATGCACTATTTAAAATTCCATAATTTAGATTGTGTCAAGAAATTGAACTTGAATTTGTACCATTGGTATATGATTTACTACATCAACTGAAGTACTGTAAAAAGCTCCAAAAGATAACAGCGTATTGAGGTATGACTATCTATCCACTCGGAGACATCTTGTCATTTTATGAGAAATTATATGACTCACAACAATGTAAAAGAATGTAAAGGCGAAACATCACAGACACGACAGAATTTCCCTTGATACATATGAGAAATATTCCACTTTCGCTACAAATCGGTTTTCCGAATCACGTATGTTTGACTCCTGAAGATCTATCCTAAACAATCCAATAGTCCATCACGGGACTGTTATCCTGTTTATGATTGGTGATTGCCAACGAGCCCAAATATGCAATTTTCAATATAAACCCGGCAAACATTATAAAGGCGTAGTTTGAATCTTTTTATCATTTCAAAAATAATAATCATAATAGAAACGCAATTACTTCATTCTTCAACGTTCAATATCGTCATCTTTATCGTTTCGCCATTTGAATTAAGAGATATGTCATAAAATCTTATGTCGCAGATTAATTTATTTTTTGTAGAAATTTTTATAATAGCTTTCTATAACTTTCGATAAAAACGAATGCATATTTGCTGGTCTTCTTCTTTTTTGGAGGACATTGTATTTTCAAGCACTATATTGTATGTTAATACAATATAAACATTCGCTATTGTAAGAAGGAAAAGTAAAGATCAATATACCTCGATAAAGCGCGAGAAATGTTATCTTCGGGTTTAGAGTGAAGCGAATTAGACGAAAATTGATCTCCCTTGCTATGATAAATGTTGTATTTGTGCACGTCTTGCTCATGTTTATACTGGGGCATTCATTTAGCTTTGGGACCAACTGGAAGTCAGACGCTTTTTTTCTTAGAGTTTAGATTTACGTATTATCTTTTTGGCATCGATCTTTAAAAATATATATCTAGATATTTTTTCATATAATGAAAAATAATTTGGCTAAGTGTTCTGTTAATTGTATTTTGTAATACAAAATTATTCAGTAATATTAAGCTGTTTTTTTTTCTAATTTCTATTTGATTGCAGATCAAGAATGCATAATTTTGCAATGTACAGACTTTACAAACGGATTCTTTCAAAGAATCACTTTCTCCTATAACTGTAATGTTGGAAATGCATGTTTTTACAAACAATTTGATTAGTTAGATCATCACATGCCTCTAGAATATTAACCTTGCGGTACAGCCCGTGGGAAAATTAGACGATCCTTTTTGCATTTAACAATTTAACAAATGATATTATAGAATCGAAATTGGTCTCTGTGTATTTCAATTATGTAACATGCATGGCATTATAATTGGATTGTTGCCAAGTGAAGTTTTATTGAAAAATTATCATAGACAATTATTTGTTATAAAATAATGTATGCCATTCTCAAAAATGGAATATAGACCTGGAATTTTAGACATGCTTCTGATTAATATGAGCATCTTTTTAAATTTCAGAAAAAATGTTTCAAGAAATATATTTAAACTTACTAAAACTTGTGAAAATGGTTAGAAGTACGTATAATAATTTCGGTATGTTAAATCAAGAACATTACTAATTTTATTTGCTTGCAGTTGTGAAATTGTCTCCACAAGAATGTGTTCTTATAAGAACAAAGGGCGACAACCTTGTGAAAAATCTTCCAATCAGATCGTGCTAGATTTATGCGTATCTTCTCATAGTAGTTCAACTTACCATGGAATATTACTGAAATCTAACCAATAATTCAAGCAATAATCAGTTTTAAGTAGCGAAATACTGTTCAGTCCAGACTATGCTGATAAATTGCTCAAATATAGTCATATAGCCACCAGTGAATACTCTGATTGCTTGACAAAAATCAAAATAAATGCCATAATTGGTCAAACCGAAACATGCTTATAAAGATTCGGAAGACGTTTAATTTGATTAAAGTCAACTGCTTAGCAAGTAAGGATAGACAAAAAATCAGACACATACAATGTTATATCTCCATATGATAAACCTATCGTGCGAACTGTTTTAAACCAGTGGCATTTCTTAGTATGAAGTACACAAAACGGCACATAAGTTACAATCAACAAAGACACAGAGGATGAGAAGCGACGGCGTGGTTCCGAGGATTTGACCTTTACATGGGCTTTCTATCAAGAACAAGAAGATAGCTAAGAAAGAGGATAATCCAAACAGATTTTCTCTGAGATCCAAGACAACAGTGATCAAACATTTTCAAAACTATTACAACAAATTTGTTATGAAATAATTGTTATTTCCGAGATTTGTAACTTTCGCTTAGTAGGGTGCAAACTATTTGCCAATCTATGCCACACTTTAAGGCATACATTGTACTCCCCCATTACAGTGTTTTACTATATAGACAAAGAAGGAAAAGTAAAACTAGCAATTAGAATTTTCTTAAACTTTGCATGGTTATAGAGAATCACATTATATAATAAACAATTTTATGGGATAAAAAATGGGGGTCTCCGTTTAACTTTTTGAGTTATCTGCCCCTAAAAATGAATGTTTTCTGGTGTAAACTGTATAAAGTGGATTTTGACCTATTTCCTGAACCAATGAAATCTTGGTTAACAACCGAAGAGTTCGGAAAAGCACTCATTTCATTGGGTTGCATAAATTATTTTTAGGCTATTCCATCGTCAAATGGAAGTTTCAGGGTGCATATCTTCCTGCTTGATTGCCAATTGGCAAATAACAATTTAATCTACCTGATTAAACATAAAAACATTCAGTTGAAAAATTCAAACATAAAATCTAAGCAGTTTAAAAAGTATACACTTATGAGTCTTTAGAAAACGTAGTAAACCTTGGTAGTGGACTCGTTCCTGCAAGTCGCAAAACTCGCAGGGTATAAATTAACTAACGTAAGCCATATATAGTGAAACGATATTAGGATTTTATATTATAATGTTTTAGCTTAATTTATGCTGGAATAATTGTTTAAATTTTTTATATGATATATAATTCGGTTTTGTTATTTTAGTTTTGTCTACAAGGTGGTAATTATTAAATATTCATATTTTTTAATTACCTCCCTTTAATTTATTCTTATCCCACTGGAAATATATAAATCTTCCACATATTATATATAATTCTGATGATTCCGCTTAAACATGCATTCAAAACACTTCCTTTCATTCTTACGCTATCTGGTGAGATGTAAGTTTTAGGTGTCGAACCTGCTGGCCGGGTACAGTTGGAGAAATACGTTATATATTTTAGGTAAGGTTACTACTGCACCCAGTAAGCATTGCGTATCTGGTGTGCTGTAACGTGGTAGGATTTAGGGTTTAAAGAGATTTCTTTTAACCAAATGCACCACGGAGGCTGTTGCTACAAAGAGCTTATGTTAGCTAAATTATACATTGCAAGTTTTGTGACTTGAAAGGACGATTCCCCTATCAAGGTTAACTACGTTTTCTAAAGACTCACAAGTGTATACATTTTAAACATGGTGTTTTATGTTTGAATTTTTCAACTGCATGTTTTTATGTTTAAATAGGTAGATTAAATTGTAATTTGTTAATTTACAATCATGCAGAAAGATATGAACCCCGAAACCCCCATTGTATGATGGAACATCCAAAAATAATTTATGCAAACCAATAAAACGAGTGCTCTTCCGAACTCTTCGGTTGTTAACCAAGCTAAGATTGATTCAAGAAAAAGATCAAAATCCATTTTATATAGCTTACGCCGAAAGACTGTAATGGGAGAATATGCCTTTAAAGGATGATTTAAATGATAAAACAACAACAACAACAACAACAACAAAAAGAAGAAAATCAACGAATCCAGCTTAATTATATTAGAATGTATAGACCCGTAACTAATAAACGCGTCTGACACTGTATCAGTTAAATGTTTAATCATTAATCAAGGAGTGTTGAAAAATCCCCAACAGACTTTAGCCCTAAATAAATTGAATCATTCACCAATACTAGTAAAGGTGTTCAGAACTGGATATAGTTACTCGGTTATATAATACAGCTTCTTGGTGTGTGTTTGTTTAAATCATGACCACCAATATAATTTTAGTGAGTTGTTAGCTGTCCAGCGTATGTTGTTTCTGATTGAATTCGTACTTCTCTCCAAAACTAGACGTCGAGATTACATTAGGAGGATATTACGCCCTGGTACAGGAAACGGATTCATAGACGTTATTTAGTTAGAGGTGTCAGTCCGTTCAATGAACTTCAGACGTTGTGTCACATTATGATTGCTAACATACTAGCGGTCGTCATCGTAACTACGTCACGAGAGCATTTCATCAGTCGTAAGACGGAAAAATGACAATGAGCGTGATTATCTAATTCTTCATAAAGAACAGAACAAGTCATGTTATTTTTACGGCCTTTGTCCTAGGTAAATATTTTAAAGTTGTACATGTATTACTTTTATAGGTGTCTTTTATGTATATGCACTGTGTTCATTGTAAATAGCTTGAGTCATTGTTGGCAAACAATATTACGAATGGTTATGTTACACATTCATATTACGAATACAAAATTATGCTTTATAAAATTAATGGAAATTTAATTTTAAAGTCAGGTTCTAGCCATTCAGTTTTAGAGATTGAATGTAAGGCAAATTTAACAGCATTTGTATCGCAATTTTCAATGTTTCGTAAACTGGCAATACAACTCCTATGTACCATATTTGTTTCCTATTTGCACCATGATAAAAGTTTCCATTTCGAAATACCAACATAAACAAGCGAAATGTAATCGAACAGTTGATCTATCATAAACTGAATTCGCTGTTATATATCAGTTTAAGCCAGGCGCATTTTACGACAGGATATATTAGCCGCAAATGTTATTGAATTGTAAATTCAATACTTAAACATATTCACCAGACTTCCACGGGACCTAGACGCCAGTGAATTTGAAATTATCTCTGCTTACATGTTTTTGATCATTTCCAACTTGTTTCCCTTTTATTATTTATTATATTCGAACGAGCGAAGACCAACTGTTCTGCATAGACCCTGGCTATCGGCTGACATATTCATGCGTACGATATACAAAATGTTCATTTGAGCACATACTGATATTTGGGGGCCTCCGTGGCCGAGAGGGTAAAGTCGCTGACTTTAACACACACTCAGCCCCTCACCGCGTGTGGGTCATTCGGATTTTCATGGGAGGAAGCCTTCCAGCTGGCTTGCGGTAGGTCGGTGGTTCTACCCTGATGCCTCTGTGCATTCGGGGTCTTCCTCCACCTGTAATTAGCTGGACGTCGCTATATGACTGAAATACTGTCGAGGCGACGGAAAACTCAAATAGTCAAGTCAAGTCAGATATACTTCAAAACAGAGTCAAGCTTTTCATTCTTTGATGGACAGCAGCCGATATGCCTTTTGGTATCATTTACTATTATCATGAAGTCACTGTATTGCTTCTAATTCAAGTTAGTCAATTTGGGGTACTATTTATAATTATTTTCGTGAAAACACGGTACTTTAATAAACTTGTTTATAAGTTTATTAATTACTGCACGGTACGATATCCAAGTTTTATTATTATTCCTAAACAAATGTAAAAATGTTAATAAAATACAACTGTACATCCAAATCCAAGAGATAGTAACAACGACACTGTTACATCTTCATTACTTTTATCTTTATATTTGATTTTAACATGATGATATTAATTAGATTAAAACTATTAATAAATTAAAAAAACAATTACAATCTGATCATTAAATTTGATCCGGCATGATTCTTATTACAGGATAGATTTTAATTGAATAGCCATTAAAATGAATTTCAAAGTTTTTAAAGTGACGTGTATGTACAAGTTAACATATAAATCTATGTTAGGATATTGTGAGTATTGAGTTAGATTATAAGATGAAAAATATAAATATAAATCAGAGGCGATATGATTTTACTTTAGTGTGTTTCAAAGAGCTTAATCAACTAAAATTATTGTTATATATTAACCGATGGAAACATCAGTTGTTCATTTCTAATACCATACTTTAAAACGTGAATTTCATGTCTTGGAATTTTATTCTATGGTATTCATATCCGTCATATCAGATATCATTTGACATTATTTTAAATCACAGGAACTAATAATTGTTTGTTGGGTTTAACGTCAAACCGACAGTATTTCAGTCATTTGGAGACGATGTCTACTTGAGACAGATATAATGCTGTCACACTGCAGTATCACGCCGTAGACATGTGGCATGGTACCACACCCTGTCACATTATCCTGACACCGGGCCAACCAGTCCTGGAACTACCCTTATATGTTGAGCGCCAAACAAGGGGGCTAATTATACAAAAGTTGTAAAACATATTAACATGCATCATTATAATAGAAAAACTCGCTCGTTTTTCTTTCTGTATATACAAACACTCTGATTAAAACCTGCGAAGTAAAATAGATATTAGGGTACTTACATTTGTCACAGATAAATATTTCGGCGTCTACGTAAATAAACAGCCAGACAGTCAGACAGCATATATTTTGGCAATAGAACCTTTGTTGGTTTCCCGAGAAAAGAAACATGTTTTATGAGATTGTCAGGAGTATCATTTTCTGTCTGACAGCAGAATACATAATTTTCTCGGATTTCTTTGGCACTTCATTCACCTAATTTTATACCATGTCTTACTTTTTCATGATCTATGATGACAACATATAATTACTAATTTTGTAACAGATAAACTGAAAAACAGCCAAACAGGATTTTAGGCATTAACCTAATTAGGGGGCACATATCAACGGTATGAAGTCTCTAATACCAAAGTCACATTCGCTCCACGGCGAGGATACGGCGGCTGTACGGCCTTAAAAACGAGAGATATCTGCGGCGGCCCTAGAACTGCTACTAGCCTTAGAAGTTTTAAATCTTACAGCCGCCTTGACAAATGTGACTTGGTATTAGTGCAGTCACTAAACAGCATAGTGTGTGTAAAATCCGCGAGTCGTTGGAGCCCCACTAAATATTTTTTTTTTTTGGGAAAGATCCACTGTCAATGTCTCGTTCGAGTTATCTGTTGACCAAAGTAAATACATGCAAATATTTAATCGTGATCTTCATTAAAGTAAACTTCCAAAAGCATCTTAAAAAACAATACTTAAAGTGTTATTTTATTTGTCGAACTTCAACGGAAACATCTTCAATAATTCAAGATTACGAAAACATGTAACGGGATCAAGAACCTGTAAAGGCGAAATTGAAATACAACCGTTTTACGGTTTTTTACATTGTCTGTGATAGAAACGATTTGCCTAATCAGCAATATTACAACTAGAACTAAACTCAGAGCTACAGATAATAACATGAGACCCATTAAAACATAAATTAATGACATTTTCAATTCAGATAACAATAAACATGTCAGCAAATAATATCAATTTCATTTCAAAGACAATAAAACTACAAATACAATAATATGTTTCTCTGTTAGATAATTTATTGATATTTCACTTCATTTTAAATCTGAAATATGTATACCATTTGATAAAAAATCATAAGTTTTCATAAATTCTGAAAGAAGCAGCGGTGATACTCATATATATAGTCATTGTTAAAATAGTTACAAAAGCAAATGATAGTTACCAAGATTAAACAGATGCTGTTTTTGTTTTGCTAAAAAATTATATTACTTATGCATCATTCGAACTGTTTTAACTCCTTACATGATACGAATTGGAAAACATTATTAAATACAAGAAATCATAAAACCTTCAATTTGAGACACAAATTTGTATTCTACTGAGAACCAAACAAATTATACTGTTTTAAACAAATTTAATGTTCAGGTTTAGATAATTTAAATGACGTAACTTTAATGTCAAATCTTGAATAAGGCATCAGAATCACACTTAACAGTTCAAATGAATAATTTCTTGTTGAATTAGTTTTAAAGGAACATCTAATCAATATCGGGTTCACTTGGGATTATAGATGCTTACATTAAGAAGTGTGTACATGATGATTAAGACGTATTCAGGATAACATTTCCCGACATTAAGAAGTGTGTACATGATGATTAAGACGTATTCACGATAACATTTCCCGACATTGAAAAGTGTGTACATGATGATTAAGACGTATTCACGATAACATTTCCCGACATTGAAAAGTGTGTACATGATGATTAAGACGTATTCACGATAACATTTCCCGACATTGAAAAGTGTGTACATGATGATTAAGACGTATTCAGGATAACATTTCCCGACATTGAAAAGTGTGTACATGATGATTAAGACGTATTCACGATAACATTTCCCGACATTAAGAAGTGTGTACATGATGATTAAGACGTATTCAGGATAACATTTCCCGACATTAAGAAGTGTGTACATGATGATTAAGACGTATTCAGGATAACATTTCCTGACATTAAGAAGTGTGTACATGATGATTAAGACGTATTCAGGATAACATTTCCCGACATTAAGAAGTGTGTACATGATGATTAAGACGTATTCACGATAACATTTCCCGACATTAAGAAGTGTGTACACGATGATTAAGACGTATTCACGATAACATTTCCCGACATTAAGAAGTGTGTACATGATGATTAAGACGTATTCACGATAACATTTCCTGACATTAAGAAGTGTGTACATGATGATTAAGACGTATTCACGATAACATTTCCCGACATTAAGATATGTGTACACGATGATTAAGACGTATTCACGATAACATTTAATGACATTGAAAAGTGTGTACATGATGATTAAGACGTATTCAAATAATTTGATTGAAAATATGAATGTATTAAATTGTAGTCATAAGTAAAAGAGTTATCCTTATTCATTTTTGCTAACGTTAGATATGCATAAGTATAATAAACTAAGTAATGATGCAAGAGAGAAAATTATTGAAATTGAAACAATATATCAATATTTAGATAAACGTTTTTGGATACCAAGTAGATGTATATGATATTTATTTATTCAAGTTTAAAGTGTGTTTTTTTCTCTCCCCATGAAACAAGGACAATTACAAATAAGGTTTCGTATCATAATTCTAAACCCAAAGAAGTTTTTATTTTCATCCAAAAGTTGTGAAATGATTCATTGTTGATTTTGATAAATCTGTTTTTTGCACACTGATTACAAATTGAAACCGTTTCCAACAACCGCCTGAAATGCTCCGAAGAAATATAATTTATATCCAAATGTGGTCGAAAGAGAATTTAAACATAAAAGTCAAAACAAAAAAGATTTTTTTAAAGTATTGAAAATTATGCACAATTTCTTATAAATTAAATTTAGAATGTTTCCTAAAAACAGACACGTTTTTGCATCATTGGTATAAAACTGGCGAAACAAATCGAAAATGTTATAGAAATGTTATAGAAAGCTCGAAACAAAGTAAGCTCGAAACCATTTTGAGATCTCATGAGATATCATATGACTCATAACATAAGAAAGTCAACAGATGTAAAAGCGAAACATCACATACACGACAGAATTGCCCTTGTCATCTAGAAGACGTTTTCCAGATTCGTTTCAGATTAGTCTTCCGAATCATGAATGTTTCACTTCCGATCGTCTGGGAATAACAAACAAATATCTAAACATGCTGGTTATCATATGCAGTTATGCTAGATAAAATCTGTTTTTGTATTTGTCGATTGAATATATGAATTTAAATATAACCTTATAATCATTTTTATGGTATATTTTGCCTCTGTTCATGCATTTCACAAATGATGTTATAGAAATGCAATTGCTTCCTCTTTTGTCATTCAATAATGACATCTTTATTGCTAGGTCTTTTGACAATATCCATTTCAAAAATTGAGAGAAAGTCTTATTTCGGAGATAAAAAATATTGAATTATTATTTTTTGTGTGTGTGTAAATTATCATATTTTGTCTTTTATTTTCGATATATACAAATGATTTGTTGCTTATTACCTTCTTTCTCGGAAGACATATTTTCAAGCACAATTTGTATTTTGTTAGAATATTAAGCATATCCTATTGCAAAAGTGGCAAATTAAAATGGAATCTATAAATAACAATTATTTGAGCGTCATGTTTCAGCTAATTAATACATGTCAGACAGAATGTCTTCACATGAAGCAAACTCGATAGCACATTTTTGTCCATACGATGAAATTATATTTCCATGCCTGCCAAATAATATAATGAGCTCTATATTCAAATTCCCTATATAATTTCAATTAATCATATTTCTTGTTGATATCTAAATATCACCACATGCCTTTGGGGTCAAATTGACCCAAACAACATTTAAAGAAATACAAGGCAATCGAGAACATATTGTATTATTTATTAATTGAATTCAAGATAGAAACGAGGGCAGCTAATCCTGATTATTCTCAAACAGACACATTTGAATCATCGATGAAGCTGAACTTCATGATTAAAGAACAACGTATCCATTATATTCATATAAAATTGTTGATAATTGTCAGCCGCAGTTCGAACCTGCTTCTTTATATAAAAATAAAATAAAAAGAGTTAGAGCATAGCGAAACTGTGATAGACAGGGTGCTGAGATCAGTGGTAGTGTACAGGGTTATAGGGTTTGGTCCCGTTTGTGGCAATTGTATTTTCTGACTTTGACTAACCCCGTGTATTTACAGAAATATTAGTGTCAAAGAGAGAGAGAGAGAGAGAGAGATTATCTGTTGTTTTTTTTAAGATTGCCACTGTAGAATAACAAACACTCAAGACAAATAAGCATTCATATTTCTCATTGCATTGCACTACATATATATAGGATCTGACATGAATTATTTCAAATCTTACAAACGAGTTTATGAAAATGGCATTGAGCGAGCCACTGGCGATTGCATATTTTTTATCACATGGCCTAGACTTAGTAAACCGCGATTAAAACAACAAAAAATAAACACATGAATGAACGAACTGTGAAAGAATGACTATTTGTAATCTTACACCAAGAAAATAGTTTCAAATAACATATGAAAATGACGATTAAATGTGTGTATTTCTCATACATGCATATGTTCACCATCATATGAATAATGGATCTTTTTAATCAAGGTTAGTTGCATTAATCACATCTAATCCAGCTGTTTGAGTTCAACGCACTATGTATCAATATACAATACACACCAATCAATATATTGATATCAATATACATGCTTCAGTCCAATCAATATATTGATATCAATATACATGCTTCAGTCCAATCAATATATTGATATCAATATACATGCTTCAGTCCAATCAATATATTGATATCAATATACATGCTTCAGTCCAATCAATATATTGATATCAATATACATGCTTCAGTCCAGTCAATATATTGATATCAATATACAACCATGATATAGGTGAATGGTTCCATTTCATAAGTGTTTCAACGTACATTGCTGTAAATGATTTTAAGTATGAAATACGATGAAAGAATATTTCATTTATCTAATTTATCATCTATCTAATTTACTGAAAGAACAAGAAGGATGTGATAATTTTTTATTTTGCAGCACAATTTTTCTAAAGTCATATACTCATTCGATAGACTATCGATTGCTACACATGATAAGATGAACAGTGTGTCAAGGTCACAGGTGATTAAATCTTTTTCCAGAGAGAGTTTTCACTTGATTTTGCAATTGTCTAGACGTTTCAAACCAATTCCTTAACAGCAGAATCAGTATCTCGCATGAACATGTTTAGAATAAAAAGCACATTGTTATTTTTTTTTAAAAAAACAATTGGATTAGTTAGATCGCTACATGTCCACACAAATATGAACCTCGTGGTATATCCCGTGAGGGAATTAACTATTTTTTTTTTGCATTAAACAAATGCCATGATAGAAAAGAAATTGATTTCCATTTAATTCAATTTCGTTACTTTTATGGCCTTTTAATTGAATTGGTGCCATGTCACGTGAAAAACTATTCAGTCGGGTCATGCTTGTTGTTTTGTACACCCTTTCAAAAGGTGTGCCTCAAATGGAGTTTCATTGATGAACCTGATGAAGGAATACGGCCGAAACATTGTTTCAGTAAAGTTTAAAAAAAGAACTCCCACAATTAATATTAGCAATAATCGGAGCACAGTGTCATAATCATCATTCTTGAACATGCTGATATTTTGATCACCTCCTTGTAAACACGACTCCACCAGTGCCGTTTCATTGGATTCCAGGCTCTTGTTGCTGAGGAATTGTTCAGACAAAAATATGATTAGCTAAAACGTTTGGAAAAAAAAAATACAATAAACAGAAAGGAAAAAAAAGGGGAAAATGTTTTCAGGCAAGGAAAAATAAGTCGGTGTTATTGCCATTTAGTTTAGAAACACTGAATGCAATAATTTTGCATAATTATCCTATGGATGACAATTTCCATGCATTTCTACAGGGGGCATAAACAAAGATCCCAGATATATCAAATAGTCGTGAGGGCAACACATCAGAAACCCTGGTCACTATATTCTAAATAGTAGGTTATTTGGCTGCCAATGAAATTCAAAATATTAAAAAGTAGTACACACATATACCGTTCTTACTTCATGTGTTGAACCTATCGTGCGCACTTTTCTACCCGATGGCATTTCTTAAATATTAATACGAAATAAGTCTCGGTCGATACATCTGGCAAGTAATGGCGTGGTTCCGAGGAAGAAATGTATCGGATGCTAACCCTTACATGGGATCTTGCCATATGAAATAATTTTATTTTCCGATATTGCAAACAAATTAAGTGTATATTTCCTTTTAAATTGGAAAGGATTTCAAATCTTGCCATATTCAAATGGCAATTGAAGTTATAGAATTAATATTTCAGGCTTAATTTGACGTTAATTTTCCGATCCTGAAGACATTTGAATTGATATTACCACGCGTCCTGAATATTTATTGAACAATTCAATCTGAAACTTAGACATTATTTCTAATAAAGCGAATGACTTCAATGAATTAAATAACTTACACTTTCTCTAAAATGCTGGTACACTGTTCCAGACACAGGCTGTCTGCAATGCACAATGTTATTAGAAAGCTTGCTAGGATCAAAATAAGTTTGACCTTATTCTGTTCATTTCAAATCTTTAAAAAAAATATCGCCGGGTAACATTCGAATAAGAGAACATGTATTTGATTTCAAACCCTGACAAACAATTTTCGAATCGAGCACTTGAGGCATATCTCAGTCTCATATTCTTTCTTGAGATAACGCTCAAATACCAGATGGTAAAATACAAGGACAAAAATAAAAGCACGCAATGCGTTTAGTATCATCATCAAAGTCCAATAAAAATTACAATATATTTAAACCTCCAAAGTGAGAAAAGTCTCAATATTCATTCATTCATTCATTCATTCATTCATTCATTTATACATCTTCTATATATCCCATAAATTTATTCATTGTGCTGATTTTGTCTACTTTATAAAGAACGACACGTCTCTAAAACCCTTTTTCATCATTCATCAAATTTCGACGTCATCTACAAGCTTCAGGAAAACAACCTATCACCATCCGAAATATCCCAATATACTAGTTTGTACTGATAATCAAAACTGATGAACATCAATATGGTTTGCGATGATAAAGCGGATATGAGTTGATGGATCAATGGAGGAAATGTCTGTGAATAATATGAATAAACAATATCTGTGGTGTGTATATATGTCGGACATGATTTCACATATCGTTGGTCAATACTTTTTTTTTTTATAAAGATTTGCAGCTTATTTACTGTGCTAAATGGAACATAAATAAATAACGATATGAAATCACTCAGAGAGAAACCACACACATCTTGCAATTACTGTAGGTGCTACTTACGGCGGTGAATATTCACTTTCCAAAACCTCCACCTAACAATATTGAAGGTTTCAGTTACTCTTTTTTGTACTATATAGTATGCGACAGGACGAGGCGACGCTTGTGAGTCGTATATAGCGCCTCCACTTGACAGAGTAAAGCAGATGTGTAATGCAGAACGTAAAAACTTTGATTTTTTGATGATTGGTTTCGCTCAGCATAATGTTTTAAAGCTATGCTAGTTTGATTCTGGTTGATTCGGTGGTACAGATGGTATATTAGCATCGATTTGAGCCATCTCTATAACGACTGAAAAGCCTTAACTTCGAGGCTAAATGAATGTCGTACAATATTTGGTTTACAACAGAACATGATATGGACTAAAATAAGTGATATATTTCTGTATTAGTAAGTTATTATAAAGCCTTATAGCTGGAAACTAGTCTATTGAAGATAGCGTCACCTTTACCAATGGTAACATTTTCTGCTTGAAGGCGATAATAAGAGACGCAGATTATCGTTAAATTATATGATTGATAATGTTCAGTAGCAGTAATTCAAATAAGTTTGAACAACGCAACGTATTATACTTATGGATCCAGAATTCCAAACAAGAAATCAAAACAGTGTATAGAATGGGCACGTACGTTTTGAAGTGTATATGAAATATTTGAACTGTTCCGTTAGAGTAAAATAAAGTGTATGAACAATTTCTATGTTCTATAGTCAGTAACAAATCATAAGAATATGTGATATGATTGTCACAATTTATACTTAAATAATGCAATTCAGTTCGTTTTCTTCTGTTGAGCAAGCAAATTGAAACAGCTATGGGAACAACCGTTGTGAAACATCTCAAAATATCTTAAACTGACAATTTTGGCAATCAAAATATTCAAATGCTTTTATATATTTGATAAAAAATAATGGAACTAAAAAAATATTAATTTAATGCGTGTAACACAAGATATGATATCAGTTTAAATATCTGGAGACACACTGGAGCAGCCCGTCAAGTAAATACACTATCAGCATTCGGCCAACGATAAAATACTATCAACATTATAACTCTAGCTTAAGGAAAAAAAGGACTGATTTTACCTTGTAACAGTTGTAAAACAAGAGTCGTTTTATTATTTACGTCATTTTAGATACACTTGGAAAGGGGCAATCAATAATTGGGAACTGAAGACTTTAGGCCTTATTGACCTGAATTCAGAACTCTACATTAGACCGTTTATTTTGAATACGATTAACTATAACGAATTTTGCCCGAAGTTGCCAACACGTATAATCATATTTAATTAACTCAGGTGTGTGTTTGTTCGCAAGAAGGTTATCCTCAAAATGAAATTGATAGCAAAAACTAGCGAATTCTCAGTATGTTTCTGATAAGAGACTGGTAAGAAGCAAAATCGATAACACCTTTGAGCATTTGTTACATAATTTTCACCCTGATAAGATTTTTCTTCATTTTAATTAGCTATCGTAACAGACCACACCTGATTTCTGTTTTTATCTTAAACAATTCTATTTAAATCAAAATATAAACATATACTTGAACAATGCAAAAGACGTAATTATCAAATTGTATGTTCAGTGCTACGACATAGCCACAATAATTGCACTTTCTCTAAGCGCCTATGAATCTGAAATTCTCTCTGCTTACATGATGTTTTATTTAACATTTCAAACTTAGTGCCCAATTTTTATTCCTCATTACAAAAAAGTACAGATATATGGTGGAGGGGTTGAAAGGACAGTTTGTTAGTGTCAGTGAACATCTTTATTAAGATTTGGTTATTGAGTACTTTAATCAAACCATTTAATTAAAATTTTTTAAATTGCCCATAAATTAAAACGTCAATTGTATAGCTATTTTGTAAAAACACCTTTTCATCTACTGTTTTCAAATCGTACCGTATCATTATTTTCCTTAAACAAATCGTAATCACAGATTATGTTGCTATTTGACAAGAATTTTGAGAAAACTTTAATTTGTAGAAATTATCCAGTTGATTCATAATCAAATTACATTTTCCTACGAAAGTCTTACATGATATATGTTCAAAGAAACTAATTACAAATCTGAGTTGATTTATAGAATTAATTCAAAAATAAGATTTCCGTTTTCTCCCATGTTCAGCATACGAAGATAGGGATTTCCCTCATGGAAGAAAACTCTATCTTCCATGTCACGTGATCAGCTTTCTTCCATGTCACGTAAATAAACAATGATGACTGTAAGTTACACATTTTATCAAGATACAAAACTAACTTGTTGTAATTAATAAATATACATGTATGTTTGAAAATATTATATATACCTAGTTAGTTATCCTTTTATTATCATTTACTACTACGAATGTGAAATAAGGCTTAATATTTGGGGGAATATTACGTACCGTCAAGGACTGGTATTTTCAACTAAGTTATTTTAAGCAAATGGTAATTCCCAGTTAAACGAACATCAGAATTTAGGTACATACTTGCGTGTGAACTTTAAAATGCCGATTTCTTTCATGCTGTTTTTGTGTTAATTTGTTAAGCGGCAAGAAAAAAAGTGCAAAAAAAAATAAATAAAAAAAAAATGGAAGCGCGATATGTTTATTAAATCGAGGCTGACGGTCTGTGGCAAGTAATAATCGTTCATGGGAGAAAATAAATCCATCATTCGTAAATTTATGAAGGATTGGGATATCTCACCCTCGGGATCAGAAATTTCAGGCAGGGACGAGGGTAAGATATCCCTATCCTACATTAATACTCATGGTTGATTCTTATAATCTTGCCTGGTTCTTATTACAGAAACGAATAAACTTTGATTGGAATATAAATTAATATGAATTCCAAGAGATGATATGAAAGAACAATTTTATGTACATATAAGCCTACACGCGAAAATATTGGGCATTGTAGATGGATATTATGCAGAATTCAGGATGCAATTCATAAATGTTAATGCAATGCTCATTCTATTTATAGGTATTTCAATGTAATAAGAAGGGGGGTATCTTCACCTATGTTTATGAATGATGAACAATTGTTCATTTGGTATAAAAGACGTATAAAATACTAAATGCATTTGCAATAAACATTTTTTCCTGTGTCAAAACTTTTGATTGATATAACCATTCATAAACATAAACAAATAAAAGAACAGAAGTAATGTAAACATACACCATAACAACAGAAGGTTCGTGGTTTTTTTGTGTGTTTTTTTTAAATTTATTTATTTATTTTTTTGGTAAAAATTCTAATCGGAACATGCATACAGTTTTAGTGTTATCTTTCAGCGAGTACATGAATAAACACAAAGTACTATCAGAGGGCATACATTAAGCCCAAAGTAGCTACTACTATTATAAAAAGGTCACATATCAATTCCATTTATGTAATGTTACTGCGGACATGAAACCGATATTGTATTATACATGTATATAGCTGGAGTCTCCATGAACTTTCTTTATTCCGTTATTTTAACCTGTTACTAAATCAAGTGTTAACGATTCTTTGTAGTGGGCCAGTTCACAAATGCCACTAAGTACAAAAACTTGGTAATGTTCTTCAATTGATTTCATAGCAATGTGCTACTGAAACCTCTACAATAAGGCGATATTTATGAGTTATTTCATTAATAAAACATGCGGTGCAAATTAATGGATAAATCAAATATCATTTTATTTGATTACACAAAACATTCTGCCAAATGATATAATTTCATTTCCAAGACAATATATTAATTCAAACTCATTGATATTTCTCCCATTAAAGAAAAAATAGCGATATTTCATGCAATTTAGTCTAAAAACAGTCCCTCATTTATAGTTTATAGGAGAAAAAATGTAATCAGCAATGCTAGAAATACGAATAGGATAGGAATAATGAGTATTCATGGATGAAAATAGCTTCAAAATCATATCAGATTTACCGATGGCTTTTGTTACCTATTTGATATAGGTTTATGTTAACACTTATTAGTTCTAAGAAATACTTTAAAACTTTAAGGTGAATTTCACCATTTTTGTTTGAATGTCTCTAATAAAAATAACCGAATATCGTATGAACGATTTAAAATGTAACAAGATGTAAAAGCGAAAAATCACAGATATGACAGAAATGCCCTTGCCATGTCTGAGAAGTTTTACAATTTCGTTAAAAAACAACAACAGTTTCCTGAATCCTGAATGTTTTATTTCTACAAAACGTCTGGACTAAACAATCCAATTTCCGCTCTTTTTCGTCCTGTTAACTTGTGCAGCTACGCTTCAGGGAAAACTGTGTTTGTGTTTAGAAATTTCATATAAGCCGCACACTTTACAAACCTGCAGCAATTTCAAACGCGTTTTGCTAGTTTTTATTGCATTTTACAAACAATATAAGGCAAGCGCATTTCCCCCATTTAACTTTCAGTAACGTAATGAACATCAGTTTGGCATTAGATAAAAACCATTTAATAAGGTAAAGTTCGATTAAATCTTAATTTGCAGATGAGGGCATCTAATTGAATATTGATTTTTTGTAATATAATATTCGTTTTTTTTTTTCGATTTCTGTTCGATAACCTCAAATCTGAAAACATTTTCAAATAACATAAGCCATTGTAAACCTATACACTTGCATGACCGGCTAATAATGATTGTTGACACAATAATAATAATTTGAGAAATCAAGCAAGTAAGTAAGTAAAGTCTTTATAGTGGATAACATATTTGGCATAAACCATTCTTCCATATGGTCCACAAACTTCCACAAGCATCTGTAGTTAAACTCCACAGTAACTATATTGATGAAGTCTTTATATTCTTTTGAGATGTAAAGTACAGTACTCATTGCTAATATTGAATTTAGCTCACATTTAATTCTAACATTGTATGCAGTTCAGTATTTATTACTACATTTGTTTTAAGCTCAGTATTTACCTTTGGCATCCTTGAAAAATAAGCATTTACTTGGTAAAATGTGTTTTCTATTTTAAGCAGATTAGGATTTTTCATGTATGTCAATCCCTAGGTGTTTTTCATAAATTATTATTTAAAATAAATCAAACAAATAATCTTTATTATGTAAATGTATACTGGAACGTGTAAATCGTCTTTATATTGAAGCAACCGTTTGTAACTTTTGAAAAGATAACAGTATTTCTTTGTTCAGTTTTATACATATCCCCGTAATTGACTCTTCTTATATAAATACATATGAAAAGTTTATAATATAAACTGAGGTATAACCAATCATTTCTTTATATATATTTGCTGAATTATATGTATATACAAGTGTAGAAGACTTTTTAAAGAGGCTCGTTCACAGACGGCCATTTGACCAATACTTTGATTTTTATCTACTTGTGTGTTTTATGTCTATAAATACACATCTACAGATGTATGGTCACCGAATACAACCACCCGTGAATTATACATAAATAGGTGGTTTCTCCATCACAAGCAATATCGTTCCAAACGGTATTAAACCTATATTTAATATTTAGAATCATAAATCCTATATAAATTAAATTTGCCGTCACTTGACTGATCACATCCACTTTCACTTTACATTCTGAACATACGAATTCGTTACCTGGAACTGGTTAAGACGCCATGTTGCGGAATGTGTCACGTGGTACAACAAGCACCTGCTTCGGAGATACCGTATTCTATATTTAACCGACTTTCCGTGGCGTTTACGAAAATTGCGTTTCCCGTGCATTGTGACCTAATTTAATTTGTCAGAAAACAAAGACTTTACTAATATTAGCGAGGGAGAGTATTTCTACCGATCATCTGTGAACGAAACCAATCAAAATTCACACAGAAATGGGATTCTCATTTCGTTTTGTTCTGTTAAAATGTTGTTTTAGAAGACTTACAATAAAACGTACAATGAAAAATATTTATGAAGAATCTGAATAAAATAATGGTTTCTTTCACATTCACAACTACTATCATATCTATCTTATCCTGATATACAACATATATTGCATATTACCAACATGACTTTTTGTCATATGCAGCTTCTCTTGCTAAACCCGAAACCCTTTTCCGGTGTCGTTGATAAACGATGAAATAATCAATAAGAAATATCTTTTAAAACTATATTCCACGGCATGCTTAGTCATAGGTAGCGTATTTAAATCTGGTTAAGTTACATAGCAAGCAAACAGTATGTCTCTCTGATTTTGCATAAAGTTTCCATGTCCAGTTACATTTGTGAAAAAAAAAAGCCCGGACCATAGGCCAATGAGAACACTGTGTTATCCTTGGTGTTGATGTGCATGTCATGGTATATTTATTCTCTTTTATGCTATATATTGTATCGTACGTGTTGTTTTAAGTGTCCATGTATATGTATTCCATACCGAAATAAATCAAATCAAATCAGGTGCGCTTGAAAAAAAAATCTGATCATTTCAGATTGGTGGAATTCCGGGGAAAAATCTGAATCAATAGCAAAAGCATACAGCTGCCACCGAAAAAACATCCTCCTGTGAAACGAGTCGAAAAAATGTTTCCCATCTTTAAATCTAGTGATAAAAGCAAAGCAAATTTATGGAATCTCATTCTTCGTCATATGAATTGTTTTCCTTTCATGACAAGATCAGCTGTTAATAAACAGTTTCACAAATAAATCCTTATTGTTATTTCCTGTAAACTAGATCAATACCTAATCATAGCATCTGGGTTACTACTGGATAATCGGATAATTCATTTGAATATCTCTGTAAACATTAAATACGGTTCACACTTTGCTGACAGATATATTTATTTGTATAGGACATTGTACTTTATATCGACTAACCATCATCTAAATCAATTAAGTCAATTTCGGTGAAGCTTGTGACATGTGAAGCAATGTCAATAGTAAAAGGTTGTTATTTTGAGATTAATAGCTTGATGAAGCACCGACCTACCACAACTCAGCTGAAGGCTTCCTCACATAAAATACATTGCTTGGGGCTCGAGCTCACAGCAGTGAGAGACTGAATAATAGTAAGTCTGAGACTATGACCACCAGGCACGAGGACCCCAGTATAAGGATTTAGTTTCTTTCACTACAGTAACTTCAATATGTTTACCGAGCAATCTTATTAGTCGCTTTCAACGTCGATTGAGAAACAAGTTCTAACAACATATGTTACCCGTTGAACCTGTATTTTGCAATTCGGATGGTCATGAAATATTCCTCCCGAACAGGATTTGAGCCCACAACCTCTGGTTCCACTATCGGACACCTTACCCCTGGAATCACGGCCCATTTCAAACTATTGGGGTCGTACTTATTAACCAGCTTATCTAAAAAGTGTTTTTCGTGATTATTCAGACTTGCAAGTGTCTCTGTCAGCAAAATTCCCCAGAGAAAATTTCAGCAATTATGTAATTATATAAGATTTATGAGGTAATCTTATTTCAATACAAAGGCTTGTGATTACTAGACTGGTGCTAGTGTAACAGTTGTTAACCGCTATGACATTTTTTTCATCAACTCTTCATTTTTATTTTTATTTTCCACGAAAAAAAAGAAAAAGAAATTAAAGCATAGCTTATTCTTAGAAAGAAAATACCTAATCCTTTTATAAGATCGGGGATTTTGAATGAATCCAATATGTCATTATGAAAATAGTACGGGTGAAAAAGAAAAAAAAATACGAAGACCATTTTAGAATCGAGATAATCATTGTTTAACTGTGTCTTGATAGCCCGAGGACTGATATTGCAAATAAAAAAAATCACCCGGGCTTCGCCCTCTTGTTATGATAATCTAACCTTTCACAAAACTGTGGTTAAATATAAATATTTAACAAGAGACAGGTATAGATTGGTTATTTCTAAAATCACACAGTGAAATTATGTTTATCCAAGGAGCAACTTTGCGAGCATCATGCATAATTCGCTGGAATTTCTATCCCCCAAAAATCAGACGTTCCACGAAGAAAGAATCCTTGTTTCTTTGACCTTGCGATTTACCGAGCATGTTATTTTCCCATAAGCCCACAGATTGTACCAATGTTAATGTGTTTCAGTTTATATTTATCTTTTCCCATGATTGTTACATTTATTTATACATAAAAAAAAATTTGTCTGGGAGAATTTATCTTTGTCTAGAAGTAGAATTATTGATCACAATTATTGTAATTTGTTTCATGGAAAAAAACAACGAGTGTGCGAGTATAACCAAACCTAGCTGACCCATACATTCAGTGTCAATACACCGGCAAAATATTTGAACATTACAAAAAAAGATGAATGGAAGTCAGTATATTTAGATAAAAGTTTGGGCAATATTTAAACACAATAATCATTATTTTCATTTTGAAACTGGAAACCTTTTATCAAGAATTTCTTTTAAAACTCATTTTTCTTCTTGCTTAGAGAAAATGATGTTGCAAAAACATCATGAAAAAAGCAAGAACATAAATTGTTCCGGTTTGAGACGTTGAAAGAATGTCACTGCGTGGGTATTTAAGGCTAGGCGAATTGGTTTGGTACCGTTTTACATTTTGTGTATTTTTTGTAGTATATCATAAATGATATATTTTGTGTGCGTGAGTTGGGGACTTTGAAGAAAATGATATATTTATAAAATATATCATTTTTATATGTTTAACACTAGCTTAATCTATATATTCCGTATTTTAGTTTCTGCGCATATAAAATATCCCTATCAAAGGATAATCATGTCTTTATTTCTCTATCCTTTTCAATACTTCAATTATGCTGAACATCTTATTTAACTGGGTATTATTTATTTATTTATTATTTATTTCTTTTAAATCGGAGACCAGTTGTTACTGATAAACATTGTCTGTACACAATTTAATGGTTGGTATAATTTTTTCGCATGTGTTTTATATAAAGTAATCAAAAAGTAACCTCTCTCTTAATACTAAACTAATTTTTTATCTCCCATTTTTTTTACTTAGCATATCGTCATCTATGAGTGAGGGCACCCTTAGGCGTATGGTTGCAGTAGCTACTCCCTCACCGCTAGGGTTCGAACCCCGACAATGTCACTCAGCCTTTCCATGTCATGGTACTTTCTAGCAGGATTTGCGGTGGACCTTTACGCAGCCGAGGTCTTCCTTCACCTTTGATAAGCTATACGTTGTTTTATAAATGAAATAGGCTATTTCACTCCGAAATGAAACTAAACCTACGTAAATCAACGAGCGCTTTCCCGAACACCTTATCTACATTCTCGTGTATGATTGTACACATTATTCAACGGGAAATAAACACACATTTGAGATTTTCCCCAGTCACTGATTGGTCAATTTAAATCAGCGAATTATGCCGGGTATTGCCGATCCTCTGCTGAAATAGTCTTATCGTCGTCAGCACTTCAGTTACATTTATAAGAAACTTTCATCAAATACACCAAAAACAAAAAATGCTTATTCATCAAAGATTCACGACAAAATTGTGGATGAAACAATTTTCTACAGATTATATCAAACGCCGTGATATTGTGCGTATTACCGGATTCAATTTAGCATCTGATCGATCATCTACGCCGTCATATCCTGCAATAATATCTGCATCCATGCACTCCGTATGATCAAACATGAATCAATCTTGTAACCAATGTAGCATGCTGATAACGGTATTCTGTTACTGAAATCTGTCTCGTAAATCTCACCAAGTTCATGTCATATTATTTCACTATGTCGGCGTGCAAAATTTATTGAATGAAGCTTGGCGATATATGCTACAAACATGCAAGCAGTCGATATGTAATCAGTCTGTCGTGGACTTCTGTAGTTAGCTTTGAATTCATGCGTGTGTGTATTGATATGACGTTGTTTACAATGGCCGCGTACGCATTTCAGTCATCAAGCGATGCCAAGCTATTTGTAGGTAGAAGAAAAACCCGAAATCGGATAATAGAAGCACCCTGTGGGACTCGAACCAACAGCGGCGGGGACTCAGTGGTAAAAAGTTATCGGCCATAGAGGACTCTTATGCATGTCTTAAAATGTATATGAAGAATTACTGAAAAGCCTATGATGTACTTGTTTAAAATGTTTCCCTATTTTATAAATATTCTTTATCTAAATGATTTAAATCCCCCCACCCCCAATATGGAGAAATATTGTTTGTTCTGTATCTTAATTTAAGTGCCTTCCGTATGCTATGGTGCTTTCGTTGGTAATAAAATAAAAAACAATAAGAATATATAATGATTAGTGTTCGAAACGAACACAATTATTATTATTTAAGTGCTTAGAATTTATATGAAGGACCGTAGCAGAAAATGGTTGCTCTGCAAAATCTAAGCTGTGTCATCAAGGAAAGATAACTATGAGAAAAACTCAACTATTAAGAAGGATTTTGATGACATCATACTTTATATCAAAATACTTACCAATATCATATTTGTATATTATACACATGGATTTTTTTTATACCAAATATCTTTTTTTAAGATACAGTATTTCATTTTGCACCAAAAAGAGAGAAAAGGACTTTTCAATATAATTTTCCATAAGTAAGTGTTGTAACACACACACACACACACACACACACACACACACACACAACAATAACAACAATAGAAGTATGTAAGTACCATAATCTATCAATGTAAGGATATATCGTGACAGGCTGAGTGTGAAGCAAAATCGATAGCATTTTTTCACACTTGTAATATAATTTCTTCACGTCAACGTAATTAGCTGCATGTCGCTAGATATACAATTCACGCAGTTACTGTATCGTGACCCCATCCTAAAATAATACGTCATTTTGTTGCTGAATATTATCGGAAATAAGAACATGTATACATTAATGTTTTGTACGGGAAAAACAACAGAATGGACAATTCAATGAATATGAATTCTTAATAACACAAAAGCCGTTTAATGGAACAAATCATCCATGGCTTTTACAAGGACACTAACACTTCATGTCGTTATTACTGTAAACAACAAGCAGCAGTACAATATGCAATCTGTTTTCTACAGCAAAAATACAGAAACTTGTATCAAGGTCCAAACGTTTTTAGTTTTAGTTTAAACTTATATATTTAACTTCGATTAGGAAACACGTTTTTACAAATTATACTAATCCCTTTCGACGGTTCCTAGGTTTGACCAGTACTTTGCGCCTGGGAAGGTCGTGAAGAAATTTTTGCCTTCAACGGGGTTCGAACCCACAACCTTCGGATCCGTATTCGGATACGTTACCAGTGACCACGGCGACCACGGGTCCCAACGTTTACAAATCTGTATCACGTCTCGAACTTGTGTAAACATATTTCTATGTGGACAGAATGGAACTACTTTTGTATGACGCCACTGTACAATGTGGATGTCAACTATGATGACCTGATTTAAAAACGAGAACCGTTTACTAGTGATTGGAATCAGTCGAAAAAATATTCGTCGATTTATCAGAGACAAAAGTCACTGATTAATTGATTAATCATGATTAAATTCAAAATATACCATGTTTGGAGTAAATGCCTATTAAAACTCTCTTACTGTACAACATGAAAATAAAGAATTATGTACTATATAGATTATATAGATATGTATTAGGTATAGATGTTAATTTCTCAAATATTCAAATACATGTATAAACATTGAACCGAGATAAAGTATAAGAGGTTACAACCAGAGGCCAACGATGTGCAAAGTGCAACTTTGCAAGTATCAATTTATCAAATTAATGAAATTACCCAATCAGATGCGCGTTGAAATATTAACAACACCCCCTTTTTGGGTCAATAATTCGTCAACGAAATATTTTCGTCGTCATCGTCACGTCAACCAGTAGCTCGTCACTGATTCGTTGACTTTATGATTAATCAGCTCACCACTACCGTTTACACACTGCATATTATTTCGCGCGGTGTAGAACACGACCGGATTACTTCATGTACTGTAATTTTAATAAAAAAAATAGTTCCTTTATCCTCTGTTGTTTAATGGTAAAAATAAAATGAAGAGTGTTTGAAAATAAATGCAAAGTTAAGAATATATATAATTTATATAATTTGAAGTGAAAAGTGGGTATATAATGAAAAAGTCATTAAAATCGCAGATTAATCCGAACAGTGATATCTGCATTCGTGATACACAGATTTACGGAAAATCACTCAAACTAAATCTCTCGTGATTTTCCGTAATCTATGTATCACTCAAGCTGATAACACTGTTCGGGTCAAAATCTGTTTATAGCAATGGTATATCAGTCGTAAAAGGTCGCTTTTATTCAGATAAGATGCGCGCTTAGATGATTGATACTGTAAATGAGAACAAGCTGTTACTGTCGACTTGTACACCGTGTGATGGTACAGATTGACCTTGCTTGGACTCCATTCGACCAAAGTCAGTCATTGTTAAGTATGTACACAATCCTACATGGGTAGTGAAAGTATTTATTCTTTGTTTATTGTGTTTAACGTCCCATCGACAGATGTTCAAAAAATAGACACTATGTCTACTTGGGACACACATATTGCTGCCTTACTGCTGCCATACCGTAGTATCACGCCGTAGACGTGATACCACACCTAGTCACATGATCATGACACCTCGCAAACCAGTCCTTATATTATGCTGATCGTCAAACAGGGAATCGCATAATATATATTTTGTCATGCTAGAGTGTAAACAATGTGAAATCTGTCGATGATCATTCTTCTGGAGTGACATGGGGCTTGACCAATGTTATCAAACTTGGTGGACATACTGTTCCAATACATTAAACTAGGTTTCGTGATGACTGCTTTACATTTGCAGTCAGAGATCGGAAAACGGAAGAAGACACAAACTACGCAATTTGTAACACAACCTTAGTACTTTCCATATGTACATCGAAACTTGGAAGATCTTAAAGAACTTTTGCTCCAAGTTGGAATGCAACTCCAGTGAATACACGGGCAAAGTTAAAGTGCAATATATTATATAAAACAAGTTTATCTTATTGTATTGAATGGTATTCCGATATGCATTTTTCTTCAAAGAAATTTCATATCTTTAAAACTTACAAAAAGGCCAAAATATATTTACTAAATTGCCTACATGTATAATTCTGTCCCTAGCTTTGACATCACTCACGTTTCAGTTTCAAGTGAACATCTGGACATTATTGTTGTTGGCAATCGACCGTAGGCACCAACATATACCTTTTTATTCGCGGTTTACTTAAGGAGGAAATACTTCCACGCATAGATGTTGATATTGGTGAATGGTAATCAATATAAATTAGATCACATACTGTAAAATCATTTATTTTCGTTGACATTTAATTTCGTGGAATCTATGATTAAATCATTTTCGTTGGTACATATATTGAATTTCGTGGAACCATGTTCTAGAGAACATGAGGTCTATGAAATAAACAGTGTTCGTGGGGATAAATATTCGTGGATAAAGTGGAAAATTAATGATTCTACAGTACTGTAGTATTATTTTTATCTGTAAAAGAGGACGGATAAAGTAAATAAAATCGCACGCGAATCACTAAGATTTGTACTCAATCACCATTAAAATAGTACAAACGCAGATAATAGGCGATATGGTTTAGTCATTATAAATGTACACATTTATAATGCATATAACTTAAAGATGTACTGGTTTCCCAAAATGCCGTAAAAAAAAGAAATATTTGTATTCCTTAAATAACAGTGGAGATGTAAATGGAATAATTATTTTTTCGAGTCAAGTTGGAAATGTCATAACTATTCGAACTTCTTAATGTAGAATAGATAAGTTCACGCGACGCCTGTTTCCTCAACTTACACTCTCAAGGCGTATTGTCACCCTGGAGGAAACTCCACGTCGCCTGATCAACGCAATTTATGCCGTTTCCTAGCATTATTTCCACAGCACACGCAACAAAAATTGGCGTTCTACATAAGCCTTTAGACGAAGACAATGAGGTTATGACATGCAATAATAATTTGATGGTGGTCGTTGTGATAGAAGGTGAACATTTTACGATTTCTTTTATTATTTCATGGTGTTAGATGAGGAAGATAGTTGTATTCATAATTCATGAAGGGGGAGTTTATATGTTAAGTGTGATTTAAACACATTTTGCTAGAATTGTCGTCTGATTCTATGTGATAATACCATTAGGAAGTTTGGTCAGCGACAATCTGTGAGCACTCCGGGTTTTTAAATGACACTTTACTCTTTTTCTAGACATTCGAATTTAACAATTTTGGATATTATTAATGCTAAAGACAGTCACATTTCCCGATAGACGTACACTCGAGGCCATGTAGAGCCAAACTCTGTTGGAACACAACATGCCTGTCAGTTTCGTACGTTAACTTAATATGGTAAGACAGTCACTAGAAACTTTCTTGTTCATAGTTTGCTTGGGATAAACTTCATTTTGACAGTATTTCAGTCATTGGGGGACATTTGTCTACACAAAGGAGATATAGTGGCTGCCTCATTGCGATTTTACGGCTTCACATAAAGTAACATCATTCCTGGTTCAATCCAAAAAGGTAATGTGACCGATCAGGGCGCTTATAGATATCACTGGTTTTAAGTTGGTTTTTTTATTTATTAACAAGCAAATTAATCTATGTCTTCTAAAGATTAAAAAAATAGATAGGAAATTATTCTAAAAATTGTAATTTTAATTTAAATCCTGAACTACAATTAAAGCCAAAATACAGAAGATCGTAATTATAATTGTGTGCAGTAGGGAGCGCGGTTATATCATTGGGTGAAAATCGATGATGATTTCAAATTCGTTCCTTGATCAGAAAAAATATAATTATACTTTACATGCATTATCCATATGTGATAGTGCAACCGACAAAGAATGTATATCGAGGGGTGAAAGCGAAACTATGCTAAATGCACATAAATATATTAAGCAGTAAGCATAGTTTCGCTCTCACTCCTCGATATACAATCTACAAATGAGATGGGACTAGTGCATCACCTTCGAGTTTCATTATGTTGAAAAATGAAAAAAAAGAAAACAAGAAATATCTTTAAAAAAGATATTCGGCGTAGGATGAAAGAAAAACGAGATTTCCAGTCTTCTAGAACATTCCGAGGAAAAGCGCGCGAAAGACCGACGCACAACAAATCTAGTACGCTCTAGAAATAGTTCAGTATTTTTTCCATGAAATGTACTTATTTATAGACGGTAATACAAAAAATTATATCTGTAAATAGGCTTGTTTGATATTTGTTCATATCATTATTGCATATGACAATTATGATGTAAAAGCGTTATTAGTTGTTTTGGTTTTGGCGAATTAATTTTCAATGAGAGCATCTCGGCAGGCTGGAAGAATTCAATATACATAGTAATTAAGGGGTTTCATGTCATAACACGGTGGATTCTTTTTTGTTGTTTTAAATCATTTTCACAAAGTAGCATTCCTCAATTGATGGAAAAGGATTGTATTTAACTTACTGAAATCACTTTCATGTTTACATCAAAAAGAAAAGTAATAACACCAAGCTGAATGATATATACAAGCTGCACCCCTTATTTACAGTAATTTTATAGTCCATAACGATGCGTTAACCAATAACAGGAGTCCTTTTATTCAGCTTAGAATTATTTACCGCTGTTAGCGTACATTTGATTGGTTAAAGATGCGAGTTGAAATCGAAATTATACAGCTACGCCGAAAAAAAAAAGGAATGAGTTTAACTCGGATCAAAGGTAACCTTGACACCCCATTATTTAAATATATATTTTATTGAATATATACATGTATCTAATAGCTATTGTTTCTTCTGTGTAACTCAGAAAATTTACATTTTTGGTTAGTGGGTTTTACTGTCTTTCACAATCACCCTTCACATGGTTAATCTTACAAGGGTATTCTTAGAAATATCTCTAATTACTTCCTTATATCCATTGCCTTTCTTCCTAAACTGACGTCTACCAACCGAGCTTCCCTCGCTGTGGGACCTACTAGATTCCTCTCTTCTTTGAAACTCTGTATCAGTGTTTACGCTTTTCGCTCTAATACCTTTTGAGAGCCAGTCGACTCCCTAAGGAGGTTGAAGTCAATCGATATCTTTAAACATGTAATTATGAGAGATTTAAGAGCTAATTCTGGTTCAGTATCAAGGGGATAACCAGAGTTGTTATTACAGGACTGATTAAACAAACGGTCATATTGGAAGCAAAGGCAGTATTGGAAACTACCGGTATTTAAGGTAGACAACCTGTAATCGACACTTTCAAGGACTATGATATATCTGTGTCGTAAAGACCGCGAAATATGATTTCTTTTTGTTACTGATTTAAGCATTGTAAAATCTTTATAGTTTCCTTCGGAGGTATTGTTATTGTTTATGTTACGCCGGTGAAACATAGTTTCTTCATTACTCCGGCATTCTGTTGATATATTGGAGTACCCCGTCTAATTTTGTTGTTATTATATTCCGGCGTTATATTATGAAGACATACTCGGCCTAGTCGTGGTTTTCATGTAACTCTCTATATTCATGTAACTTTCTATATTCATGTAACTTTCTATATTCATGTAACTCTCTATATTCATGTAACTCTCTATATTCATGTAACTATCTATATTCATGTAACTCTCTATATTCATGTAACACTCTATATTCATGTAACTCTCTATATTCATGTAACTCTCTATATTCATGTAACTCTCTATATTCATGTAACTCATGTAACACTCTATATTCATGTAACTATCTATATTCATGTAACTCTCTATATTCATGTAACTCTCTATATTCATGTAACTCTCTATATTCATGTAACTCATGTAACACTCTATATTCATGTAACTACCTATATTCATGTAACTCTCTATATTCATGTAACTCTCTATATTCATGTAACTATCTATATTCATGTAACTCTCTATATTCATGTAACTATCTATATTCATGTAACTCATGTAACACTCTATATTCATGTAACTATCTATATTCATGTAACTCTCTATATTCATGTAACTATCTATATTCATGTAACTCTCTATATTCATGTAACTATCTATATTCATGTAACTCTCTATATTCATGTAACTCATGTAACACTCTATATTCATGTAACTATCTATATTCATGTAACTCTCTATATTCATGTAACTATCTATATTCATGTAACTATCTATATTCATGTAACTATCTATATTCATGTAACTCTCTATATTCATGTAACTCTCTATATTCATGTAACTCTCTATATTCATGTAACTCTCTATATTCATGTAACTATCTATATTCATGTAACTCTCTATATTCATGTAACTATCTATATTCATGTAACTCTCTATATTCATGTAACTCTCTATATTCATGTAACTCTCTATATTCATGTAACTATCTATATTCATGTAACTATCTATATTCATGTAACTCTCTATATTCATGTAACTATCTATATTCATGTAACTCTCTATATTCATGTAACTATCTATATTCATGTAACTATCTATATTCATGTAACTCTCTATATTCATGTAACTCTCTATATTCATGTAACTATCTATATTCATGTAACTCTCTATATTCATGTAACTCTCTATATTCATGTAACTATCTATATTCATGTAACTCTCTATATTCATGTAACTATCTATATTCATGTAACTATCTATATTCATGTAACTCTCTATATTCATGTAACACTCTATATTCATGTAACTCTCTATATTCATGTAACTCTCTATATTCATGTAACTATCTATATTCATGTAACTCTCTATATTCATGTAACTATCTATATTCATGTAACTCTCTATATTCATGTAACTCTCTATATTCATGTAACTCTCTATATTCATGTAACTATCTATATTCATGTAACACTCTATATTCATGTAACTATCTATATTCATGTAACTCTCTATATTCATGTAACACTCTATATTCATGTAACTATCTATATTCATGTAACTATCTATATTCATGTAACTCTCTATATTCATGTAACTCTCTATATTCATGTAACTATCTATATTCATGTAACTCTCTATATTCATGTAACTCTCTATATTCATGTAACTCTCTATATTCATGTAACTCTCTATATTCATGTAACTCTCTATATTCATGTAACTCTCTATATTCATGTAACTCTCTATATTCATGTAACTCTCTATATTCATGTAACTCTCTATATTCATGTAACTATCTATATTCATGTAACACTCTATATTCATGTAACTCTCTATATTCATGTAACTATCTATATTCATGTAACTATCTATATTCATGTAACTCTCTATATTCATGTAACTCTCTATATTCATGTAACTATCTATATTCATGTTCTTCATGCATTTTTCATGAATCACGATGTATATGGGGGCATGTATGTTTGCTATAAATAACATCAAAAATTACATTTAAATAAGTTCTTATAAAGTTCGTGAAGTGGTCCGTACGAAGCTCATTTATACAGTTTGCATGTAAAGTTTCTATTTCGGATAGTATTAAATTCGGATGTACTGCGGATTTATATATTTAGAATTAAATCGGATATTATGTAACTTGACATGGATTTGAAATATTAAATGAGGTCTATCGTCATCTGGACTTATTCATTACTTTAAACCGGAACTGCTTGAACAGATCTTCAGTGAGGTGTGGAGTTCAAAGGGTCATAAG
>CM037787.1:41496554-41546554 GCA_021229015.1 Solen grandis
AATCTCGACTAATTGCTTTAAATATTCACAGCGTATCTGTTGATTTGAAAGTTATTTTTTCAAATGCAGTGTATATTCTTCGAACAGAAAAGCAAAATGTGTGCCACATATTTCTTGAGAGATGCAGTCTGTTCATACTCGTTGACGAGAACATTACTACAACGAATAAATAAGAAGAATATTTTGCTTAAGGTAATTTAATTGCTTACAAAAACACCTTATTTTTATATTCCGCATATTTTCGTCAAATTTCTAACATTTCGCATAGACCTTCTGTATGTCTCCGTCTTCGAATTGCAAATGCATTAACTGATGGCGTAGTTGGCAAACAAATTGTGATTCGGCGACGGTTTTTTTTCGTATTCAAATAATTCCGATTTCAGACCGTCTTCGGGAATAAACCCCTATACAAAATGTAAACAAGGAGAGTATTTTGACACCATTCACAAAACTAAAATGCTAATTTGATCAACATTTTCATCTGTTATTTTACATCAAATATAATTTCCATTTGTGTAAGTCTTCTATATATGAATGCTAATTTATGTTTTCTTTTTCATGAAAATTGTATCATTATGAAATGTAATGGACCTATAAAATGTTGCGGTCATGTTTTGTGACTAAACAAGCCAATAAGGGATAACCAAATAATGCCCTTGTAACATATAACATATGCCTCATGATTTTATTTTCTCTTTTGGACTACATTCCTCGTGTTATTCCTCATTACTTCGCTATAAAATCTTTGCGCTACGTCACATTCAAGGCGATGGCTCTTCACCGTTTCTCTGATATTCACATCTGCATTCATGACATTAGAAGCCATTACTTATACAAGAGTGTTGGAACACCACACACACACACACACACAAACATTCTTTTAATCCTGCTTCGTTTAGTTATCATTTAAAAATTTGAACATGTGACTGCTGTTCCAGTAGTGGTCCTTTTATTGTTTCTCTACAGTATTTGTTATTTTCAGTTATGTTAATCCACTGATATCTTTTAGTTTATGGTATGTATGCATGCTACTCTTACAACACATCCAATAGCGTCACATGTGGTGGAGGTCTCATACAAGATATCTATCATGTAACAAAATACAAAATACACCCTTTGGCACATACTGTTCATATTTGTGATATTATTGTTACAAAGTTTTGTTCAAATTACACATCGGCGTCAAACCCTCCGTCTGACGGATGATGTATACCAAACGTAATTCAAGTCCTGTCAAATGACAACCTTAAGTTTTCTAGGCAGATCGATGAATCGAGATGCTTTCAGTGCTGTAGTTCTTGCGACATTGATCATCCTTGCAATGGGTAAAAGACCGATAGCAAGCTTGACTTCACCGTTATATTTTTTCGGGGTGTTTTAAGAAGTCCCCATGGTTTTCAAAGTGGATAACAGTGCACATAAATCCATCAAACTTGAGGAAAAAAGCCACATCAATAAATTTTTTCAGGATAAAATATTACAGGCTGCAAACAAAACAGACAAAGTTCGATAAATCCCGGATAACCCTCATGTCATTCATCTTGTAATTTGAATGTTTAACCAAACTCATTTGCGGATCAAAATATGTTTTTATATTACCCGTATAAGCTAGATAAGTAAAACCTGATGCAGCGACTGTAAAACACCAACAACTTTTATTATCCCCCGCCGCCTTTCGGCGGGTAATATGGTAATAGTCTCCGTCCGTCCGACATTTTTGTCCGGATCATAACTCAAAAGGTATTTGAGGTATCAACTTGATACTTCATAGGTGAATAGATCTTATTATGGAGGAATGCAGTGCGCAAGAATGATAATCTACCTTTCATAATTATTGAGTTATTGCCCTTTGTTATTTTTCAGACTTAATTTTTGTCCGGAGCAAAACTCAAAAAGTATTTGAGATAACAACTCGAAACTTCATAGGTGGATAGATCTTATGGAGGAGGAGTGCAGTGCACAAGAATGATAACACTACCTTTCATATTTTTATAGTCATTGCCCTTTGTTAATTTTCAGGCTTAATTTTTGTCCAGAGCATAAGTAAAAAAGTATTTGAGATATCAGTTGGATACTTCATAGGTGAATAGATCTCATTGAGGAGGAGTGCAGTGCACAAGAATGATAACTGTACCTTTCATAATGTTTTGGTTATTGCCCTTTGTTATTTTTTAGGCTTAATTTTTATCACAATGACCTTGACATTTTACCTGTAGACTTCAAAATTGTTCAAAAGGAATTAGTAGGTCTTTACATGGGTTTCATATCTATAATCACTTTAAACATCAGTCTTCAGTAACAAAAGTTTTCTCTTAAAAATGAAATATTCTACTCTCCAACACATCTTCTAAAGAGCAAGCGTTCGGCGGGGGATGGCCATGTCAACATGGCTCTTGTTTTATATATAGACTTTCCAATATTTTTGAAATTAGTTTCCAATCTCAAAGGCACAGATCTCTGAAAGTTTAGCAATGCACACAGATTGTTAGAATTGAGGAAGTCGATCTTAGAATACATATGAAACATACATACAATAGTCTGGATAGTCTGACATTATTTTACAAGATTCTGGAGTCTTGCCTTATTCAGAGGGAACATTTTTGAAAATACGAGAGAACAAATGTTTCATTCATGGCTCTAACAAGTATGATTCCTATTCGACTTGGCTTCTACCGTCATGAATATAGAGACGAACAGAGACGAGCAATCACACAGAGTTTGAGTGACAGTGTAGCAAAGTAAACAGCATAGAATGTTATACGAACACGACATGACATTTGACACATTTAAGAGAAGAACAACTAAAAAGGAAAAAAAGGCAACAATACAAATAGAGAAAAAGAAATTCAAAAAGTGGAGATAAGGAGGGACATTAGAATACAACGGATCTAGGTGCATTCAAATTTTGTATAGCGTTGGGTGAAAACCTGTTTCTGTATACGGTATGCCTAATTCATGAGCTATTTTTCATTGATTGGCCTGTGTCGTCCGTCTAATTTCACACAAATGCTTTCCATATCGGTGGGACGTTAAACCCAAATAAAAATCAATCTAACTTTCCATGTCATGGTAGTGTATGGTTAACGTTAAGACCTTTACCTAAACATTAGGTCATCATGCGTTAGTCAATGTGTATGTCCCTAATGTCTTTATTTTAGAGGACCATTTTACGAATATCTTGACTATGTCCGGACCGCATCCGCTCTGCATTAGGTTTTCAGGACCCAAACATAAATAACAGGGTACATTCCTGATTTGTTTGTGAAGGAAGGCAAATCTTTGCAGGAAGGCAAATCAAACGAAGAAAAATTTTGGTATTTTATAACGACTAACCATATTCAGTTTAATGAGAAGAAATATATGGAATGGAAGTTATGTTTCATAAAAGATCACTATTCAAAACAATGGGAAATTCATTAAATTTTTACCATCAAGGAGCGATAATCAAGATATCTCTGATTAAAGGAAGGCAAAGTGTATTTTTTTTTCTAAAAAAATGTCTTAACTTTGCACTTATAGTATACAAAAAAGCGATGCATCAATACATTACGACGGTATCATTTGACGTTTTAAAGACATTTTCGGGGTCTTTTGCAATTATAGTTTCAGATATGGCAAAAGTACGCCTTTTGTAACAGTACTGTTTTATATAATAAACATGTTAACCTAGAGTTCTATCTGTTTATGGTTATTTCATTCTAATTTGATTGTATAATAGTGACAGTGACTTTTGGTTAATTTGTTTGATGAAGGTAGAAAAAATAAGGATAAAAGGATCAGGGCAAAAACAAACAAGTAGGGTCATACCTTGTAATTCATGTACATAAATGTGAGTGTGTGTATGTGTGTGTTTTGTTTGTTTTTTTGTTGTTGTTTTTTTTACCCTATAGAACAATTCTACCAACTAGTGAAATTCTCTCCGAAATAAAACGACTCCTATGATGTGTTTATTAAATATGTGAATCATTGTATGAACACAACGCCAAACATTTTTAAGGGCAATCGTATCATAGTGTTTGGTGCAAATAAAATTGCGATATTTCAAAGTGGTCTAAACGGTATTCCTTAGAATAGGAAATTTCAAAAAAAGAATAAAAAGAAAGTCATCCAAGATAATAATATCTTTTCGTTCTCTGTAGTCCTTTTGCTTTGATACACAACTGACGAACAGGATATGTTTATATTTCGTTTTTAGTAAATTACCAAAAACTGCTGTACACTGGCCGATCGATGTCGGGATGTTTCTCCCACGACAATAATTGAGACAGAACAGAATCGTTGGAAACCAATTTTTGGTATGAGCCAGGCGTTACGAGAAACAATAAGGAAAACAATATTTTGGTATATACATGAAAATACGAGAAAGTCAACAATATTTGGTACAGACACACGAGGAAGTCAACAATAATCATCATTTTAGATATCAAAAAACAGATAATTAGGTGTCTTAGTCCTAAGCTAAGGGTAGAGCGGCTGAACCCTAAAAGTGAGCTTTGTAAGCTCGAACATTTCATTGGAGTGATTGGGGTGTGTGTGTGTGGGGGGGGTCTTTGTTTTAGCTACAGATTCATAGGGAAATCAGTTTTAAATATGGGCTCAGTCGGGGATCGACGCGTTTGACGTATATGTAATTTAGTTAAAAGTAAATTATAATTGAAAATAAGAAATACTGTGGAGTCATGATAATTGGACCACACTTGGGGCCGCGGTCACATGGACCGGATCAATTCAGGATAGAAATGAAACACTGACCTAGAGAAGTGATCTTAAAACCGATGTATTCGTTGTATGAAGTTAAATTGTATATCTTAATTGAGACACAGAATGAAAAAAAGTGTATTGCGCTATCAAATATTCTACGAAATAATCTCTCATTGTACGGACACAATTTTACATAGAATCGTAGTTATACGGTTAACATTTTCACATTTAGTCAAGATACCATCATTCCTAAACTAAATTCTATTTTACAACTTTCCAAAAGTAATTTCTCGGGCCTTTCGTTCAATATGCTACAAAGGTCACAAAAGCAGATTTGAAGATTACCCTTAACGCGACAGTCTTTCAGCCATATAGCCACGCCTAAGTGCTCACAGGTGGAAAATGATTACAAATCCACAGAGGCACTAGAAAGCTGGATGGCTGAAATAAAAACGATGTAAGTGATCAGAAAATGGGCCTCGAAACAAAAGCGGTGGGTGGGAGCTTAGATGACCAACATAAATCAAACATTCTAAGATGTAATTATGCACATTTGTTAACGTATTATCCAAAGTAGACCAGGATATTCTCGAGAAATGTCTAACATTGTCATTTGAAAACAAATATATAAATATGAACCGCAATTTAAACACACGCCTGACTAGAAATAAAAGCCATGTAAGTGATAAAAAAATGGGCCTCGAAACAATAGCGGTGGGTGGGAGCTTAGATTTCCAACATAAATCAAACATTCTATTATATAAAATATGCACTCATGTAAATATAGTTATTATTTAAATAGACAGGATTGTTTCCCTTTACCTTTCTTAGTAACACGCGAAATTCAGTAAGCGTCTGGGTGATAAAGATCACTACATAGTCGACGTTACTAGACGCATAATTCCTCAGTTAATAGGCGACATCGCAGTCCCTATAAGAAAAATACTGGAGAGGTGGGTGGGTAACTGTATGGCAACTTCACTGATAAAATTACAATTTGATAATCAAAAGAGTATTGTCTTAACTAACCAGTTTGCGATCGTCTGTTTAGAGACTGCCCGATGTGGTGTGGTGACCTTATATTAAAGACAACCTTAGGCAACCTTATAATATTTGGATGTTGACCATTATCAATAGGCGGTTATACCGCCAAGAACATTGACCGGTACCAGGCAATTGTTCTGTATTGTTAACCTTCATGGAAAAGTGATGTTAGAAACTCTGCACAATAAACTAAAGATGCAGCAAAAGGATCTTTACCCCGTTGACGACACCAGCCATTGAATCTCCTGAATTTATAAACAGATTTGTGGGTACCAGCTCACTTTTGCTTTGAAATATCTGTTGAGAGCAGCTAAGCTGTTAGTTTGAAAATTTCTAGATTTGGGTGAAATTCTTTTGTTTTTGGCTGAACTAACATTTCTTTGTGCAGTGACAATAGAACTGGTGCTGCTACTATATATTGCAGAATAGTTGAGTACCAGTGACGTCGAGGCCATCGTGGTGCTATCAACAGGATCTGACTAAGTTGAACTGAGACATGTGTTGTAGGACCTTTGAGACATATGGTGGAAAAGCATATGCTATCATTCTCTTCCTTGATATTGACAGAGCATCTATTGCTAGGGCTTGATCGTGAGGAAACCATGAGCAGAAATTCGGAAGTTTGTGGTTGTGGACTGATGCAAAAAAAAAGTTTCCCAAAGACCGAATAAATTTTGTACAATTTGATCGTTCAACGTCCATTTGAAATGGGCGAATTCTGACTCTTGACAAATGATCGGCTAGCAATTTGTTCCGTCACAAAGGCTGTTTTTGTATTGAAATTGTATTTTATTGCCAGATTCTACAATTTCCAAGTTATGTAACAAGGACTGACTGATTTGGTACTCCCTTGCTTGTTTATAACCTGAACCACTTTTGTGTTGTCTGACCTGATCAACAGCTGTTGATTATTGGGGTAAGGGAGAAAATGTTTAACTGTTCTCAAAACAGCTTCCATTTCTAAAATATTTATGTGTCTTGATTCCTACTCTATCCAAGTGCGCTGAAAAATTTCTCGTTCGTTCATATGACCCCCATAACCTGTCTTTGAGGAATCTGTTGTTATGTTCAATGTTGTGAACCATGGTTGAAGAGATCTGTCCCTCAGCGTATTTGCTCTTTGTAACCACCTTTTCAGATTACCTACAAGGTTTTGTGATACCAGTGTTGTAACATGCCACTTGAAAACAAGTATATAATGATGAACCGCGTTTGAAACGCACGCCTACTGGAAACAATAGCAGTGAGAGCTTAGATAACCAACATAATTCAATCATTCTAAAATATAAAGTATGCACTCATGTAAACATAATTATTATTCAGAATAATTCAGGATACTATCGACAAATGTCTAACATTGTCAACTGAAAACATATATTATAATGAAACGCGTTTAAAACATACTCTAGCATTCATGCGCATGAAAATAAATGTAAATGTAAAAATATGAATAACCCTCCGTATAGCTTGGTTGAAATGGAATAAAAATGGTAAAGCGACGCATTTGACAAGGCAGAACAGGATTGATGCTGGTTTAGTCCCATGTACAGATACTTACAATGGGTAAAAATAAATCAAATTCTATTAGAATATCAGAATAATGAGAAACTCAAAAAGAGACAACATTTTACAAATATAATAACAAATAACTCGTATCTACCGTAGCATTTTTTATCAAATCTCGAAAACATCCATATATATATATACAATTAAGAAAACACACTAGTAACCAAGTTAAAGCTAGCTGGATCAACGAGCAGAAAACAAACGGAATGAAAAACGAAGGGAACAAATTCATAATGAAAAACGAGATCTACCTGGATGTGTCAAGCCGGATTTTCCTTGAGCTAATTCCAATCCGACAGACTAATTTGTCACGATAACTTGTCTGAATGTTTACTACTGTACTTCATTTCTCACGATAGATCATCTAATGAAAAAACTCCCCGTGGCTCGGTCCTTTTTTCCGGAAGAGTACATCTGCTGTCGTACGTTAATGATTTTTTGTCTTGATATTTGCGTATAAGATATATAAGTAATGCGACATTCACCTAAATAAACATGCGTCTAATTTATTTATGCACCATTTCAATTATACTAATTCTTTGCATTTGTATGTCACTTCCTTATACATTAACATTTGCAATTCAGTCACGAGTATTACTTTTGGACATGTACGAGGACATGGTCCCTTGTCAACTGAATTGTTTTCCTTGACCACTGCCTCTGGACAACGGCGATAAATGTCACTCAGAAACATTTTGCATTTGCTTTTAAAATTGGTTTAAAAAACTGGGAATATTTTGGAAAATGCCTCTTCCCCCAACGGAGAGACCATATTTGTATTTTTTCCTTGACCCTGGACAACGGCGACAATCGTCACTCGGATATGGTAAAAACTATATATTTCTAATAGCTATGTTAAGTATATGTATGCTATCAAGTAATTAAAATATGTAAAGATGTATATTGAAGCCCTTCTCTTCTAAAGTCTCCTTTTTTTGTTTTCCGCCAAAACTCAAATCCCAACAGAGGAAAGGGTCATTCAATGTACAAGCATCCCAATTAATTGTCGCTTGATTCGTCTACCACTGTGCAGGAGTCTCATGACAAACTGTCTCGCCATGTCAACCCCGGTTGTAAAGCCCAAGTGATATGTCAAGCTTCATTCGCTATAATCATTTTGTTCCCAGACAAGCTATGTACGTGTCACGGCTTTCAGATGAGCAATGTTATGTTGGCACGAAACATTGCCAGGAAGTTAAAAATTCTTACAAAAGGCAAGTAGGCGACCTAATTTCTTTTTTTTTTTTTTTTTTTTTTTTTTCATTTTGATTTTTTATTGGCATGGTTTTGTTTCATACGATCATTTTCCATTTAGAAAATATGGAAAGGAATTATAAACGAATAGAAAAACAAAAAAAGAGGTCAACAATAGAATTGAAAGAAAAAACGCAAGGAAATATATATCTATTAAGTCACAATTTAAATTTAAAAGTTTTCAAGTGTAAGTATATCCAATTGATTGTGTGCTTTTGTGTGGATTACTGGGATAAATTAAAACTTATTTTTAATTATTTTACAGTGAATATTATAAGAATATGAATGAAATATACAATACAAATAGTATGTCTAATTATGCAATAAGTTACTGTTGCTTCCATGGGATTCTGAATATATCACTGTATGTAACAAGTTCTCTTGACACACTGGTTTGTAAGCTAGTTACATGTCTCAGAATCTACAGGGCTTACAAAATTGAGTAAAACTCAACCAAAACAGTTCTGGAAAAGAATAAAACAACAATACACAAATAAAGATACAATAACTGAGCATTTGAATATTAACAATCTATATGAAAATTTCAACCATCTGTATCAGACAGAAAAAGGGAATATAGACAGTGAGATTATACAAATAAATGAGACAGTATATGATGATTATGGGGATTAAAGATTAACGCATATAAAAATAGCATTATGATTTTTGAGAAAGGTAGACCAATTAAATATACATTTCAATGAAACAATGCAGACTTAGGATGTGTTTTCATTCAAATGTCTAGATATCTTTTCACAAATTGAACCTGGAATAGAACACAAAAACGATTAGCAAGACATCATTACATGCCCACATAATCTATTTATAGTTTTCAACGAACTCCAACTGCCCGTCCATCAAAAAGTAAAATATTTTATAGTAAGCAGAAGTATGGGGTAATTATCCAAGCAACGAAGTAGGACAAGTACATTGTAAATTTCTCTGAAAAATATTAGGGGTAAAAAATCAATGAATTTCGATGGACTACATGGAGAGTTAGGACGATATCCACTGAAACAATTCATAATGATTAACTCAGATAATATGTTACTCAAATAGGTTTATCGTCAACTATAACAAGATACAGAAAATGGAAATACATAACAATATAAACTGGGCAAATCAATAAAAGAAATACTTGATAACTGGCCTCGGTAATGTATGGCAAAATTAAAAACGTTCCTAACATAAGTTTTATGGCAATTAAACAAAGAATTATTGATAATTACTAACAGAATTGGCATAGTTAAAAAATATCAATGACAAGATTTAGATTATCCTCTCACGTTATCAGGAGCGAAAATGCACACAATGCACTAATTAAAAATTTGAGCAAATAATGTTTTAATTCGTACATGTAATCATATGAATGTCATGAAAGATATTGCCAAATTCATTTACTGTGCCTTTTAGATGAGAAATAAAAATCAATAATCGTATTTATGTTAATAAAATTTTGGTATTGTATGTTCGAATTTCCCCTCACTTCTCTGAAAATGATACTAGCACCCTTTGTACGTTATGTATTCATAACATATGTTGGCTGTATTTGTAAATAAATAATGTCAATAAAATAATATCATGTTATGTTACATGCGTTTGTGTAATGTATGAAGATGGTTGGCATTGGTTAAGTTCCACTAAACTAAGATCTAGTTTTATGTACATGTTACATGATGTATGCTGACCAACCAAAAATGAAAATGGAGAAATCGAGGGAAAGAAAAAAAAAAACGGATCTTGTGAAACAAAGTTGCCAGGCTGCTAATGTGTGTGTGTGTGTGTGTGTGTGTGTGTGTTGAAATGGATTTTATTATTTCAGCTTGAGAGGATATAATTTTGGAAGTTCATTGGATGAAAGGAAATTGGATGAAAGGAAATTGCGTCTTCTAAAAAGAAACAACCATTATCCTTTCTATAATATACCAGTACAGCTTCAGGTGCGATAAATAAAGGTCCGAATCCTCGGATAAATGCAAGGCTCTGAAAACTGAGAAAATATTCATTGTAAGTAAATGAACAAGTGCCTGGACGATGGATACACCTCGGGCGGATTTAGATGTGCTATCGGTAATAATTGCATGAATGATATATATATATATATAACCATTTTACAAACAAGCTATAAATGTTGATATGAGAATAAAAAGAGCTTTTTTACACCTTGTCCATGACGATAATAGATTTAATAAGTTTCTTTGATTTTAACCAAATTCTTTTTTTTTCCGATTTAGAATCTTGGTTTAGTTTTTTGTACTACCACTTTTTCACTGAACCCTTTGGGGTATTGTTTTTAAACTTGGTATACCTGTTTATACCATTACTCCTACCTGTAGTCCCTCTTCGACATAAATCTCGTTATTTTTTTGTACAACCTTCTTTTATTACTGGACCCCTTAAGGTATTGCTTTGAAACTTTAGCAAGAGTGTCTAACTTTGCCACGGATATTTTTTTTTTGCCAAATCATGCCCCATATTGACTCAGATTCTCGGTTATTTTTTTGTACTACCTCACTTTATTTCACAGAACGCTTTATATATTCCTGTGAAACATGGAAGACTTGTTTAAGACTATCACCCACACTTGCAGACAAGAGTGAATAACTTGGTCGTAGATTTTGGCCATATTACGCCCCTTTTTCAACTTAAAATCTTCATTAAGTTGTTCGTACCATTTTTTTCACTAAACCCTTTAAAGGATTGCTTTACACTTGCATATTTGTTTAAGACTATTATCTCAACCTGTTAGCAGGAGAACATAATTATGGCATAGGTTTTGACCAAATTATGCCCAATTTTCAACTTAGATTCTTTGATAAGGTTTGCATAACACCTCATTATTCACCGAACCCCTTTGAGCAATTGCTTTGAAACTTGGGATGCATATTTATTGCTCTTGTTTACTTTTTACTAAAAGAGATTTATATCTATATTTTATTTTTATATATGCATTCTTTTTGATTGACAAGCACTGAAATAGTCGAGCGCGTTGTACGGACAACTCCTGTTGATGTCATCACTTTGGTAACCATTGTTCAAGTCAGTCAGGAAAGTCATTGCAGCTCTTCAACCTAAACAAAACCACTTATATTTGGATTTAATTAATTTTATACATTTAAATCATTCCACATTTGCTACAAATCACACAACTGTTTCACATACAAGACCATGATTATAATATATCGACTTGATATATTGCGTATATTGTCATAATGCATGGTATTCTTGTTATAAAATCCATACATAGTTTCAAGTTATTCACCGACAACAAACATTCCGCCTGATGGATGATATGGACCAGACTTATTCAAGACTGTCAAATGACAAAATCAGCTTTTCCAAAAGATCGATTCACCGAGACACATTGGGCGATGCAGTAATGCCACGTTTCCTTTTGATCTCATTCATCCGGATATAGGGACAAGGAACCGATTGCAAGCTTGGCATCCATTGCAAGTTTCAGTACTTTACTTCATAAAGATTTGTTTTGACGCATTGGCAAACAGTTGGTTATACATTTTTATTTAACTTGAAGTTAACTTAAAATTTGGGGGAACGGTGAATACTGACAAAAATGATAAACCTACATGAACAAGGTTTGAAAATAAAATGAATGTAGCTTTCATTGATCTTTTTCATCGGTATGCTTATCTCTGGAAACTAGTTTCCGAGTATCCGGGTTTAGTATCTTTAGGTTTGTCATTGGATGATTCCCCGACAAACTGGCTGTGGGCAAATATTACATATTATTATGGAACATTTCAAACTAACTTGCTTGTATGAAAAATGTAAAATTAAAATCCGTGCTTATCTTTTACTACTCCATTCATTCCTGCAGTGTAAATAATGATTTTTCCTGTCTTAACTTACAGTAACAACATATATTTTTAATTTAAAGCAGCTCGTTCACAGACGGCACTCTATGCTAATTAATTTCATCTGAGATATCCGTGTTTTTTTTGTTGTTGTTTTTTTTTTATTTTTGTTATCATCTTTAACGGACTATTTTTGGGTACCATAAGAAATGTGGATCTTCTTCGTATGCTGATGTATTTTTATTCTTCCTTTCTCCTTACACATGCTTAAAACTACTTTTAGTTCTGCTGCTTTTGCATTTGAAAGTCATGAACTATAGCCCTTGATGTGAAACAGGTGGTATCAGTATCTCAATCAGGTCGTCCATTATGTTGGCGAATGTATCTGTAGAACCACTGCAATAGGTACACCTGAATGCCATTCCGTTGTTCAGCATATGATGATCTTGGCTACCTATCAAATGCAACATGTCCGAAAGTTTACGAGAAAGATAAGAACTGCAATAATGGAATTACAAACCCAAATGCCCAGTCATTAATGTCGCCTATATCAATAACCATTATTACAAAGACATTGTGAACTAGGATCTGCTTTAAATTGTCGACAAAGTCCCAGTCGAATAAGCCCAGTGATAATAAAGACACGGAAGCTACTACTGTTGCACTTTTATATGAAATTTAAAATACATGTGACGGAATCTTATTGTACTGTAGCCTTTGTTGACTTTCAGGATATTAGCATATTCTTTTGCATGCATCTCCTTCCAATTTGAATGTTTGTTAATGAAATTTTATTAATGTGATCACCATGAAATGAAAATTCGGGTAACCTTTTTTTCCGTGTCAGTCTGGTAGGCCATTACAAAATTACTTGCCCTTCAGCCTAGACACATTCATTGATATTTCGTGTAAACTTATTTTACGCACGCATCTAACTCATTGCAAATTTGCTGCAAAATCACAAATAAGGTAACTCACACAATATCAGGGTTTTAAAATATCAACTTGATCCCCGGGCGTATAGTGTCCTAGTGTGTGATTTTCATACAAAGCTTCAAGATACAAACGACAACAAACATTTCGCCTGACGAATGATGCGGACCAGACTTAATTCAAGACCTGTCAAACGACAAAATCTGATTTTCCAAATGGATCGATCCACCAAGACACATTGAGCATGGCTAAATTGCACGTTTTCGTTTCATTTCAATCATCCGGACATTGGAACAAAGAACCGAGTGCAAGCTCAGTATCCATTGCAGAGATGATTACATTTTGGGAAAGTTTACCCTTTACTTTATAAAGACTTGTTTTGACGCATTGGCAAACAGGGCAGAACCAGATCAGACAGCTCCTTTCCTCTGTTTGCTGATGCAATATTCTGGCTCATGCATGACTAATAAATATCCATTTCTTTTTTATTTAGATACTGTTTAAAGTTTAGTTAATTAATATTTATCATGTCATAAATTTGTAAAAGGTTAAAATTAATCTGGGAATCGTGACGTCAGTCATAATATTTTATTAAAAAAAAAGAGTTGAAATATTTTTTTATATAAAACAATACAATTTATTGTGACGTGTTATGAGTCACTTGGATTTTGATCCGAGGAAGCCTTCCAGCTGGCTTGTCTTAGAACCATGGTTTCTATCCTGCTGCATCAGCACACATGCATGTCTTGTAATAACACGGACGGCGCTTTTTGATATACCCATACCATGCTAAATTTCTGATTTGGACTTTCGCAATTTTAACGGTATCATTACTTGTTTATAGGGCTGAAAATTTATGAATATGGAACTGCGCAAAACATAATCAGACTGCAAAAATGTGACTAACCTTGGTCCGCACTTTTCGCAAAGCCAGTCACAGGTGTCAAAGCCTCGTGAGGGTTAAACTACAGATATAGCTACGGTAAACTCCAAAACAACAACAACAATTAAGTCCAACTCTCTTTATCCATTAAGCGTTGTGAGTGTACTATTCTACTTCCAGTGCACACATTCAATCATTATAAGCTTAATGAAGCAGCGGGATAATTCAATTGATTTCCTTCGACATCCACAGTTAAGGAATTAGTTATGTAAACTGTTTGAAATGAGTTCGAGAGACTAGAATAATTATTCCACAAATTCTGATAAATGTTTGGGGAGTCTTGTATTATCATGATTATAAGGTTTGGGGAGACCTGCATCAAACACACACACACACACACACACACACACACACACACTGTTTGTTCTATTGGAATAAGTAGTATTAATATTAAATTGTCCAGCTCTCTAATGGTGGATGATCAGAACAATGTTGAAATATTCATTTCTTGTGGACAGGGTAATGTAATTAAATTCTCTCTAACCCACTTACTCTTTCTCATTTTCTCTTTCTCTCTCTGTTTTAAAATGTGAACACCCGGTATAGAGGTTTGTCGTTATTATATAACTGTATACAGTTTATACCAATATTATTCTGTAATTATTTTTGTCTCGTGAGTAATGTTTTTGAATGTTTACGATGTCCTTCATAAAGTTTTAATAATTCAAATTCTCTCTCTCTCTCTCTCTCTCTCTTAATCATATTTAACAGTTCTAAGACATGACAGCTTTGCATTATATCACAGCTAGAAAATTTCGGAGAGCATTGCTTATATTAGACCTATGGGATTGGGTAAAGTATTTCGGTATATCAATTAACGACATTGCGTTGTACAAGTTATAAGATTAGAGAGAGTATTTGGGAGAGCCGTGTGTTATACGACAGTGATATGGGATTCTTGCACTCGTATTTAACAGTTGTATGGTATAGAAGTGTATATTAGGGCAAGTCTTTTTGTGTCACCTGCTATAAGCAGAGGTGACACATAGGGATCACTTTTCCGTCGTCTGTCCGTCTGTCTGTCCACCTGTCTGTCCATCACATTTTTCCGTCACGCTTCAGCAGATGACACACGTGGTCCAAAGAACTCTCTTGTTTTATACAGCGGTTATAATATTTGGGAGAATCCCGCGTTCTTTATGTTCTATAACAGTTATATTGTTGTGAGTGGGTTATATAACAATTATCAATCAGTCTTGTGTTATATCACAGTTATAGTGTATGGTGGCGTATATAAAATTAATCAGTTTGTGTTATATCACAGTTATAGTGTATGTGAGTGGGGTTATATAATAATTATCAATCAGTTTTGTGTTATATAACAGTTATATTGTATGTGAGTGGGGTTATATAATAATTATCAATCAGTCTTGTGTTATATCACAGTTATAGTGTATGTGAGTGGGGTTATTTAACAATTATCAATCAGTCTTGTGTTATATCACAGTTATAGTGTATGTGAGTGGGGTTATATAACAATTATCAATCAGTCTTGTGTTATATCACAGTTATAGTGTATGTGAGTGGGGTTATATAATAATTATCAATCAGTCATGTGTTATATAACAGTTATATTGTATGTGAGTGGGGTTATATAACAATTATCAATCAGTCTTGTGTTATATCACAGTTATAGTGTATGTGAGTGGGGTTATATAACAATTATCAATCAGTCTTGTGTTATATCACAGTTATAGTGTATGTGAGTGGGGTTATATAACAATTATCAATCAGTCTTGTGTTATATAACAGTTATAGTGTATGTGAGTGGGTTATATAACAATTATCAATCAGTCTTGTGTTATATCACAGTTATAGTGTATGTGAGTGGGGTTATATAACAATTATCAATCAGCCTTGTGTTATATCACAGTTATAGTGTATGTGAGTGGGGTTATATAACAATTATCAATCAGTCTTGTGTTATATCACAGTAATAGTTTATATGAGTGGGGTTATATAATAATTATCAATCAGTCTTGTGTTATATAACAGTTATATTGTATGTGAGTGGGGTTATATAACAATTATCAATCAGTCTTGTGTTATATAACAGTTATAGTGTATGTGAGTGGGGTTATATAACAATTATCAATCAGTATTGTGTTATATAACAGTTATAGTGTATGTGAGTGGGGTTATATTACAATTATCAATCAGTCTTGTGTTATATAACAGTTATATTGTATGTGAGTGGGGTTATATAATAATTATCAATCAGTCTTGTGTTATATCACAGTTATATTGTATGTGAGTGGGGTTATATAACAATTATCAATCAGTCTTGTGTTATATAACAGTTATATTGTATGTGAGTGGGGTTATATAACAATTATCAATCAGTCTTGTGTTATATCACAGTTATGAGATTTTTGAGAATCTTCGTTTTTGTAAAAAAGATGAATATGAAATAAAATGATGTGCAAACTTTTCTATCTTTTTATAATATTTGTCGGTTTGATATTTCTATGTTAACTATAATGAAAACGAGTATATATATATATATATATTGGGCTAGTTTAGTAGTAATATTCTTCCTTGAGACTGATGAAGTGCTTTGACACTGTAATTGACTGCAGTATCATGTCGAAGAAGACATGAACACGATCACATTAATATCGCTTTTTTTCTCTCTCTCTTTTTTTTTTTTTTTTTTTTTTTAAAAGGTGTTATAAGAGTAATTATAGCATCTGGGGCCTTGCATTATAAGTGTTCTGTTTTATATTGAATTTGACATGCTGAATTTCGTGAATAGAGCCCAGTCGTGTCTAGAAATATGTCTAAGTTTTCTAAGTTTGCCGGACTATCTTTGCTTAGTCTTTTAAAATTATTGATATACTTGAAACTTGAACATTTGATTAAACGCCTATTTCTATATATAAAATACATATTCAATATCGTACAATTAAAATAAACTGCTTTGATATAAAAAAAAATACATGCATAAACATTTAGGAGCAGTTAGCGATGCCGTTAACGTCATTTAAAAAAAGTGAAATATAGTCCTTGAAGTAAAATGATTTAAGTTGTGTTTTGTCTCTGACTAAGAGATAATTCATTCCACAATTTTGGACCTTTCGTACTAAAACTAGATGCAAAATGTAATGTAATTTGATATATAATTTGTATAACCTGTTTGTTTGTTTGTTGGGGTTTAACGTCCCACCAAGAGTGTTTCAGTCATTTGGAGACAGTGTCTACTTGAGACAGATATAGTGCTGCCACGCCGTAGACATGTAGCATGACCCAGTCTTATTATCCTGACACCGAGCCAACAAGTCCTGCAACTACCCTTACTATGCTGAGCGCCAAGCAAGGGAGCTATAACAGTACCATTTTTTACGACTTTGGTATGTCGCGGCCGGGGATCGTACCCACGACCTCCCGCTCCCGAGGCGGACGCTCAAACCACTCGGCCACCGGGGACGGTTTTGTATAACTTCACACTACAGAGATAGATGGAGAGAACACATTTTATACAATATATATAACGAGGCCAAGAAGGAAAGCGCTGAAACTTAGAGGTGCGGCAGTCGAACTGCCTAGAAAAGGGAGAAAACGCCACGGAAAGCCTAGCAAGTTAGAGGTTCTCATACTCTGTCTCGCCAATCGGATGTCTCGCGCCCCCTTTTGAGACTGGCGAATCGTCACATCTACCCCTCGCAGATACTACGCGCAATATTAGTTAGCTTTCCAGCATAACAAGAAAACAAGAACTATAAATTAAGCAGGGAGCTAGCTTCCAGTCCCATTTTGCTGAAGTCAGTATATCTCGGCTGAGAATCCGTCTCCTGTCATTGCATGTTATCTATTATCTAACTTGACACTGCGGTATTTAACAGCATCGTGATAGTTTAGCTCACTGACATCTAGCCCGATTTAGTTGCCGAACATAGGTTTTAAATTCCTATCTACCAATCTTGCCTAGATAACTGTCTTTAAATGTGCTATTTCTACAGTTTTAAGCGGTTTAAGCAAAACTAAAAACCGCATAAAACATGCTTAACTAGTTCTTTTTCTTTCACTCTCTAAAGGCGGTGAACAAAATGAACTCATAAACCGATTCATAGTCACCATCATCTTCGGGATAATGTAATTTCGACGTCAATTATCTTTTTCGTTTAGTAATCCACTAAATAACAGTACGCAAGGACTCATTAGATGTATAGCTTTCAGGGTTTACCTATTCAAAGTCCTGTGAAGGAAATTAATGATTAATCTGCAAGATTTATTGCAAAATGACTGCCTGACACACCGCCTCGGGATTCTAGTCTCCACATACTAGAATACAAAGCTTGAAAGGATAAGCATAGTATATTGATTTTAAAGATTAAAAAATGAATTCGGAACCCTACTGACGCATTGTGTGGGTTTGTAAACAATATATTGAGAGGTGGAGAATACGTACTTCGGTTTGTCTTTTTCGGCCTTTACCTGTTTTGTTTTCACTGTAACAGCTCCATACAGGGAGCAAGGTTAAATCACAGATAAACAACTCTATTGTTTTTAGTCAAAATGCAATAATGTAATGCTTTTGTACTTCTTCATGATTTTTGCTAAAGCCTTGTGGGCGAAAATTAAAAAAAAGAGCTGTTTTGTTTTCACCTGAATTTTCGGTATAAACTTAAAGGTGAAGGTCACTAAACAGCTGATGAATATTTAAACTTTTGATACCGAAAGTTTCCCTCCGGAAAAGAGATCAGCTTGTTTACTTTCGTTAAGACGTCATATATTAGAGCATAACTTCAATACTATATGGTGGGTTGCACTTCGAACTTGTTTTGTTTAGTGATAAGTATATTTTTGATCATATGATGTTCACTCTTTCCTGACAACTGCTGGAATGCAGGTAACGCTATCGTTCCGAGGAACACTACCTGAAGGGACGTATTATGTTATGAACTGGTCGTTCGTCTGTCCGATCGTCAGCAATTTCATATCCGCTCCAGAGCCGGTTTAGGGGTGGGGCGCTTTATATATTACAAAAGAATGTAGGCAGTGACAATGCAAGCGGCTTGCCGCTTTGCCCGAGCCGTGAGAAGGGTGTAGTTCCGGTTGGACTGGGGATCCAGGGGAACTCCCCCGCGATTTTTTTAAAGCTGTGAAATAGTGCATTATTGTGAGTATTTTTTGGGGGGGGTGTGTGTCTACATTTATATATTGTCGGGGAATTTTAGAGGGGGCGCTCGCCGCATCCCCCACCCTTTGAATCCGCCATGGGCTCTATATATTTTGAACGCTTGAAAGACATTCATAATACTTGGGTCAAATGTCCTCTCATCAAGATGCAGAATAAACACTAAATGTAATTAATACACCACGGCCGTGTATCTTTTTTACAGATACTTCTTGCTCATTATGTGGATTAGGCTAGGGTTTGGTTTAGTGTTAGTTTATGTAGGTTGGTTTGGTTTTGGGGTGGAAATAATGGTTAGTTTTAAAGTTGAATTTCATACCGAGGTACAAAAACGTATACCTCGGAAAATTAACCTCGGTATGACAACACTTTGCATGTACAAACCAAGGTACAAACCGTCGTAATGAGGTATGAGGCCCACATGCAAAACCTCGGTAAGATAGGGATACAAAGGGTGTGTGTGTATTCCATACAAAATGGTCTCCAATACAGTAAAATTGCCGAATTCCGAGGAATGGAGGAATAACAAAGTGCTCGGATATTCGCAAGAATCGGACAACCAGGAGTTATTTTCCTTCATGAGTTTATCATTTCTCTGCACAAATATTTTAAATTCGAATAATGTATTGTACTCGAGCAATTACTTACATCGGGATTAACTCTATTGAATTTACTCAAAATCAAACCAGATTTAGGTTTGTTTTTAGGTTTGTACCTGTTGTTTATTGTCCTACACGAAATCTACTTATTTCCTATTGGGGGGAGAGGTCATGGTTTCGATTCCCGACCGCGACATATCAAAGTTGTTAAAATGGTACTGGTATCTCCTTGCTTGGTTTTTAGACTGACGGTTGGCCGCCAGTCTTATGCTTAAATTCGAAATCAGGCCTTTCTGATTTGCATATTTTCCACAACATTTTTAACTGTAGCACTCCGCACTTTGTACGGATCCATACAATGCAAGCTGAGCTAACGAAAGCGAGTGGAGTATGTTACACAGATGTGTTGCAACGACGTTTAAATGACATTTAGAAACTCTTTTAATGTGTAAAGTTTGTGTGTCCACTCTTCTTTTACAAATTCCTCAAACTGAATACAACCATTTTCAGCGTGAACAAAATACCTGCGTCGTTTACAAAACAGAGATTTAACCCAACTGGAGTACATGTAGATCTACACATGCAATCAAGAAAAATAGTGCTTTGCATAAGTACGTAATTAACCCAAAGTAGTTCAGCAGCGTTTCGCTCGATAATGATATATTTCGTTGCATTTCTGTTATATTACGTTGCATTTCTGTCTTCTCATAACATCAATAGCCACGCAAAAGCTAGAACAGTGGAAAAAAGCGGTCATAATTTAGTGGAATGGAAGATCACGTGACCCAATGTTTTGAAGTGGTAGGCCTAAAACACGCAATGAAAATTTATGGAGCAATGGACGCAATGAAACTATTACCTAGCAATGGAAATTTTATTTTTAGAATAACAGTATTAAATGCCATAAAACTACTTTTAAACCATCTATAACTGTTTAATTATATATACACATTAATTTTAAGACAATGACATGCGAATAAACTTAGAGTTATTAATTTGAGATTATATATACATATATGGAGCAATGGAAATGATTACGGAGCAATGGAAATTCTATTTTCAGAAAAGCATTATTAAATGCCATAAATCTATTTTAAACCACCTGTTACTGTCTTCTTATATATAAAAACATTAATTTAAGACAATAGCATACGAATTAACTTGGTGGAGTTATTAAATTGGAGGCTATATATATATATATATATATATATATATATATATATATATTCATATAGGCTTTGGCGCAATGGAAAGTCCATTGTGCCTCAATAAAACACGCAAAGGGAAGTTTGCTAGACACAATGAGTTGAAATTTAAATCTAAATAAAGCAGACACACCTACGATGTTTACACTGCTAGCTCCGCTCTCCAGGTCAGGTATAAATTAATGGACAGTGTATCCAGATAAACAGGCATCATATCACAAAATGATAATAATCAATATAATGTTTTAAATTTAATGAATATTATTAATTTGTGTATCTATATCATCAAGATTTTTCATATACCGCGCAATGTAAATAACCGCGAAATGGAAATTCCATTGCACCTTAAAAATACCACGCAGATGAAAGTTATATGTTCATATGCAAACTCGTACCAACGACAAGTTATGAAGACATGTTATTTATATGTATTAGATACTCCAAATTAGAACTGTTCAATTCATTATAAATTTGTCATGTACCATACTATACACAGCGGATCCATTTTTCAGTGATACCGGTATACCCATACAGCATTGACTGGCGCGTGTATGCCACATTTCCAGTAAATTAATCAAACACGCGCATGCTGACTTAATAGAAGTATGAAGGAAGAGATTTAATATTAAGTTTAGGCTTCTTTCCAAATCACCATCATCAGCATGTAATAATTTTATATTATGAAAAAAAAAAAGATTGATATATTTATAATCAATACAATTTAGAACTGTTAATTGTGTGTGTGTGTGTGTGTGTGTGTGTGTGTGTGTGGTATTGACACGTGCCATTAAGGGCCTTCTTCACTCCTTATCAACCGGGAAGGGCGGTGGGACTTAAACCCAACAAACAAACAAACAACTTGGAAGGGTGTGCTCGAGTCAATATTCTAGATTACGTTAGTTAGTCGTTGCTTCTGTTCATCATCATCATCATAGGCATGGGATTGATTTTAGACTTCATAAATATAAAGGGTCAGAATATCAAGGTTTATCATTTTTACTATTTTATATTTAGGGCATTTGAAGTCAATTCCATAGTCGAACGTTCTGTACTCTGACAGCTCTTGTTCAATATATAGTTTAGATGTATGTTTTTAATTTTGATTATCGTGTTCTAATGTTTAATAAAAAAAATGAAAACTATCTTTTCTTGTTTCTTATATGAAAACTGAAAAACTGATACTGACCACATACCCTCCTTTATAAACAGATTAGAATCCAGCATATAACCTATTTTGGTTACAATCTAGCGCTCTTGCTGCTCACCACAACCAATCCGCCGACAGTCTATCAGTGCCTTCGGCGCTTTGATTATCATATAGGCAGGGTAAATCAAGCACTGGTTACGATGTTGTCGGATAATATTACAAGGGTATTGCATGTATCATCAGTAAAGGAACAGAACAGATTTCCTTATACGTTAACATTAGTTTTCTGTGTTACATAATTCTTAAAAAAAATATTAACGCCACAAAAATACACTGCGCATTTCTAATGAGACCTTGTATAGTGCAAATGTACTGCATATTCTGTTCTCTTAAAAAATAAGTGTCCTTTAATATGTGCACCTGAAATTTATAATAAAAGATGTTTTACAACCACGCTAATTTAACATTTGTGGTAATGCTAGATGGGTTTTCTGAATCAAATACCTATAAATAATTGTTATTTTGGAGAGCTTTCCGCCATTTCGAGAGATGCCTTATGTTTACGATGGATACTGGAGTGTGACAGCACTCTATCAAGCCGTCTTCAATGACTGAAATGCTGTCGGTGCGACGTAAAGTCTAGCGAACAAAAAAGAAGTCTTATCCATTTTTTTTCGTTACATTAACTGATCACTTTTTGTGAAGAACATTAACACAAAATAGATGTTAATAGGAAGTTAAATGAATCGGTACACTAGACAGCAAATACCAAATATGAAAGTGCATATCAATTAAGTTTTGTTTCTTTGTTTCAGCATCTTTAATTGATGAATTTAAACTGATATAAGAAATAATCACGTAGATGAGCAATTTTGTTTAATATCAGATATGTTTAGATTTAATGATAAAGAACTTGATATTCTATAATTCCAGACTTTTTAATATACCTCTGAATATGAAAAACTTTAAACGGCTCTGATAAAATATCAAATAACTAGGTACATATACAACTATTCTGAGTAATCTTAAAAAATGAAGCATATTGGAAATAAATTTTCAAAATTATAAACTAAGATATATTGGCCAAAGGACAGAACCTTTTCTTTATTCTTATTTTGTTAATAGTATGTGTTTTGGATCTCTGCAGTCAGTCACATTATTGTAAAAGTGGCAGCATAATAATGTATTTTTACATGCATTAATACTTTGAATTAATCTGTCTTTTTTTCTTTTCTACAGTCGAGAGTGGAATTGTGGAATAGTGGAGTGGTCTTGATATCTTGGGAAATATTGTAAATTATCTGAGAATGAAGCTTAATTTCGGCTTCAACTTATATTTTCTAAATTTCACTGCTTTAAACATAAGGTGGTCTTAGATCATCCAGATATGTCTTAAATCCAAGATGGGTAATTTTACATTTTGTAGTAGTTAAATGTGCGTTACTATTTTTAATAATTGAATGTAATGTTTAATGGATGATTGATTTTTTTTCTTTACTATTTAAAGAGTCACAGCAAATTGGCCAATGACGTTTAGGCATTATGCAGGGTCTTAGATTAAGAATTTCAAATGAAAACAATTTGAAGATCTATATGATCTTTTACAGAAAAATATCTCCTAATAGCCAAAGGTTAGTCAAATTATGTAACTAAGAAAAGGTCTTGAAATTGTTAGTTAGCTAATTTTAAATTTTGATAGTTTTAAGAGCAGACAAGGAGTAAAATCCTTGGAAGGACCGAATATATTTGATTGATTTAATTAAATGTAATGGTAATGATTTAATGAAGTGAATTGCAATACATAATGCCTATTATGTCAATTACAACTCATTTCAATTTTATTCCTTATAGAAAATATTCATGGACTCGTAGATGGTGATATTTACACACAATGAATATACGGTTGTATATCTGTATGCTAGAAAGATAAAAATATGTGTTATGAACGCAGTATTATATATTGTTGTTATGCTGATATATGTAAATAATAATACAAACGCTAAAAGTGATGTGTAGAAGTAATTATTCATAATGAAAAATGTGATATTTAACATTATTAAATGTGTGTTATTTTAATTATAATCATTATGTTAATTTCATTTTTTTTTTTTTTTTGGAATGCACTATTTAATTTATTGCATTGACAAGAAATTGAACCAAGCTTTCTTGAAGCGACTTTTTACTGTAATGCATAATTATGTTTATAACATGTAACAATCTCAATGACGAAAGAATTATGATCTTTCAAACAGACCAAGCAGAGGAAATTGCTGTTTAACACACACACACACTTAAATTCTAATTGGATTTCAAAACTAATTAGCTATTTTACCCCTTAAACATTTAATAAAGCTTGCGACGATGGTATTTGAAATCATTTACATGGCTGAACTACATAGAACATAAAATGACATTTCAATTCGTCTTAGCAATAAGGTTGGTCAAAGAAACTGACTTTACCCTATAAAAATGGTCGAAGCCTCACCCATGAATACGTTCTCTAGCAACCATCCGCTTCTGTACATACCTCACCCACTAATTCTACAGGACCCAGACAAATAAACTTTAAAACTTGTACAATACAAATGATGTGTCTCACAATAATTTACCCTTTCCGCCCCAATGCAATAAAACCATTTGTACTTTTATTCATGACTATGTTCTGGAGAGGTATATATAAGTAGGCCATAAACGTGATTCCAATATCGAGAGAAACTCTGGAAATTGGTCGTATCGCCTTCCGTTTGAATCAGTCTGATATTCCTGGATTTCAATGTGTCTCCAGAATTGGTTTACACTCTTGCCAAATTCGGCTCGGGCCATTGAGAATGAGTGGCAAATCATAACAGCCATTTTCATGGAAAAGTCTTGCCCAATTCTAAGGTCTTTCGATCGGTTTATCGATAATTTCAGTTTTGGTGCTACATCAAGGGAGTCTCCTACGAGCCGTTCTATTCAAGTTTACTGATGGTGGAAAAAGTTGTTTCTCCATCTCTGATACTGTGGATATACTGCGGACTGGTGCCGAGGAATATTTACGCTGATGTGGCTATTATTCGATATCTGCTGCAAACAAGCGCTGTAAAAGTAGTTTTATTGAGATCTAGTGTTATTCAATACGTGATGGATATATAAGTGATTCAAGTGATGTTGGTATTTTGTTAAAGTTAGATACAGGACAAAGTTCCGAAATGTTAATGTTTATTTTTCATACCTCTCGTAAACAAAAGAGCTTTAAGTAAATCTTATTCTACGGAAAAATAACTGTCAAGCATGACTGCATGCAGATAATTAAAAATAAATATAGAATACTTGAATACGTTATTCGAGTTTGCACACTGAATAACGGAAAACAATACAAAAAAGCAAATCTAATAAAAGTATGTTTTGCTTCATCCACAACGTTTCCGAATGCCCAAACAAGATTTAGCGGTATAAACACATGTTATTTCATATTTCGGGGTGCGTGCAAATGTCAATATATCTTCTGGATTTATTGCAAGTTTTGTATTAAATAATTGATGGAAATTAAATGAGACTATCTCTAATTTGACATTTCAATTTATTTATTCAGTGTGGAATTTATGTGACTTTAAAAAAAACAAGACTGGCGTAGTTTAATTTTGAGTCTCGCAGGACAATATTGACACGTTAATAAAAGAACATAAAAATGAACAAATTACGCGAAAAGTTCCATCTACCCAAGACTCAATCGCTCTATAGCAGTGAAAGTAGTACCAGTAGTGGCGGGAGTCTGGAAGCAATGGTGCGAGACTCCTTTTATCTGGCCTGGCCTATGGCTAAGTCAGATTCAAAAGATAAAAATCAAAGAGGATATTTAAGAAAGTCAGCAGCTGTCGATGAAGACGATGACGACCTAATGGGGTGAGTTACATTTTTTGTTAAAGGAGAAAGAAACCCCATTATAAATATTGCCTAAATTATGTTCTGAGCCAGCTCATCCCCTCTTTTTTCTGTTATAATATGGTTTAAGCGAGTCAACGACAGTTTATGGCCGAAAAACTTTCACAAATATGAAGTAATGTGGTATGCCCCCAACCCCGAATATATCTTCATTGCGCATTGTTGTATTTTTCCCCAGCATAATTATAGGTCTGATATAATAAAGGCCTTTGGAGTCCGACAACTTGCAAGATTTGAACAAGACGTCCAGCTGCCATCGCTGAGAGTTGATTTTTCTGCTATGATATAATGTACACTAATCACATATTATACACCTAATAATTATTATACGCCACTATGAAATCATTAGTTATCGAGGGAAAATATTTTTCGTTGATTTCTTCGAGGGTTTTACCCATCGAAAAAGCGTTCATTTCATCGACCAGAAGTTTTCTATAATATAAAGATTTTTTTCCCCACTAAATTCCTATAAGTAGTCAACTTTTTTTTTATAAGTAGTCAACGAAATTAATGTCAACGAAAAAAAAAGGATTTCATAATGGAATATGTATAATGGAATTAGTAAACTATATGCTAAGTTTATAATGTAATTATTGTATGTAAAATGTTATAAGAGCATAGTTATTCTGCTGCTGCTGCTGCTGCTGCTGATGATGATGATGATGATGATGATGATTAAGTGTAACCGGGTGTCGAAAGACAAGACATTTTTCCGGTGTAGTTGAGTTCGTTTTAGTTAGAGTAAAGAATAAATTACAATGAAAAATTAAACAGTTTCAGTCTACAATATCTGATCTTAATACAAAATGTAATTATTTAATCTGAACAAAATACGTCTTAATTATGCTTTTATGTAATTGCCCAATATATTATAGTAGAATATCAAATGGAATATTTACAAGTCGCTCCTCCTTGTAGTTGTTTGTTTCAATGCTGGGACGCACAGCTTGACTGACTATAGAGTGATGCCAGCCAGAGCCTCGAGCAACAACTTATATACTATATAATGGTACGAATTTCATGAGAAAATGATATTAATATTATTCACACGTGTGTGTCGCAATTTCATTACATATAACTGGCTGGTTACCGAGCAAATACCGTAGATGGACTGATATGTTACGGTACTGGAATCACCTGTTACAATTCAGTGATAATCGGCTGACGAAACGTGTGTTTTTCACCGATTATACCAACAGTAGGAACGATTGGTGTGCAGATATAAAAGCTGTAATGGACAAATTGAACTTAACACAGTATTACCATAACAAAGAACCTGTTAATCTCAGTGATGTGAGTAGTATAGGTATTGAATGTGACTGGCTCACTGCGGGTCTAACACACTTCAAAACCCAGACGCGCTAATCCGCGCGTCTGGCTTATCATGTGTAAACCCCCAAAAAGCAGTCACATTCAATACCTATACTACTACTAGTTAAAAAAAATTAAAAAAATCACACTAATGTAAAATTTAAAAAAACACATGTGTAAACTTTTTAAAAAAAAACAACAATGAAAAAAATAAAGAAAATTATATTTTTTCCTGAACCATTTTTTACCACTCTGAATATGGAGGAGGAGGGTTTTCTAACGTATTATAAAAATTTAATATTATACAGTTTTTATATTTTTGGATATTATCTCCATTGCCTCTTTTCTCCCCTGTTCTATTAATTTTTGCCTTTCTTCTTCTGAATAGTTTTTTGGAACCGCAGAGTTTTTTGTTAATTGTTTAAGCTCATTATATTTTTCTAATTCATCTAATATAAGTTTAAATTCTTGTTCAGATATCTCTCCATCTGTTAAAGCTTTAGAGATTAAATTTTTTATACTATTTAATTTACTGTTAGCAATAGTTTTAATATTATCATGTTTTTTAATTTTATTCATAAATTTACGTCTAACAATTTTTACAGAGGCTCCAACTCCTCCACATACAAGAGCTACAATTTCTAACGGAAATAGAATAGGAACAATTAAACCAATAGTTCCTATAATTATACTAACAGACATAAAAGCTGTGTCTACTCCATCTGTTATATTTATTCCTCTTTTATATTTTTTATATAATGCTTTACGAGTATCTCTCTCATTAATTAATGTTTTCTCAATCTCTGAGATTTTTTGTAATCTATAATTTTGACTTGGTTCATGAAGTTCTACTTCCGACTGCTCTGCAGCTGTTCCATAGTCTGGCTGTGAATCTAGTATTTTACTATTTAAATCAGGGTATAAATCTGGGGCCGTTGGGTTCTTCATTTTTAAGTATATTATTTGAATTCAAACAATAACGAGGCAACAGTATTAACTACAGTTGTATTATCTATCAGACTAACAAAATTAATAACACTTCCAGCCTCAACTAAAAAAGGGCGTTCAAAATTATCATGTTTTGCTGTTGTTGTTTGTAAAGTAATATCACACCCACTTAAACGCTCTCCATCAACCAACACACCAACTCGCACTTCACCACTTGTCCTTTTACTCGACAGACCAATACCAGTAATATAACCACGCCTTATCACAACATAACCAACATCTTTTTCTCTACCGGCATTTCCAAATGAAAACACCTTACTTTTATATAAAGAACCTTTTATTTCAGCACTTATTGTAATGTTTTTTAAGGATTCCTCTATTCTTTTTACCACAAGGTCTAATTTTGTTAAAGTGTTAAGTAATTCTCTATCTAAATTTGACTTTAAATTATTAAATAATTTACTTTCTAAATTTGAGTTTAAATTATTAAAATATGAATCTATCTTACTATTATCTAGTATATACTTTTTAGAACCGAATATATTCATTTTTATTGATAAAAAATAAATTTTATATAATTTAGTGGAATAAAGTTCCAGCAGTTCCCTATATGATCTCTAAAAACAATGCATTGGGAATCCATGATTATTTATTTTTTGTCCTTTTTTATCACAAACACATATATTTAATTCAGAAATATTTCCTATAGTTAATTTTTTATACTCTGGATTACTAAAGTTTATATTAACAATATCTCCAAATTGATTACTCTCAACAGGAATAACACCAAGAATATTACTAGGTGTACCATTAAAAAAATTATAAGAACTATTTATTTGTTCAAGATGAACATATAATTCTTTATAAGGAACTAAATCTATTGATTGTTCACCATAGCATGGGAGGTTAAGAAGAGGTGAATTTTCCAAATAATGACTCTCTTTAAATCCTAACATTTTTCTTAATTCTTTGGTTATTATTAATCCATAGGTTATATCACTAACTGAACTTATTGTTGGGTATTCTTCTGCTTTTAAACAAGCAATACCATTTTTTTTCATCAACAGTTAATGTTATTCTGTTGTCAAAATTTTTAAATACATCAACTATTTGTTGAAAATTATAAAAACCATCTGAAATTATTTTTTTGGGTGGTGGGGATTTACGAATGTTAGTATCAATCCATTGTCCAATTAAATTATACCAACCCATAGTATAAGTAAAACCTCTCAATCCAATTTTCTTATCTCCATGTTTATTATCTATATATTGTTGTAGGTTTATAGGTTCATTAATATTAGAAATTATATGATTCATTTTTATTGATAAAAAATAAATTTTATATAATTTAGTGGAACAAAGTTCCAGAAGTTCTCTAGATGATCTCTAAAACACTTTTTAGATGATTTCTAAAACACAACTCATTGGTAATCCATGGTTATTTATTTTTTTCCCCCATTCATCACAAACACTTATAGTTAATTCAGAAATATTTCCTATAGTTAATTTTTTATACTCTGAATTATCAAAAATAATATAAAATATCTCCAAATGATTTATTTTCAACAGGAAAACTCCTAAGATTTTACTAGGTGCTCCATTATGAAAATTATAAGTACTATTTATTTGTTCAAGGTGAATATATAATTGTTTATAATTACTAATAATATTAGCTTTTATTTTCTCTTCTTCTATTCTTTCTTTTTCTCTTTCTATTCTTTCTCTTTCTATTCTTTCTCTTTCTTTCTTTCTCTTTCTATTCTTTCTCTTTCTATTCTTTCTCTTTCTTCTTTCTCTTTCTTTCTTTCTCTTTCTATTCTTTCTCTTTCTATTCTTTCTCTTTCTATTCTTTCTCTTTCTCTTTCTCTTTCAAACTCTTCTAATATTTCTCTATCTCTTTCTCTTTCTATTCTTTCTCTTTCTTTTTCTCTTTCTCTTTCTAATCTTTCTCTTTCTCTTTCTATTCTATCTCTTTCTAATCTTTCTCTTTCTCTTTCTCTTTCTAATTTTCTCTTTCTCTTTCTATTCTATTTCTTTCATCTCTTCCATTAATTTTTCTCTTTCTTCTTTTTCTTCTTTTCTTTCCTTCTTATTCTTTTTTCATTTCCTCATCCTCTGTTAGTTCTAAATTTTTTTCAGCCAATTCTATATGATTTTTAAATGATTCTATTATTGATTCTATATTATCTACATCTCTTTTTTTTAAATGTTTGAGTGGAGAATTTGAAAAACCCATTATTTGAATATTTTCTATATTATACCATCCTATAGTATAATTAAAACTTTTAATCTAATTTTTTCCGTTTATTATCTATATATTGTTGTAGGTTTATAGGTTTATCAATATTGGAAATTATATGGTACATTTTTTACCGATAAAAAATGATCCCTGAAGCTTTTAAATATAATAAAGATGTTAATTATTTACATGGAGGAGTGTTTAAAAAAAGAATATTAACATTATAAAACAAGAAATAATAATTTCATCAGATGGAAACGGAATGAAAAGTTTTAATGCAAATTTCCCTAATATATTTGAAAAATATTTATTACCTAAAGTTACATCAGAAGAAATAGTAGAAAGGTGGGAAAGTGATTGGATGTTATTTTGGCAGAATCAATTAAACTTTGCTATTTGGTGTTCAACTACAGGTTGTGGAGTTGACATAAAAAATCATATAGAGGTAGGAGGATTAACAGGTTCTTTATTCTTATTCCATGTTTATTATCAAACAAGAAGAATATTAAAAGAATTATCTATTTCTCTTCCACAAAATAAAAGTTGGAATGCTTTTAATAATAATTATGATAGAGAAGCTTATGAAAAAAATTGTAGTGAGTTTAATGTAGATCCTAATACAGATTGGAGACATAAAGAAGGTCTTGGAATTGTATATACAACAAGTCATACAGCTTGGGAAAGAACAGATTTTAGAAGAGATAATTCTTCACAACATATAAAAAGCAGCACTTCTCAAACTTTAGATTTATCAAAAATGACATTTGGTCCTGAAGTACCTGGAGGAAGACATTGTGGTATTTCAAAATGTGAATATCTCCCACCTAAAAAAGTTCATATTGATTATCTCCAACAACCAGATGAAATTAAAAACATATGGACAACTTTTATTCTTGATGAGTCAAAAGGTTTTACAAGAGCAGGAGTTGAAAGAATTAATGAGTCTATAAGAATATATTGTTGGGCTATTCTTGGAGCACAATCTCAAACTAAAACAGATATTTTAGGAACAGGAATGGCATTTGATGCTCAAAAACAATTTTTAGCAAATGTTCAAGATGCAGTTGACAGTCCAATTGATATACCTACTCAAATAAAAAAATATGAAAGTGTATTAAAATATGCAAGAAGTAAAGTTGATTATGTTTATGGTATTGGGTTATATATGTCTCCTAGTGATATGGAATTAAGAATTGGAACAATACAAGATTATAATAATGAAATTGTAGTAGCAGAAGAAGAAAAAATTCAAACACTTGGAATAAATAATGATGTAAATGTTTCTCATGTTGAACCTACTACTACACAACCCACAGATATAAGTGGTACACCAACAAAAAAATCTTTACCAGAAATAAGTAAACCAATTGTTTCCCAGCCGGACTCTGTCCGTAGAAAACCTAGTGATCTCATTGAAACAACGGATGAACATGAAGATGATAAAATATCTATTATAATAGGAAGTATTACAGTAGGACTTTTAGCTTTATTTATTTACGAGTATGTTCTCTAACGGGTAAAGTGCTACGCAGCTGGACAAAGTCCATAGCCCGGTTGTAAAACACTAACGACTAACAGCTGTATAAATCATTCCCACAACTAAAATTAATAAAGCCCATAAATTACTACCAAACCATGCAACAACATTTCCTGTTGTTTTTAATAACCATCCTACAATAGCTCCAATAATTCCAGGTAATGCTTCTACCGCTTTACCTGCTAGTTTTGCTAATAGTTTAGCAATATTTGATAATTGTTTTTTTATCCAATCTCTTACATTTCCTCCTTTCCCAGGAGGTTTAGGTGTTACAGTTCCACCACCACCAGGAATAAAAGTCTCAACAATAACACCAATAATCATTCCAAAAGCAGTTAAAATACTAACAATTGTAATCCCTTGTTCTCTAAATAAAGTTTTTATTCTTTCTGCTAATGTTGTATCTTTTTTTATGTATTGTCTCTTTTAATTTAAAGGTTAATTTTCTATTCTTCCACTTCTCTCTATCTCTAAATCTTTTAATTTTTTTGTTTAAGGACCCATCCATTTCCTTTTTCTATAATTGTTTGTGTTCCTTGTTCAATTCCAACTATTTCTTTCACTCTAGTTTCGGCTTCTTCAGAAAAAGATGTTTCCATTACAGTTTCAGCAGCATTTGCTGCAGTTTCAGCTGCTCTAGGTAAATCAATCATTTCTATATTATCAACATTTGGAATGTTTCTTTCTGCATTTTGTAATTTTTCTTTGGCTTGTTTTGATAATGGTTCATAACGTATATTCAACAAGTTTCTAATTGCACCTCTTCCAATTTTACCCTCTAAAGTGTTCAAAGATATAAAACTATTACCTTTAGTAAGTTTAATAGGTTCTTTACCTGGAACTTTTAAATATATTTTATTATCTATAACTTCAAAGTTTGTAATATCGATATATTCTGATTTTACTTCATATTTTTCTTCTAAATATTTAAAATATTTATCAACCATATCTTTTCTCTGTTTTATTATTAATTCTGTTCCTTTACCAACATTAGGTTTGCGTAAATCTAACAGACGTTTATCAAGAGTTTTATCTGAATACCTATCATCTATAAAAGGAGTTTCATCATCTTCATCATTATCATCTTCATCATAATCATCTTCATCATATACAGGATTTTCAAAATCATATCCTCCTTCTGCCATTTTAAAACATTAAAAATTTCCTCTAAAAAATGTCGGCTTACGGAGAAAAACTAAACCCATACAGAAGAATAAGAGAACCTAGAGGTATTAGAGGTATTCGTCAAAGTGTTGTAATAAGCAATAATCCTTCAACTATTGATCAAAATCAACAATTGTTAGTAAGATTTCCTAATCTAAGTGGTAATGATGTTATTGTTCCTGGAACAACAAGATTAGCATTTGAAATTGAAATCAAAAGTGATAGTGATGCAAATGCAATAATATATCCAAATATAGGAAGATCAATAATTAAGAAAACTGTAATAAAAATATCAGGAAATGAAGTAATGTCAATTGATGATAGTGATATATTTTATTGTTATCAAGATTTATGGAAGTCTACTACAGAACGTGAAAATATGGCATACCAAGGAATTGGTAAAATAAACATGTTAAGACATAGAGTTGGAGCTGGTAATGCTTCCTCAGATACACAAGATGAAGCTATTGCAAAGGCATATGGAAATAGATTTTGTATTCCTTTAGATTTTGAATTATTAGAAACACATATGCCTTTTTATCAAGCGGGTCTAGGAGATAGACTTGAATATGAACTTACATTTAATGATTATAATAATGTAGTTAAATCTAGTGATAATAATGCTTCTTACGTTATTAAGAATATTTGTTTAGAATTTGAAAGTGTTTCTGATGTTGAATTAGCTAGAATAATTAGAAATAGATTTAGTGGTAAGATGGTTATTTTATATGATAGAATACTTAGACATAGGAAAATAACAAAAAATAAATCTGATACACTTTGGAATATTAATCTAAATGTTCCAGCTAGAAGTATGAAAGGTATTCTAATGTTATTTGAAGATCCGGATAGAACATCAACAGAACATTATTTTAATCCTAAAATAACAAAAGTAGAAATAACAATAGAAGGAGTACCAAATCAACTATACAGTCAAGGAATGAGAGCTTATCAACAGTGGGATGAGATAAATAAATTCTTTGCTTTTAATTCAAAAGATGATAAAGAAATTATTAAGATGATAAAAAAATTAAATTTCACCAATGTAACATTAGAAAAATATCTAACAAACAGTTATGCATTATGGTTAGATTTACGTTCAACGGATGATAACTCTCTACATGGTTCAGGGAGAAGAATTGAAAATGCATCAGAAGGTATAACTATACAAATAACAAAAGACGCAGGATCGGATGAGCTAATAAATGTTTATCTATTTGTTATACAAGATGCACAAATTAATTTTGAAGATGGAAGATTTAAAGAAATTATGTATTAGTGAAGTATATAAATTACTAAATAATTACTAAGTATTACTAAATAATTATTATATTTACCTTAAATAATTACTAAATAATTACTAAATAATTACTATATATGCCTTAAATAATTACTAAGTATTACTAAATAATTACTTAAGTAATTTTAAATAATAAATTAGTGTTTCACAGTGTTATACAGCTGGACTTCATCCACAGCTGGAACAAAGTTCCATTAAAAATGGAGTTACCTAAATATCCACACTGTGCAATTATCTGTGGACAAACTGGATGTGGAAAAACAGAATTTGTTTTAGATCTTTTAGAAAATGATTATAGAGGTGTATTTGAATATATTATTATTCTTTGTCCTACTATTCAATGGAATAAAGCTTATAAAAATAGACAATGGATTGGTGATATTAGAAATCCAAAAACAAAGAATTTAATAATTGTTAATCCTATTGTTAATGGAGAAGAAAAAATACAAGAATTATTAAGAATATTCTTTAATAAATATCAAGGAAAACCAACACTATATATTATAGATGACTGTAGTGCAACTAAACAATTAACAAAGAAAAAAGATATGTTATCAGAGTTAGCTTTTTCAGGTAGACATGCAGAACAAAGTGTATGGGTTATTTCACAAAGATATAATTCAGTTTTAAAAGATCTTAGAGAACAAACAAAATGGTTATGTATTTTTTATACAAAAGATAGGGATAGTTTTGAAAACTGTTTAAGAGAAAACGATGTAATACCTACATTAGAAGAAAGAGAAAGAATTAAAGAAGAATTGAAAAAAAAGAAACATAGTAAATTAATTTTGAAAACTGATCAACCTACTAATTATTATGTGGTTGATTAATATGTTTACCTTAAGGTATACATAGTAATGCTTAAGTAATGTAAAAGTAATGCTTATATATACCTTAAGTTATACATAATAATGCTTAAAAAATGTTAACAACCTCTATCAAACGGTGATAACAAATAGGAATATTTAAAATAAATTTACTTATAAGTAAACTTAAAAAATTAATATATAAAATGGATGCCAAAGAATTTCTTAATCAAAATAGTGTTTCACAATGCTCCGCAGCCGGACAAAGTCCACAGCCGGACAAAGTTCGTAATGCTACGCAGCCGGACTTTATCCGTAGCACTATAGATGAAACAAAACGTGAAAGATTATCAGCTATTGTTGCTGGTGGAGGAAGTAAACAATATCTTGGTAAAGACTTACAAATGTCAGACATTGATAAAATAACACCAGAACAAATAAACAAATTATACTGTAGATATGAAGCTAGATTAGGAGCAAGTATGACTAAGACAATAGGTAATTCTTTTATTAATTTATATGTTATGGGTGTATCAAAATATTTTAATGTTGTTAATCCACCAAAACTAATACAAGATTTAGAAGAAGATCCATTTATCAATCATGCTTTAAATAACACTTGTTGTGAATTGTATTATAGATATGGAATGTATCTTGCTCCTTTTACTACTATGATAACAACTGCTAGTCATATTGACTTCGGGCAAAGCCCGGCTGCGGAGCACTTTACTACACCAGTTGAAAATACACCAGTTGAAAATACACCAGTTGAAAAAAGTGAAAATATCACTAATAAAAATGAATGAAGAAACCCCTGAAGGCTACACTAGTTCCGAAGTTAAAATAAAAATAAAAAATCCAAAACGAGTATCTGCTGGTAAGAAAGGTGCAGAAGTAAAAAAAATGAAAGCTGAATTAAAAAGAAAAGAAATGGAAAAAATGAAGAAAGAAAAATTCAATTAAAATCTATTACAAAAGAGGATGATGAAGATAAAGAAGTTCAACATAGTGTTTCACAGCCGGACTTTGTCCGTGTAAATATATATAAAAATTATATACCTTTATGTTTAGTCGGAGTTTTTGGATTAGGATTATATATATATAATTCTAAACAAGTAAACCCTATGAAACCTAAGAAAGAAATTAAACCACAAGAAAAAGTTAAACCACAAGAAAAAGTTGATCCATTTGATCTTTAGTGCTCCGCAGTGTTTCACAGCCGTTCCGTAGTATTCCATAGCTTAACACAAATTTGTTTTCTAAAAAATGGTGGATGAAAAACAACTTGTTAATACAGCTTATCATGCAGGAGTAGTTTCTGTTTTAACAATTGGTTATGCAGAAATAATTAAAAAGGTTTTAAGAAAACCTGCTCCTAGAGTAGATTTAAATTTTAGTGATGTTTCAATGTTAACTCTTGATATTCTTCTAGCTACTTATACAAGAAATATGTTAGTTAAACAAGGTATTATTCCTGCTGATATTATGAAGTAGTGGAACTTTTTGTTCCATATAAAATGGCAAGTGCAATAGCGATGATGGTTGGTGGAGCATTAACAAACGCATTAGCCTTTACAGGTAGTAATTATTTATTTTCTCATATTGGTAAAAAGGATGCTGATGAAGAGAAAAAAAGACATGATAGAGCAATGGAACAATTACAAACTGCACGTGATGAATGGAATAAAGAAAGAATACAAAGACAAGATTTTTTAAATGAACAATTACAAAAAGAACAACACTCTAAACAAACCTTTGAAGATGTTGATGAATCAATGAAAGAATATTATTATGCAACTGGTGGTGATAAAACTGATAATGTTTCACAGCCTGACTTTATCCGTAAAGAACCTACATTAAGTGATTTTTATACTCCTTCTAAAGATCAAAAAAATAGAGAGATTGTATTTATTATTGGTGGAATGACATTAACTGGATTTGTTGCATGGAAGCTATATAAATGGTAAAGTATCTATTCCATTTTCACATATATATCTTTTATCATCAAATGGAGACATACTTATTTTATTTACTTCATTAATATACATTTCATGTTTATCAGAATTTAATGTATACATCTTATTTATTTGTTGTGTTTCATTAAATAAACAATTTTTATAATCATCAAACTTTATTTAACCATTCCTGGTTTAGATAAAGTAAATAATTTTTTTAAATAAACTATTTCATTCATAATATCTCCATTTAATTCATCTTTAAACATACCTATCTTTTTTTTTTTTTAATTTAGGATAGTCCGAATTCTAGATGTTCATCTTTTATTTTTTCTAAATCTTTAAAAATATTTTTTTAGATTAATGGAAATCCACAATTAAAATCCCCAGTTTCTGTAGATAAATCATATACTATTCTTTTTTCTTTTCCTAACTGTATTATCTTTTTTACTGTAGCAATTTGTTCTTTTTTTGTTATGAATAAATGGAATATATTTGGTTTATCTATTCTTGTATTAATGTTTGCTATTTTTCTTTTTTTAGTTAAATTTTTCAAAAAGTGTTGCCATTACTTTAATATTTCCTTTAGGGATAACTTTATAACTGCAGATGATCTCATACAATCTATTATTTTAAAATCTGTTGGATATATTTCTTTACACCATTCTAAACATTTATTTAAAAGATTTAAGTCTTGATTACATAAACACCAACCATAGTTTTTTGGATAAATTCCACTAGATCCATCTGCTAAAAAGAATCCTTCTATAAAAGCTTTTTTCTCTTCTAAAGTTGTTGGTTCTAATTTTAAAAATTCTTCTTTTAATGGTGGATTTAATGTTTCTTTATAATTATCGTTAAATAAAAGATTTGTATTTAGTGTTAAATCTTTAGGTTTAATAATTTCATTATCATCTTTTATTAAAGAATGATCTTCAGTTACATCAACAAATCCTACTGGTGTAACAACTCTAAACATTTCTTTTTCTGTTTCATGTTTAATTACAGTTTTTAATTTAACAAATCCTTTACTCGTCCAAACTTCTAAATTTGTAAGTTTACAATAAAATTTACCATTTGAATATTCATATTCATCTATAATATCTTCTATCTTATCAATTTTTGTTTTTATATCTTAGTATTATTGGAGTATCACCTAAAACTGAATCTGAACAACTAATTTTCTTTTCCCTAGTTCATTAACAACATCATAATAAAATTTAATTATTTAATAATAATTTAAATTTTATATTTATATTTTTTTACTTCTTCTCTATCGGTAAGTAATTTAATTTCATTTCTTCCTCTTATATTTTCTAAAGTCTTTCCATAGAAACTATTATTCATTAATTTCCAAAGATCCTTTTCAAAGTTAGATGTTGTTTAAAATTAATATATTTCTTTAACCAATCTGATTCTTCAAATGAAATTGTTCTATAAACCTTTGTAACTTTCATTCCTAATTTTATATACTCTTTTAAAATTGAATGATGTACAATATATTTCTTTTTATCTTTTAAAGTAAGAAATAATTTTCTTTACCAATGGTTTCCAATAAATTTAATTGAAATTTTTTTTTTTTCATCTTTTCAGGTGAAAGGTATTTATTTGTTTTCTTTTTACATTAAACCTTTTTATAATAATTAGGATCTTCTTCCCATTTAAAATCTTTGGTTGGAAGAGGTTGAGACATTGCCCATCCATAAAGATTATTTGCATCTAAATATAATAAGAATTTTTCTTCTAAGAATTCACTTAAATCTCCTCCATTCTTTAATATTTCTTTTGCTTCTTTTTTTCATATTCATCTAAAATTCTTTTTCCTCCATTATAATTAGGAGTATATTTATTAAAAGCTTTTACATGTCTTGGACCTAAAACACCAGAGAATCCACCTCTTATTCCTTTCTCAAACATTTGTAACATATCTATATCAGTTAATAATTCTAACTCTACTCCAGTATATTTTAGTCCACATTGCCATGTTAATCCTGGAGCAGAGTAACAATAACAAGGATCTATATTATGATGTTTTAAGAAAAAACTTCTAAATTTTTCAAACGCATCAGCTAAGATTAAAACATCTGTCTTTAAATATAATTCATGATAATCTTTTAAAGTTTACAATTATAATGAGAGTGTTGATATTCTTTACCTGTAATTGTTGTTTGAGTTAATGTAGAATAAAATTCTTTAATATCTGGTAATTGTGTTTCATTTAATTTTTCTATGGAATCTACATATTCATATGGATAAAATCCTTTTTGTTTTAGTAGTGAAATATCTCCAAACTAAATTTTTCTAAAATAGGAAAAATGATTTAGCTATATCTGATAACCCTTTACTCATAAATCTATAAGAATCTAAAAATCTTAATTTTTTATAATATGATCCATAATCTATAGAAATATATTCTTCTGAACTTTTTGAAAGAAGTTTTACTTTATTATATTTATCTTCATATTTCATAAGTTCTTCAATTAAAAAGTGGAAATCATAATTAGAACCATTATGAAAGAATACAGGTATTAACTTTGTTACTTTACCTTCTTTTGTATTACATGATTGACATGCTGCTCCTCTATATTTCCCTGAAAGATGATTATGTTCTCTTACTTTATGGACTTCGTCCAGCTGCGTAGCATTATCACTTTGTTTTTCAAATCCTTTTTCACAAATATAACATTCAGTTGCTTCTTGAAATTCTTCTTCTTCATACTTATTTAATATTGGTTTTTTCTGTTCATTAAGATAGATTTTATAGTTTATTTCTTTAAATATCTTTATTACTTTTTCCACATATTTTTCTATTGCATCATTTCCAATATAAGAAAAGTATTGTGATTTATATATATTTGGATAATCAGATTTTACATATATTCCATAACTATTTACTTCTTGTTTAAATATTTTTTTTTTTCTTAGGTAATTTAGATTTACAGTGTTCATTATTATAACATATTTCTTTATGATTAATTAATGTTGTTTCCCTTTGAAATCCTTGTAAACAATTTCTACATGTAAATTGTTTATGATTATTCTTATAACGAAAACTATCTAAATTTTTAATTAAACAATAATGGGTATTTTCATTACTTTCAATGTATAAGAGATCAACTACATTTTCGGAACTTTGTATGGAACTTTGTTCCAGCTGCTTTGCATTTTCCAGCTGTGAAACATTGTTTGAAACATAAACTGGATATAAAGATTGTCTATTAGTTTGATCTTCTAATGCAAAAACATTTATAATTAAATTATTTTGTCTCTCTACTTTTGGAATATCTTTTATAGCTACAGGATATTCAATTCCTTTCATATTAAGTTTATTTTCATATGGTTTATATTTTGTCACTCTTTCTTTAATTATCATCTGCAGGATATAACTTTGCTAATATAGACCATAAAAAACATTTATTATCTTTTTTATTTTGAACATTAATAATATTACTTGATTTAAATTGAAGAGGAATATAAGATGAAGCTTTTTGATAATTATATGTATATTGTTTTACTTCTACACTTTTAATATTTCTAAAAACATAACCAGATCCGCTTTCTTGAAATTCATCTATCCAAGCTTTAAATTTATCTATTAAACTATTATAGAATTCTTTTATATTATTTTGTGATTGAATAACTTGAACAGGATGAGAGTAATAAGCTTCTATTATATGAAATGCTAAAGGAGTTGAAAATTCACTTGTTATTATTATTTTTATTTTCAAAGGAAAGTGATTAATAACTACTCTTTTTCTTAATAACCTAATATACTTATTTATATCTTCTTCATCTATATCATCAATAGTTTTTTCATCAATGAGATCTTTAAATTTTCTTGGTCTCATTTTAAAAGAAATAAATTTTAATTAGGTGTTTCACTGTGTTTCACTGTACTTTGTAGCGGTTCCCGAGTTGTTCCATAATGCTCCGCAGCCATATGATAATTTTTCATATAATCAGGATTTCTAACAATAAACTCTTGATACGCTTTTTTATACTTTTCTTTGTTGTTTTGATAATGTTTTTTGATTAGGCTTAAGACATTGTTTACATACAGATTTAATACCAAATCTTCTTCCTGTTTGTTTATAATATTCACTTAGTAGTTTGTATTCTTTACATTTTGTACAAACTTTTCGATCTGCCATTTTTAAGAAAACAATTTTAAGCTATTTAAAAATGGATCACCCAAAAATATATTGTTTACGTTGTAAAAAGAATACTGAAAATAATTCAGTAGAACAAGTAACAACAACCAATAATAGACAAATGTTAAAAGCTAAATGTTCTGAGTGTGGATCTAAGAAAAATAGATTTATAGGAACAAATGGTTTCACCAAAGGGGATAAATTAGCAGATGAATTACATCATAGAGTTATAAAGAAATTTCCTAAAAGACGTGTTTTTGTTGATTCAATAGATAAAATATGGGCTGTAACAATATTCAAAACAAAATAAACTTTTGATGTTTTTAGTAAATATGGTTGGTTAATTCCATTGAAAAATAAAACAGGAGTAACAGTAAGTGAAGCATTTAAAACATTATTTGAAGAAAGAAAACCAATTTTTATTTGGTCAGATAAAGGATCTGAATTTTATAATCGACAAGTAAAAGAATTATTAAATGATAATAACATAAAATTATATTCAACTGAGAATGAAAAAAAATCTAGTGTAGTAGAACGTTGGATAGGAACTATGAAACAACATATGTTTAAATATTTTACTGCTCATGAAACTACTAAATATTATGATGTATTAGATCAATTAGTTAAAGATTATAATAATACAATTCATTCTTCAATTAAAATGACACCTGTTGAAGCAAGTAAATCAGAAAATACATTAACAGTGTATGAAAATTTATATCCAGAAGAAGAAAAGAAAATTAAGAAACCTAAATTTAAAGTTGGAGATAGAGTAAGAATAACAAAAAAGAAAGGTAAATTTGAAAAGGGTTATACTACTCGTTGGACTAGAGAAATATTTGTAATTGAAGAAGTTTTAAATACAAATCCTGTTACTTATAAAATAAAGATTTAAAAGGTGAAGACATTACAGGTAGTTTTTATGAACAAGAATTACAGATAACTGAGTTCTAGATAATATCCAAAAATATAAAAACTGTATAATATTAAATTTTTATAATACGTTAGAAAACCCTCCTCCTCCATATTCAGAGTGGTAAAAAATGGTTCAGGAAAAAATATAATTTTCTTTATTTTTTTCATTGTTGTTTTTTTTTAAAAAGTTTACACATGTGTTTTTTTAAATTTTACATTAGTGTGATTTTTTTAATTTTTTTTAACTAGTAGTAGTATAGGTATTGAATGTGACTGCTTTTTGGGGTTTACACATGATAAGCCAGACGCGCGGATTAGCGCGTCTGGGTTTTGAAGTGTGTTAGACCCGCAGTGAGCCAGTCACATTCAATACCTATACTACTGATGTGAAAGTAAAGATTAATCTATATTATCAAAGCTTGTGGTGCAATGAAGTTAAAATCTACCCAAAACTTAGAACTTACCGTCTATTTAAACACTCTTTTGACTGTGAGCCTTACCTTTTGTTAAACCTGGCCAGAAATGAAAGATCATTATTATCCCAATTTAGATGTGGTATTTTACCATTAAGAATAGAGACAGGGAGGTATGTTGGAGAGGCGATCGAGCAAAGAGTCTGTAAAATGTGTGACAGTGATGTGATAGAAAATGAAATGCATTTTTTTGTTAGAGTGTGAAGCTTACCAGGGTCATAGACAGTGTATGGTTAATTCATTAAACTTAGATGTATATAGTGAAGAACAAAAATTTACACATTTACTTGAAAAATATCCACGGAGAGTGTTAAAATTTTTAACAAAAGCATATTTACATCGAAAATCTATTTTGTTTACATAATTTATATTTATCATCTGTGCCGTTCATTACTATGTTATTTATTTTGTAAATATAAACGGTGACATATAGGCCCATTGGGCCGGGTGTACGTAATATATTATGTTGATCTATTCATATATCTTAATATATATGCATTGTTTGTACACATGTCACGATAATAAATAAACATTTACTTACTTACTTACTTACTTATAACATAGATTGTGCTAACCCGCAAATCTCAGACACCAATAAGTCCTCAGTCTGTATTATGATTTGAGTTTTATGAGTTTTGAGTTTTATGAGTATGAGGCAAACATACATGAGATGAGGTAGTTCGATCACCTACCATAGTAACTATGGTCGAGGATAAAACGCAGTCTAGTTCATCTATGGCTTGTTTAGATGCGCATGCGTGGATAATGTGGTTGTGTTTTTGAGATCTGAGAAAATTTCGATTGTTTTTGTTCGAAATAAAAGTGAATTGGGACAATAAAACAGTGTATATGGTGAAACAGTCGTTTTTGGATAGTCTGGTATGTAAAGCCTTTATTGTGTGAAAGTGGATTGCATTATGAGTTTTGAGTTTTATGAGTTTGAGGCAAACATACATGAGATGAGGTAGTTCGATCACCTACCATAGTAACTATGGTCGAGGATAAAACGCAGTCTAGTTCAACTATGGCTTGTTACTCTGGTCACACTCTTCAGTCTGGAGGAATGAAGACTATACAGAGGAGCACCGAATATCGACTATAGTACGGCCAGAGAAAATTGGTGGTTTGACCTTAGTTAATATTCGGATGACCTCTTTACATTTTTTCTCTCCTTTCCACTAGGGAGTTTGACTTGAGAAACCCACCATACATTTTATCATTGGCCATAGTTACTATGGTAAGTGATGGAACTGCCTAGATGTATGAAACAATGTATTATGATTAAATAACGCTATAAAGTCGTTAGTAAATACTTAAATACTTCAGGGCGAATTTCATTAGTCTTGTTTCTCTAATAAAAATACCCAAGTATTTCATTTCTTAACAATTATTTTTAGTTATTACGGTAATAATTCATTTCAGGTTAGTCGTGTACTTGGATATTTCATTAAATAGTAATAGTGGACTGTGTACCTACCTAGTTTAAGAATTTAAGTATTACTTAGCGCTAAGTATTGTTGGTGGAATTCAAGCCTGGTTACATATGATTGAAGGAGAATTCAAACCTTGCGATTAATTTGTTAACAATTTAATGCATTACATTAATATGTTTTCTGAAATAAATTACGACCAATTCGATGCCTTAATATCTTTTATGATATAACGTGAACTTGTTCCGAAATGTTTCCAAATGTTTCCATCATGTTTGATGAGGCTTCTTTGTCCAGTAATTTTCTTATGATAAGTTGCAGAGTAAAGTGGATATTTAGATTTCATATATATCAACACGTGTGTCAATATCCTAAAGTATCAATAAATTTGAATTAAATGAAAATAAACTCAATCGTTTCAATGATACCTATTGATAAATATTTATCCCCAACATGATACGCTCAGTCCAAAAAGACAGTATACATGGTTTTTGTAGTGTGTGTGAAATGATAATTTCGTGAGACACTATTTTTTATTGATTTCGAGGAATATCTGAACATAATTAACTACACAGACCAAACTCTAGAACTCTGAATTTTCGAGTATACCGGCGAAATCTTTAAAGTACACAATCAACGGAATTTAATGTTAACGAAAACTGATGTTTGTACGGTATCATTAATCCAATAGTTAATGTTTGTCAAATTTTCGGCGCAGGATAAATACACCTAACGAAGTCATTAATGCAGACTTTCTTCTGAAGCAGTGTATATATCGACCATGTGTATATGGATTGATTGGAATAAAATGTTTCAGCCAATATGATTTTATCTAATGTTTTTGATAAACATTAATTTGACGCTTCTCTTGTTCACAAATGAAGATTCATTTCCCAACAAAGGCATTTCTCCTGTACAGTCAAACCTCTATGGACCCTGATTACCGGCTTTTATTCATTTTTACTGATAAAACTTAATTGTGTTCAGCATAAACAAATAAATGACCAAAATAGAAGTATCTATGGAATTCAGAAACACAGCGATGTCTGGATATGAATGACTTGTCGACAAACACTGATCGCCCACGTAAATCCTTCGAGGCGTGTTCTAGATTCATATAATTAGGTACAGCATGATGCAGCCATATTCCCAACCTCCTATTTCACCATTATTCAAATAACATTTATTAATGAGACTGACTATCATCACGTTACCTTGGATGGCATTTTTATATCCGGGCAACATCAGTATAGGCATGGTATCATATTTAAAAAAAATATCGCAGTCTCGAAATTTAGCTTCATTAAAAAAATACAAATAGAAATGTTGATGCTAAAGCATCAAGTCGCCGGAGAAGTTAAGTGTGCAAGTCATTATTTTCTGTGTTATGTTACATATATTTAGGCGGACAATCTGAAAATGTATAAATGTCGAAGTATGATTCAATATATATTTATATATATTTTTTACAGGCAATAACTAAATATCTATGCCTAACTATAGCCCCGAAATGTTTTCCGGTCCAGGAATGTGAGCGTTGAAAGCAACCCTGCTCAATGCATTGTGTAGTCAAAACTAATAAAAGCAATTTACGGAAACTGCCAAAAATTTGACCATTTTCGTTGGCGTCAGAACGGCAAAGTAGTACATGTATCGTGATTTTCACATGATGGGGAGAAATTTGTTACCCGTGAGCATTTACTTTTTATAATGATAATAATAATTTAAACACGTGATTGCACGTGCAACACTCATTACATTATTTTATTTTATAACTATAATTTAATAACACAGCACTAATTAACAACTGAAATGTTTAAGCAGCTATTTGTTTTTCTCTTTTAAATAATGGCTTGTCCCAAGGGATCCAATCTTAACCGTCAATAACGTATTTTTCAAAAGGTGTATTTTGCTTGTTAGGAACTAAACAGCCAGAATTATTTTCATAAAACAATAGTAATTATACTAGCATTTTGTATGAGGAAAGAAGCTATTTTGTGCCTTATTCATTAGTTAACATGTTTAAATTCACTGACTTCTCCTACCATAGACTTAATCTTAACCCTTTCCCTCATAGAGGACACCATGAAAGACCTATGCGAACAGCATAAAACCAGATAGCCTGCGAGTTACTCGCAGGCTGATCAGTTTTATGCTGTTCGCTGCTCCTCATGGTCTGGAAATGAGGACTTTATAATTAATTTGGTAAGGTTTGAGTTTGGCTTCTGTAGATCAGCTTTATGTGTACCTATTGAGTACGTCGAAATGATCTATATGAGGGAAAGGTTAAACAGTAACAAATATGGTCGCCGGTTCCTACAGGCGACTTACGAAACATTTTGTCCTGTCATGATGTATTGATGGTTTACATACACGGTCACGGAGTAGTTTGTGTTAGAACGAACAAGGTCGATGTTAAAATCCTCATTGAGCGTTTATTATGAGAACATAAGGAAAACTCAGAATAGCATTGCGACTTTTTTCTTTTTATGAATAGCAAAGAAATGCATGACAGGCATGGGTTATACATTCAACACATTTTTTTTTTAATTTAACTTGAATTTCCCGGTAAAATAGAAATACTTCTTATAGCTAATTCAATGTTTGTTTTTTTATTTTTAAACATTTGATATAATATAATAATTAATATCGTTAAATGATTTTTTTTTCCAATTTTGAATAATTTCCTGAAAACAAATTAATCCCTGACCAATACCTAAAAAAAGACATATATAATTATTGTATGTATAACGACTTTATTTGGTGTTCACGTGTGTATTTGGTGTTCACGTGTGTGTGTGTGTGTGTGTAGTCCCAGAACCGATGGTGTTGTATAATGTCTACGTTGTTTTTGTATAAAGAAGAACGTACCGTAGCTTATGTGTGTGATAAAATAATAATGCGCTACGAGAAAATTCCCAAATATGTTAAAATAACACTGCTTAATTTACTTTCATCTTTTTTTAATTATCTTAGACATTTTAGATAGATAGATAAAAAGTGATAGGATAATAATACGTTACTGCATTTTGATAGCAAGTTGACCAGGCTCGGCAGGGAGAAGTACGAGACCCATCGTCGGATACCCCTGGCTGATTTATTCCGTTTCACTACACGACATCATATAGATGATTTATTGATCGGCCGTAGGTATTCGACGATGTCATAACTTTGTCATCTATTATTTGATAAACGTTACTTTAAAGCATATTAACATAATAGTCTCTATAAATATGATTTAGACGAAGATTCCGTTTGACTACAATCTGTTGCATGTTTAACACAGTAATCAACCCAACCTCCAAATGTTCCAGACATATAACGGACTTTGGGAATGCATACAGGTTTTATAACACGTATGATTCCTCGTTACATTTATGATCATCGTATTTTGACGATACGGGCTAAAACAAGCTAATTCCACGCTATTTTATGTAGGTATTACCACTGTCGGACGAGGCGAACTAAATCTCGCGGAGATTGAAATGCATGCACGCTAATTTAATAGTCTTCCTGACTAGATTTACCTGAGAAATAACAAGTCCCTTTACACTTGACGTAAACAGATTTATGCAAAAAGTGAAAGTTCGTCAAAATTATTCAATAAACAATACAGCTAGTCTACCGTGTTTCGTGTGGCTGAACGTAGCCGTGGCTGAACTTCATGACGATGATTTCTCCTTATCTAAGTAGTTTGAAATTATCAGGACGGGACGTTTGGGTGTAGGCCTACATGTACTTTGGTCTTATTGGACATAATGAATATATATGTTTTATACATCATAAAATATAAAACGTGTATTGAATTACATTTCAGTGAATTCTAACTTCAGGTGTTAAAGGTTCAAAGAGCATATACCGGTAGTCGACCTTTACAAAACAACACAACACCTGGTGCGAAGAGAAAAACTGTGAACTAATTAATTTCTTATGGATTCAGATTAAAAAAAAGAACTGTTATGTTGCATTGTCTTTTATTATTATCATGATGATGATTATTATCATTATCATTATTGCAATTGAAATAAATTTTAATGTCATGGAAGTTCGGGGGCAGCAGTTCCTGGAAATAACTTTGATTTTAATTTAGGAAAGAAACCGGGCATACTTCAGCTAAGGATTGGTGTATTTTATATACCCCACTTTTATTCTATCACAAAAATACGAGTTTAGAAAGGTGTCAACCTATGCATGAAATATCTAAGGCATTTTAAAGTCAGTGTGTATATACAACACGACGATGACGTGCCTAGGATTACTTGCTCACCTATAGGTGTTACGTAGTCGCGACTACAGACAACTGTATACAAAGAGAAGAACGAGACACCAATCTTCTAGCCCTGTCAGTTCACACAGTAAGAAGGATTCCTGGCTATAATTACAAATCAGGATATGCAACTCTCCTTACAGTGGCGCCTTTCTAACTTCCTCCAAACACAGTGGTTAAACCAGACGCTTGTCTTTTTTTCTTATGTCCACCATGATTAGATAGGACTGATAAAGTCGGATGAACATTAGATATTGCGCCAACCTCGTGGGTAATAAATACTTCAATTTTTAAGGAAAATGCCGAAAAGATTGGAAACAAAGACCTCTGATTACCGAAGTCTTCACAAACAAGGAATTGAATAATTCAATAAATGTATTTTAATATGGCGACTTGGGATATCTCATAATAAAATATCACTTGAATGTCTTCGTGTTTTTCAGGCTAGGCCAGTTATTAGTCTGAGGATATCTTTAAATCTTTGTCCCTTAAGAAACGCTTGAGCTTCATTTTTATTTTAATCCGGATTCAAAAATACATTTTTCCTATAACAGCGCCGTATCCCAAGATATTAGTATCGTTTAGGAACCTACGAAGAAAAGATTTATCTGATTGCTCTGATCTAGGGCGCCGTGGTTCAGTGGTATCATACCAGACTGCGGATCCAAAGGTTGTGGGTTCGAACCCCGTAAGCGGCAAGAATCTTTTATAACATGCTTTGGGTACAGGTCTAACCATAGGACTGTGGAGAGCTATTAGTGTAAGCTGTGAGAATTTGTTTACCAATCGACATAAAACAAATAAGTTTAACTAATTATCCTGACACCAAAACAGGTATATCCCCGCCCCAAATGTTTGTCGGAGGTTGTTGACTATTGGAAGCAAGATTTATGTGCATTTGTTTGTCGGAGGTTTGTACAGATTTTCACTGGTTAAAGCGATATGCATATTACTTTCAGGGCGTTTTGGCGTCATGTTAATTGCATGTGAACTGAAACTTTTGAGGTTACATTTAACACATCATTCCGTAAACATGCAGGGTGGAAACTAGAAACGCATTAAAAACCTAACACATTAACACTTTTAAGACCACCCAACAGTAAGAACCATCTCACTGTTATGACCACCTCACTTTCACTACCACCCAAAGATAAAAGATAACGTCACGACCCATTTTCCCTTTATGTTCTTCACTTTAACTTGGCAGACAAGCCGGTTGATATCGAACACAGCAGA
>CM037787.1:41546654-41582506 GCA_021229015.1 Solen grandis
CCAGAACATTACGTGATAATAGATTTACTGAAGAAAAAAGATAAAACGTTAAAAGAATGGTAAAACATTCGTAAATATTCTGACATTATCTATTAAGGGTATTATAATAGTTTACTACGCAATGTTTTGGACATGAAAGTAACAAAACACTTTAAGTTGTAATATAGTTTCGCTGAACTATATTAAAAACTGTTGGGGTATTCTCAAAGTCCGCATGTAAACTATCACAGTGTTAAAGCTAATTTGTTTAGAGGTTGTGTCGCCATTAAAGGACATCTACAGCACTCATTTTTGGGATGAATCGTTAGAACCGCCTTGTAAACGACGAAAATAAATCACAAATAGATTTTTAAATCGCTCAACTCGTCGAGAAGAAAAAGCACCCGGTCCCCGTTACCATAGAAACAGTTCAGTATTTTTTTAAACCGAGATGCATTTAGTTATTTGTTAAAAATGTTATAAATGATGGATGTAGAATGTATAAAAACGAGCACGGTGACATTTCATGTTTCTTCCATTTTCGTATTCAGCACATTCTGTTACATATAACATGCGAACATAAAATATTCAATAATAAAAACGGTAGAAGTAGATACTGTTAACAGCTTTTAAATAACAATGCAGCATTTAAATATGCCATCATGTTCAGATAAAACTAAGCAAAGATATAAAATGAATATTTTGTAGGAGTAACTGTTTTAACCTCGAGTCGAGTTGAGCTAAAAATAGATTATACGACAAATATAGACACGAAGATCACGTGGAAAACATGAAACACGATTTGCTGCAACCAAACCAATCAAAATACATGTAAATTATCTTACAATCTAAATATTGAGTGGAATGTATGTTAAGCAATAAATTTCTTTGTTTATGACCAGTTAGCCCTATAATCAAGAGGTCCCCGGGTTCAAGTTCCGGCCTGACTCAAATACTCGCACCATGTAATAAGAGTGTCTGACTTGATTTGAAACAATACTTCAAGGTTGTCATGGTGAAATTAATCCTGATAAAAAAATCGACATATTGCTTCTTAATTACTTCTTCAGCCAGAACACCTTACCAGCAGGTTTACTCTTCATTCCTACAAACAACGCCCCATCAGTGTCCCGTAAGAGACACCTCGGCAGTACTACCCCATCACTGTGACTGACCAGCATGGAGTGGTGAGTACCGTGCTTATCTACACGATGAATGTTGTCAGACCTCCACCCACTTACAACAAGAATGTTGTCCTGTCTGTCTACGTGAATGTCTCCAGGACAAGATAAATCCTTGTGTTTATACTTATAGACCAAATCACCATTTTGTGTCAGACATGTTACGGTGTTGGTTTCCCAGTCTGTTACATAAACACGGTCACTATAGCGACTGACACGTACGTAGTATGGGCCTGTAAACATGTACCGTCCTTGTACCAGACCGAGTCCCCTCTGTATCTGTCCATCCATCGTCATCACCAGTACTTCTCCATTACCCGGGGCGTCGTGACACGTGACGTACATCATGCCGCCATGACAGTCTATACCCCAACATTTCCTGTCTACTCTCAATGATTTTCCGAGTCTCAGTCGCGGCTGTAAATAGACAAAATGAATCTTCTGTTGCCCTGGTAACGTGACGACAACCTCTGTATCAGCTACTGTACATACGGCATGTGGTTTTGATGGTAGATTTACATTCTCCTTAGAGATGAAGGTGGGGCTATACAGATGTAACTTCTTGTTACCAGGGTCACATAAAATAAGATCACCATTGGGGAGAAATGTTGAACCAGTTATCCAACCTGTGTTAATGTTGATGTCTTGTTTACTAGAAACTGTCATTTCAAGTATATTCCCTCCGCTGGATACATCACTGCTTTGAAAGGTTGTAATCACGTGACCGAGCTCAGTCACCTGCTGTAAGAGATCTTCTATAACTTTGTTGGGCTGGAAAGTCAGGTGACCTGATATGGAAGCTTCCGACTCTACTTCTGTTACCATCTTCTCCATTTCCTCGACTTTACAAGATGACTTTGTCAGTCCGATAAACATAATTTCTTTATTCATTGAGGCCTGACAGTCTTGCATTTCCTTGATACTTTCGTTAACTTGCTTCAGTATATGTTCACATGCAGTCACGTGATCCTTCAAATCTGATTCCTTTGCCTTTTTAGCGTCTTCAATTGCCTGGTATGCTTTTTTCTCAAGATCATCAATGGATTCATTTATTCTCCTCCTAAGTTCCTTGACATCACCGACAGACTTTTCTACTTGTTTGATCAACATAGCAGCATCTTTTCCCCGGGATGATCGTAATGTCTCAACATTGTATTTAATTTCTTTCATTCTCGACAACATCTTATCAAATTGACTTGTATTCAGCTGGCTGCTTTTATCTGTTAGCGAGGTCCTTAAACATTTCCGATGTTTTAATGTAATACAAACATCACATAACAACGTTTTGTGACCCTCGCAGAAGGTTGTAAGTAGGTTGCTCTTGTGATCATCACAGTAGGGCGGAGTGTAAGCGTCCGAACTTGTCTCTATGGAATCCCTGGTCGCCATGCTGTCGAGGAAAATAAAAACAATTAAAGAAAGACAACTCTAATATTCTTCTAGAATACACTGAATTATCCTAGAAGATTTATATCCCTTGCTATACCTGTAAGACAAATGTAGGATTTATTGTCAGGCTTAATGCCATATTCGCCGTTTTTACTTTGGAGAGGAAAGAAAAACCATGGACTTCAAATAGCAAGTTAGGAAAACTATTTTAAGAAAGGAATACGCCTATGGAAAGAAAAAAAATGTAGTGAACAATTAAAAAAAAAAAAAGAAAAAAGAAAGAAAGAAAAATAAAGGCGTTCAGTTCAGTTGCACGTCTCAACAGTTTTGAACAGTAGCTGATTTTCAGCTTAATCAAAGGTAATCAAAAGAGTTATTTTTAATACACACCATGGTCACGTGGTAACTCAGTGTGGCCGTGATTGAGGCACCGGAGTGTGAATATTTGTTTGTACAGCTGTTCTCACGGACATATAATAAATCTTTTTAAACGAGTCGGATTTTGTTCTTATAGTTATGAGGATATCAGCAAGATTCAATGTGACTCCGTTAAAGCTAAATTATCAAGTGAAATGTAAATAAAATAACCCAATATTCTAAAGTTAGAATTTATTCCTTTCTATTATTATTACTTAAAACCATTATAAATTCAACAAATAGCCCATTGATAATGACCCGTAAAAGAACATGTCTGTTTAAACTTATCCTCCAAAAATAGAATACATGTACTCTTGTTTATTAACTAGAAATAACTTTTAAAATTTACCGGAAGTTGTCTCTTCCAGCATTTGTAAAAACAGATCAGAAAATTAAAATATGATTTTGGTCATCGATGATGGTACGAAAATGATGGCGGCGTAAATCAAACTATTTCCTGAACATTTTTGGTCATAGGCGCATTTTTCAATGATTTTAGGATTTGTAAACATAAACGCGGGAAAATGCTTTCGAATACACGATTACATACTGATTGGCCCCGTGTCCTGATAGTGTGACTGGGTGTGGTATCATGCCGCTATCCTCAAAACTGTCGTTGATACTGTAAACTCAAATAAAATAGAGCTATTGCAATTCTCACGTGGCAGAAGTTAAGCCTGACCACGAAAGTAGAGCGGGCAACAAACCATGGTGGTTCGGTTATGTTGGGTAACATAAGCAAAAATTATTATTTATAGCTAGAATGTGCAAGTAGACATGGTTCCTTGTTTTGTCATTTTTGTCGGAAGAGGTTAATGTATGTGATTATTGTTTATCAAGAAACCATTCAGCTGACACTTATCCGACATTTGAAGGCTTGACTTGTCTACAATATATAAAGGATTGAAACATGCAAAAAAAAACCAAAAAACGATGCCCATTAAGCAAGTCCTTTATTTATATATACATGTACATCAACACTATCATAGTCGGTTACAGCAGATGTAAAACTATAGACATTTGTTTCAACAAAGTTCACACAAACACGATGTTAAATGTATCATAAATCAAACTGTATAATCATTGATATTCGTGGGGGACTTATAAAATGTAAAAACATTAATTTCGTTGACATTTAATTTTGTTGATAATATACCCAAAGGAATTTCGTGGGTATATTTATTTGTGGATCTATGTTCTAGAAAACGTGAGGCCTATATAAAAAACGGTTTAGTGGGGATTTATATTCGTGGATAAAACCCTCCGCAAAATCGACGAAAATTAGTGTCCCACGAAAATTAATGATTTTACAGTACGCGGATTTCGTGGATGAACATATCAACGAATATTTATCCCTAGATAAACACTTCATGTATTAGAAGTGAAGTATTAACAAAGGCCAGTGACTGGATTCCCAGAAAATCAGCAACCTCCACATTAAGGCTAACTTATAGTTTCCCTTGAGTGGCCTTTATTCACAGGTTTTACTGTTAATTAGATCCACACAAATGTACAAAATATAAACAAACATTCAATCAATACAGCCATTTCTCTCTCTTTCGCTCTCTCTCTCTCTTTCTCTCTCTCTCTCTCCCCCTCTCTCTGAAATCAGACATACCGGTAAGCCGTATTGTAGTAAAGGTTAATAAGACATTCGAAATGTATAGAATATTTCCACTTCATACATGCAAAATACATGAATATACGAATGCTAACACACAAAATGGAAAACACAGAAAAAACAACTGTACCTGTCTTTATTGTGTTTATATTTCTCCTTTGGGTAAATGTCCATGCATATATTCGTAATAAAAAACACTTAGTTACTTATTTTGTCATGTCATTGTGCTGTCTAGATTTGTTTTTGTCTGGACAGATAGACCTCACTACGGATTCTGTAAAATCATATTTTTTTCGTTGACACTAATATTCGCGGATAGAAATTCAGGAAATCAACGAAAATTAATTACCCATGAACATGAATGATTTATAAGGCATACGGACTTGAAATAAGTATAGCTGCCCATATAAAATCTTTTTTTTTTTTTTGAAGATTATAAAATTATCTCTTGAACTACTAATAACACTGACTCCAGATACAATACGCTCAGTAACATTATCTCATCACCTTGACAACCAGTCCTGGAGGATGGAACTACCCTACTGTTGAGCGCTGGTATGTCCTGACCGGAGATAGAATCCACGACTCCTGCCTTCGTGATAATAGATTACTGCGCATCTGAACTTAACATCGTGCATTATTCTGCGATAAAACACGATATATAAATGAAACTCTATTTCCTGAACATTACATGTGATAATAGATTTACTGAAGAAAAAAGATAAAACGATTAAAAGAATGGTAAAACATTCAGTAAATATTCTGACATGTATCTATTAAGGGTTATTATAATAGTTTACTATCGCAATGTTTTGGACATGAAAGTAACAAAACACTTTAAGTTGTAATATAGTTCGCTGAACTATATTACAACTGTTCGGGTATTCTCAAAGTCCGCATGTAAACTATCACAGTGTTAAAGCTAATTTGTTTAGAGGGTTGTGTCGCCATTAAAGGACATCTACAGCACTCATTATTGGGATGAATCGTTAGAACCGGCCTTGTAAACGACGAAAATAAATCACAAATAGATAATTATCGCTCAACTCGTCGAGAAGAAAACGCACCCGGTCCCCGTTACCATAGAAACAGTTCAGTATTTTTTTTAACCGAGATGCATTTTAGTTATTTGTTAAAAATGTTATAAATGATGGATGTAGAATGTATAAAAACGAGCACGGTGACATTTCATGTTTCTTCCATTTTCGTATTCAGCACATTCTGTTACATATAACATGCGAAAATAAAATATTCAATAATAAAAACGGTAGAAGTAGATACTGTTAACAGCTTTTAAATAACAATGCAGCATTTAAATATGCCATCATGTTCAGATAAAACTAAGCAAAGATATACATGAATATTTTGTAGGAGTAACTGTGTAACCTCGAGTCGAGTTGAGCTAAAAATAGATTATACGACAAATATAGACACGAAGATCACGTGGAAAACATGAAACACGATTTGCTGCAACCAAACCAATCAAAATACATGTAAATTATCTTACAATCTTAAATATTGAGTGGAATGTATGTTAAGCAGATAAATTTCTTTGTTTATGACCAGTTAGCCCTATAATCAAGAGGTCCCCGGTTCAAGTTCCGGCCTGACTCTCAAATACTCGCACCATGTAATAAGAGTGTCTGACTTGATTTGAAACAATACTTCAAGGTTGTCATGGTGAAATTAATCCTGATAAAAAAGTCGACATATTACTTCTTAATTACTTCTTCAGCCAGAACACCTTACCAGCAGGTTTACTCTTCATTCCTACAAACAACGCCCCATCAGTGTCCCGGTATGAGAGACACCTCGGCAGTACTACCCCATCACTGTGACTGACCAGCATGGAGTGGTGAGTACCGTGCTTATCTACACGATGAATGTTGTCAGACCTCCACCCACTTACAACAAGAATGTTGTCCTGTCTGTCTACGTGAATGTCTCCAGGACAAGATAAATCCTTGTGTTTATACTTATAGACCAAATCACCATTTTGTGTCAGACATGTTACGGTGTTGGTTTCCCAGTCTGTTACATAAACACGGTCACTATAGCGACTGACACGTACGTAGTATGGGCCTGTAAACATGTACCGTCCTTGTACCAGACCGAGTCCCCTCTGTATCTGTCCATCCATCGTCATCACCAGTACTTCTCCATTACCCGGGGCGTCGTGACACGTGACGTACATCATGCCGCCATGACAGTCTATACCCCAACATTTCCTGTCTACTCTCAATGATTTTCCGAGTCTCAGCCGCGGCTGTAAATAGACAAAATGAATCTTCTGTTGCCCTGGTAACGTGACGACAACCTCTGTATCAGCTACTGTACATACGGCATGTGTTTTGATGGTAGATTTACATTCTCCTTAGAGATGAAGGTGGGGCTATACAGATGTAACTTCTTGTTACCAGGGTCACATAAAATAAGATCACCATTGGGGAGAAATGTTGAACCAGTTATCCAATCTGTTGTTAATGTTGATGTCTTGTTTACTAGAAACTGTCATTTCAAGTATATTCCCTCCGCTGGATACATCACTGCTTTGAAAGGTTGTAATCACGTGACCGAGCTCAGTCACCTGCTGTAAGAGATCTTCTATAACTTTGTTGGGCTGGAAAGTCAGGTGACCTGATATGGAAGCTTCCGACTCTACTTCTGTTACCATCTTCTCCATTTCCTCGACTTTACAAGATGACTTTGTCAGTCCGATAAACATAATTTCTTTATTCATTGAGGCCTGACAGTCTTGCATTTCCTTGATACTTTCGTTAACTTGCTTCAGTATATGTTCACATGCAGTCACGTGATCCTTCAAATCTGATTCCTTTGCCTTTTTAGCGTCTTCAATTTGTCAGTCCGATAAACATAATTTCTTTATTCATTGATCCTAAGTTCCTTGACATCACCGACAGACTTTTCTACTTGTTTGATCAACATAGCAGCATCTTTTCCCGGGATGATCGTAATGTCTCAACATTGTATTTAATTTCTTTCATTCTCGACAACATCTTATCAAATTGACTTGTATTCAGCTGGCTGCTTTTATCTGTTAGCGAGGTCCTTAAACATTTCCGATGTTTTAATGTAATACAAACATCACATAACAACGTTTTGTGACCCTCGCAGAAGGTTGTAAGTAGGTTGCTCTTGTGATCATCACAGTAGGGCGGAGTGTAAGCGTCCGAACTTGTCTCTATGGAATCCCTGGTCGCCATGCTGTCGAGGAAAATAAAAACAATTAAAGAAAGACAACTCTAATATTCTTCTAGAATACACTGAATTATCCTAGAAGATTTATATCCCTTGCTATACCTGTAAGACAAATGTAGGATTTATTGTCAGGCTTAATGCCATATTCGCCGTTTTTACTTTGGAGAGGAAAGAAAAACCATGGACTTCAAATAGCAAGTTAGGAAAACTATTTTAAGAAAGGAATACGCCTATGGAAAGAAAAAAAATGTAGTGAACAATTAAAAAAAAAAAAAAGAAAAAAGAAAGAAAGAAAAATAAAGGCGTTCAGTTCAGTTGCACGTCTCAACAGTTTTGTATATATGAAGTATTCTGTGGGACAACGAAAGGCGGAATTTGATAAAAGTGGTCCCCATCTTAAGCTGTGACATACATGCAATATACTAGTTTTAATCAAACAAATAATTTTTACAGTAAATTCAAACTAAACTTAATTATATGTATTCATTTTAAAATTATTGAAAACAAATTCTTAAAACTTACACAAATTTCTCTTGAAGTTTCCTTAGTAACACCGGTATTTTGTGCCTTGTCACGTGATACACATGTCCTCACCCCTGTTGAGATAAAAACTAACAAAAGCCCATTAAAATATTTAGTCATACATACTGAAAAACACGTATAAGGTCTACGTCAAAATTACACATTTGATAGCAGTGTTGACAGTATTTCAGTCTGTTGGAACATTTGCCTATATGATACATATGCAGTGCTGCCTCACTGGATATCATGAAGAAGGCAAGTGGCATGATACCACGACCAGCAGAGTTGCATGTATATATGTATATTTAGATGATAAACAAAGGGAATGTATATAATCTTTATTAGAAGAAAAGTAGATTAAAGCGATATGTATGATAGGAAATAATATTACCACAATACATGTTGAGGTGGTTGCGCTTTTTTTGCTGTTCTTATTTGTTCAGTGATATTCTTTTTTATTATCAGTAATTAATCTAAAAAATGCCCTGATGTGAAACCAAGGACTCACATGGTTGAAATTACGATTCAACGAGATCCATGATAAAAAAAATGTCCCAAAATTTAAACAACAAGCAACAAAAAAGCAACATTAAAATGGCATATTTATTATCTTTTTCCCATTGGGACATTTAGACGTCAATCCTTGATCTTCTGCTCTGAGAAGTAATTCCATTGTTTTATTTTCTTTATTTAATTGCTTCATTTTGCCATTATGCTCATTCCGGGGCCAATTCATTTACGTCTTTTTAAGGACTCCCATTTAAATTTTACCCATAAAATTGTATGGTTTTATCTCAGTCATCCATTTCTTTATAATATTATTGCCGTAATCAGTACTTTTCACTAATTTGATAAACTTAATGCACGATTATTATTAATTCAAACATGGCGCATCTGGGTCAAGAATTGGTGACACGTGGATGCTGTGATAAAAAAATGACATGATATTGGCTGATATGTCAATCAAATGCACGCGACAGGATATTCACACTCGTGTGTATTTCAGTGCATGTAAATGCGAGTCGAAGTAGGGATTATGACATTTCGGCACAATCAAAGCATGTTGCTTATCGACTGCATGACATTAACCATAACGCAGTTAAAAAGATTAAACCGTGCATACAAATCATTAACCGTGATATTTCGGGTTTCAATATATCAAATTTGCATGCGTCCGAAGGGACGCACATATTTTGAAATTGTGCGTCTTCTCGATATTTATTTGCCTCAGACGAGGGGCTCACATCTAGGTTAATCACTGTTTTATTATTATCTATTTATCATGATGTATGTTTTATATATACAAAACTCATATGGAAAGGACGTTTTATACGACTAATGTTTTGGGAAAATATCAACTATTAATATATTTGAAAGAAATTAATTTGGGCATCTATAAAGATAATGAGAATTAAGTCTGACAAAATTGGATACCAATTTTCACTTAGGACAATTATCAGTTTTTGTTTATTGAGTTAAAATCTAAAATATTCATGAAGTAAATTTTCTTGCAAAATAAATCACTGAATTGTTTGAGGCCTCCTGATTTTAGTTACTTTGTTATCATTAAATTTTTATTATTTTTATTATTTTATTATTATTGTTTTGTTTTTATTATTAGTTTATTTCACTTCTCAACGATCATTTGTACGGAAGTCATTTACCGTCCCCGGTGACCGAGTGGTTAGAGCGACCGCCTCGGGAGCGGAAGGCCGTGGGTTCGATCACCGATCGCGACATACCTAAGTCTTAAAAATAGTACTGGTATAGCACCCTTGCTTGGCGCTCAGCATATAAGGGTAGTTCTAGGACTGGTTGGCCCGGTGTCAGAATAATGTGAATGGGTGTGGTATCATGCCATATGTCTACGGCATGATACTGTGCAGTGAGTGTGGCAGCACTATATCTGTTTCATGTAGGCATCGTTTCCAAATGACTGAATTACTGTTGGTTGGACGTTAAACCCAACAAACAAACGGAAGTCATTTAGATCCAAACTTGATAATTTATATATCTTATAGTGAAATTCACCCTTGATGGTTATAATGTAACCTGCCCATTTACCCCCCTGTAGAGGGTTTTACCACCTTATTTGGCAAAAAAGTAAGAAAAAACGGAAGGGACTCTCTATATGAAAGGATACAAAAATAAGACAAAAAGCAATTTTCATACCCCAAGTTACAAAACTCGGACGGATATTAACATGGACACTGTGCTTTGATGGTTCTTATATTTAGATGTATAGATGTTCGCAATTCTCCTGGCAGATTCATTTTGAATCCACTGTCCAGAATTCAAGATGTCATTTTGAAATAATATTTTTACTGTCGTTGGTTTTCGATAATTTTTTTTTTTTTTTTTTTTTTTCAATTTGTTTTAATTACCATTGACAATTTATGACATTGATAGGAAATGTATTCATTTATTAAGAAATATATATAATTTAAAGATGAGAGATTTTTTTCTTTTCAAAAGCTTCTTACACTGGCGAGAACTGGATACTAACTCTCTGATACTTGCACAGCGTGATTCGATTCTATCCAAGGATCAATTTGACAATGTTTAGAAAACAAAGATAGAGTGCTGTACCGTTCGTTTAAAATATGTTTAGCCAATCAGCATTTTTGACATATGTTCAGTTCATAGCTGACGATAATCAAAGCTCACCCTACGGTATCGCTTAGACTTCTATTTCGATCAACATTTCAGAGCTCTTTGGATTTTTTTTTTGTCACAGTCGACTTTCGTATGGGCCAGCGCCATCTTGTTCACAAACTTAAAACTCGTTAATTTAAGTCGGTAAAAAAGCGTCTAATTGTACTGGACCCAGTCCATTCTCAGAAGTTCATGTGATCCATTTTGTTGTTGTTGTTGTTAATCTTTGACTTATGTTTGAACTTTATAAATGTGCTTCATTTTAAGATAAATAATTTACAAAAGATAATTATAATCCCTTTAAGCTTGAAAAATAAAATCCGAATCCATTATAAAATATACCTTCTGGGGACGCCATGATCCAACATAAAAATGAAACTAACACGCACTACGTCATTTATATGCAACAGAAGTATCGATATAAATAGATACAACTGAGGGTGTAAACGGGGGAGCTTGGTAAGGTAAAGTGATAGCACGTACCTAGCTCTTTGTGTTTCAGATCACATTCGTGTGTGGAATTTGGGTTTCATAGGAAGGCCTCGTATATAGAATTAATTGAGTAACCCTCTATAAAATGTTTTTTTTTTTTTCATAATTATTTCAGGTTTCGATGGTAGCTATTTTCCCCGTGAGATAGTTTTTTTTGTATTATGTTGTACATTTGAATTCATACACAAAAAAGGTTTATTTTCACTATTTGTACACCCTGTACTGAACCAGGGCAATGCCAGGTTTGAAATAAATTACATATAAACATAATATTAATCTTACAGAAAAAAAGATATAGACACAGGATTAAATTTATGGATACCAACAAGTGACACGGGATTATAAGTTTACAATTCCTTGTTTTGAATTAAACAAATGATCATGCTAAAATAAATAGTTAAAATTTCTTGCCTCGTAACGATATTTCTTTCTTTATTTTTCATTATTTTTTTCCAAAGCAAGTTGCTTGATTTTTATGATGATTTATAGAATGTAATATTTTTCTAGTTGTCCGGTTGATATAGTGGTAAGCGCATCGGCTTCTCACCTATGTGGCCCGGGTTCGATTCCAGCCCAGGGCAGTATGTGGGAAGGCTGGGTAGACACCAGATCAGACGGTTGGGTTTTCCCCGGGTTCTCCGGTCCCCTCCCTCTGCAAGCCCGCTATACGCAACCATCTATGTTGATGATTCAAAAACACGTATTAGCTTGCTGTCTTTTTTTTGTCTTTATTTTTTTTCTTTTTTTTTTACAGAGAGAGAAAAAGAAAAGAGAGATGATATCATGGGAGATTACCAATGTAAGTAATGCAGCTAGGGCTGTATTTGTTATGCCCTTTGACTATCTCCCTTTGACAATTTCTCTTCAATTAGGATGCTTGTTTGGGTGCTTGTTGAAAAAGCGAGATGTGAATGCACTGACTGTAAATGCAGTCGTGCCCACATCAGTTTAAAGTTTAAACAACCAACAAGCAAATGTATTGCTTTAATGTTGATTAGAACTGGAATTTTGAAAAAGCGTTAAGTTTTATTCTCAGGAGGCTAAAGACGATAAAAGTTGGGGTCGGGATAAAACGTAACTAGATCATGAATAATTTTGTAGAGCTCGGATAGTGTCGCGTTGTTGCATCGGCATTATTTTTTTAAGGGTTGTCGTCAAACCGACGGTATTTCAGCCATAGGAACACACTGTCTACTTGAGACATATATAGTGCTGCCATATTACAGTTTCACGCCGAAGGTATGTTACACGCTACCATACACAGTCGCATTATCCTAACATCGGGTCAAACAGTCCTGGAACAGTTCTGTATACATGCCGAGAGCACGAAAATGCCAGAACCATTTTTGGCGACTTCAGTATTTCGCGGTCGGTGATTGAACCCACAACCTCACATTCCTATGGAGGACAACGGTATTGTAGGTTGTCCCGCTTCACGTCACGAAGCATGCTTGCGATGCTGCTGGTCGGGCCTTAGTCGTCCCTCCTCCTCTTCCTCTCTCTCTCTCTCTCTCTCTCTCTCTTATCTCTTCCCAAACAACTTTTACGGATATAAATACGTTTGTATGGAGCAAAAATAATCAACAAAGTTTAAGCGCTATTTACACCATCGTCGAATACCCCTGGCAGACTTATTCCGTTCAACTACATTATTTAATGAACAGCTGATCTATCGACCGGCCGTGGGTATTCGACGATGTATTTACACAGTCAATATGATTTTCATGGGACGGAAATATTTTTTTTTGAGTGTGTGTATTTGTGATTTCATTAATTAACTAAATAACTCACATAACGAAATAAAAATCCAAAACTCAGTCTTGATCTATTCTTGTAGAATAGTAATTTTGTATGGAATAAACCAATCCACAAAAATCTCGAATTTACGTATAGACTTGATCAGAATGTTCGATACATTCACAAACTCAACGCAGTCAAACCACGGCATTGGCTCACCTTAACAACCATTAAACCAGATGAGTCTCTCACATGTTTGTTTGTTTGTTTGTTTGTTTATTGGGTTTAACGTCGAATTAGACCAAGTTTAGGTATAGACATTACAAATGAAAACAATTTGTTGGATTTAACGTCCCACCGACAGTATTTCAGTCATCTGGAGACGAAGTCTACTTGAGACAGATAAAGTGCTGTCATTCTGCAGTATCACGCCGTAGACATGTGGCATGATACCACACCCAGTCACATTATCTTGAGTCAGTCCTGAAACTACCCTTTATATGAGGGATCTATACCATTTTTTACGACTTTGGTATGTCGCGGCCGGTGATCGAACCCACAAACTCCCGTTTTCGGGGCGAACGCTGTAAGCACTCGTTCACCGGGACCGAAGAAAAACATAAAACATCAAATATAAAAGTGTTCCTTGTGTTTTCGTAAGACATTATGGTGAATATCTGTTCATGAGTTTTATCTGTATATTATATAAATGTGTATTGATCATACTGTGGTATGTGAAATAAGAGGTTGTCTGAGACTTACTTCTATTGGATGATCATTTCCAACCTGCACGATTTATAATAGAATCAAGAGACGCTCTTGTCAGCGTTTCTGAATACGAAGTTCAACGTAATAAAGATATGGAAATATGACCTTAATATTGTTGACTGATCACCACTAGTTGAAAGACCTACGATATGCGATCATTCTTTGTACCAATCATCTTAAAGTTTAATTAACAGACGAATTATACCAAGTTTTGGTATAGACATTACAAATGAATACAGTTTGTTGGATTTAACGTCCCATCGACATCATTTCAATCATTTGGAGACGAAGTCTACTTGAGACACATAAAGTGCTGTCATACTACAGTACCATTTGGCATGATACCCACCCAGTCACATTATCTTGACACCGGGCCAACCAGTCCTGGAACTACCTTATATGCTGAGAGCCAAGCATGGGTGCTATACCATTATTGTTTTCCTACTTTTTATGTTGCTGCCGGGGATCGAATCCACGAAAACGTCATAGGCTGAATATACGAACTGTTAATACGGAACGTGTCACGTGGTACCGAAAATATCTGTTTCGGGTATACCGTGTTCTATATTTAACCGATTTTATGAAAGTAGCGTTCTCCCGTTTATATGTGAACTACACATGCCAAATTTAAAAAATCAATCAATATTAAAGAGGGAAAGTATTTTTTTTTACCTTCTACTCATCATCTGTGAACGAGCTGCTTTCAGACTTTAAGAAGTGGATTTTAAATTTGCTTTCTCAGTCTATTTAGAAAACCACATCATGTGTGTTCTCACTTGAAAACGAAAGTATGATTTGTGATTGTAGGAACAACATATCTTACTTTCATATTTTTAATAATGCTTTAAATTCTTGACTGATTAAATCGAATGGGAAGCGAAACTAGGTTAAGTGCATATGTCTATATAAGCATTTAACCTAGTTTCGATCTCACTTATTGAAATGATTAATGGGATATCATTACTGAAATACACGAAAGTCTTTGATTGAACGGACAAGTCTTTAACTATGTAAAGGAAGACCCTAGTTATCGTCTCGAGATGATTTATTTAATGATTGGTAAAATTAGAAGTAATGTTTTCTATAGATGTATCTAAACAAATCAATTCTGAAAATGCACAATGAACATCTTTTACCAGCAATACAAGTAGTACGAAATTTGTAATGTAATTTGATATAGACTGTGACCACCTGCATAGAAAAGTTAGGCAAGAAATAGCTATAAATAAAACACCTTTGTTCTGGACGGGAAGTCAAATTACAGTAGGTGTTGGGAGTCTACTGTTGGATACTTTGTTTGCTTATAATCCCTCCAAATATATACCTGCTCCTTCAGTCACTTTATATTAATATGACATAATAATATAAAGGACAACAACAAAACAGTTCAAAACTGTTGATCGTAAATAGAATGAAGTAAATGCACATGTATCTAAAATACGGTCTATATTCCACTTTATTCAACTAAAGTTGATATGTTTACAGAAAATACAAACAGACACTCACCCAGTTTACTTGTATTGAACCTCAGCTCAGCTCCAATGAAGAAATATGGCAATGTGTTCCGTGTTTATTTAGGCGCTTTGTTTACTGTCGAAATGTCCCGTATGTAGTGCTTGGAGACGAGGTCTTACGTCACACAACTATCTTTTTGTGACATATGGCTATTTATATACACAATTCTGCCAATATCACAGAGTAAATAAAAAATGTCGCTCACTCATAATGATTGGTTAACTTGATATTAGCAAACAGTGTTTAGCATCGAAAATAATCACATTTCTTAAACAAATTTTAGTTGTTGTTTTTTATGTTATTTGCGACAGAGATTTATATTAATAAAGATCTCGTTATTAAATATCAAATAATTCCTAAAGAGAATATAACGATTTAACTGGCAGTATTTCATAAAATGTTAAAATTTTAAATTATTTCCGATAAACATTTAAGTTTTAAAATTGAATTAATGATAACAGCAATCTTTTAAGAAGTGTTAGTGAAATGAACTAGTCGACATTATAGTCATGGCAACAGTAAGACTCCAGACTTACTCTGACTACTGAAACACGCGATTTTATACTGATTTCCATTTGTTCGTATATTTATTGTTACAAAAATGTCATGATAGTTCAAATGTAAATATCAGGGAAGACGCGTTCATCGTTAAGAATATCGAAACTCTCCAGTTTAACATTATAATATGATAACTCCCTCTCTCTCTCTCTCTCTCTCTCTCTCTGCAAACCAAAAAGGAAAAAAAAGATTAGCAACTTAATCTTTACACATGTAGATTTTATAATGTCGCGCGCGTCAAATCAGGCTTCAGCGAGACCCGAATAAAATTGGAAATCATATACTTATTTATTGTAAATTCAATGGTGTATTGATAGGGTCATTTTGTTTCGTCAATCGTTTGATCGATTACTTTTGACATTATCAACGTCAATGAAGTTGATCGACAACACAGGGAATAATGAAAATCAAAATGCATTGATCTTTATACAAACAGAAACAGTGTTATCAGGACAGAACATATTGCAGCGCCATATACCTTCCGAATAGGGTCAAACAGTCACGTGGACGAAAGGCGAACCTATTTTTTTTAAGTAAATCACCGAAAGAAGCAAATACATGTACATCAATCAAGCAATCACCATACGCTACTGCACTGAACTACCATTAAATCATACGTTAAATACACTTATTTTTTCGAGGAATTTTAATGCACCATTAAAACATCCCTGTTGACAACCCCATTAAATAGTAACAGATTAATGGTCATATATTTAACGGTGTCCATGAAAATGGCATTAAATAATACCATGAAAACACGTTAAAGGTAGAGGTTTAATAACTATTGAATTCCATAATTAATGACCAATTCATTGCCGAGAAAATACCATTGAAATAAAAAATGTAAATGAATGGACACTTATTTAATGGCAGGTCAAACTCTCATAAAACCCTGTTAAAAGGTTAAAGGTGAAGAGCCATTTATTTCAAGTCACTACATTTTAAGGGCCATTAAAGATGATGATGAGTAGAAGGAAAAGGTGATGATGATGACGATGATGATGTGTATGAGGAAAAGGTGAATTTTGATAATGGTGATGATGATGATGTAATGATGAAAAGACGACGACGACGATGATGATGATGACGACTCATTGCGACATCACACCGTGTATACGTGGCATGATACCACATTAAGTTTTATCCGAAAACTTGGTCAGCAATCCTTGACTTATCCTTTTGTAATGAGCTCCAAGCACATGGGAATATGTCATTACCATTTTAGCGACATTGGTATGTCGTTGCAGGGAATCAAACCCATGACCTTTGGGTTATAGGACTGACGCTCAAACCACTTGGCCAACGAAACACTTGTCTGTATTCATACACATCAAGTAAGCGAAGCATAACAACATTGTCTGGTAAAGCATTTAAATATATAATGTAGCACATACATTTACATAGAAATTGATGTATAAACTTTGTTAGAATCAATAGCAGCAATTAATATTCTTTAAAATTAGGCGATATTTCGAGGATTTTAAGGTCGTAGCTGTACGTCTCTCTTTTTATTGTATATGTCAGAGAGAGGGAGAGAGAGAGAGAGAGAGAGAGAGAGATTTTCAATAACTTGTATATTAAAAATTAAGTTTATTTCTATTTTCGAGAAACGAATATTTGATTTTTGTTTATAAATAAAACTGACAGATGAATCCTACCATGCATTTAGATCATGTATCTACCATGTACAATGTAGTATTTTCCTTACTTACACACGTCTTAATTAGGTTCTTTGTGCATTTGATATTTGATCGGTGAATACATTACACGACAATGAGTGAAGTTTACCCAGATTACCTGGGTGAATCAACTTTCTTACGACATTCAAACTATTTCAAAGCCTTGCACTTAGAATCATTTTACCACTGGCTTTGGCGTTTCATTGTCGTCATAATAATTTCAAGGAAGTTTAAATGTGTGTTCTGTCACCCTGGGTTTCACGCCGTAAACAAGTGACAGATACCAGGCCCAGTCACATAAACTTGACGCTGAGCCAGCAAGTCCTGTATGTGCGGATCGCCTAGCTGGGGAAATATGTCGGACCGAGGATCACACTCACTACATCTCGGTTACGGGATAAACGCTTTTACCAGTAGACAGCCGGGACTGTACCACCGACAAAATCAGTAATGTATAAACAGTGAAATAACAACTCATGCACATTGTGTTACCTATTAACTTTCTTTAATGATGATGATGATGATAATGATGGAGCTTAGGAAATACATGTTAAAATTTGCAGCACTCTTGTTAAAAAGCTACACGCTTGAATTTGGTTGCAAAATTAACTTTCTATCCCTTAGCCCCTCGCTGCCTTGAGTTTAAATCCCGCCAAGTCATTTGTCTTAATCGTTCTAGGAAGACTTCCGGCTGGCTGGCGGTAAACCGGTCATTCTACCAGGGCGTCTCTGTGGCCCAGGGTCTTCCTCCAGCTGCAATAAGCTTGGGTCGCAATAAATAGGACGGTTATACTGTCTCAACGACGACATACCCAAACATATCAACAAAAGACTACACAAAACACGGGCCATTGTGTATGTAGCAGTTAAATTGGACAATAAGAAATAAAACAACTAGGTGTTTGTTTAACAGCTATGCGTGTTACCTTATTAGCGTTAACTAACTTGCACACATAAATAGCATTACCTGCCCAGGTACCCATATATACATATCAGAGCAGGATCCGGGATTTCAGGTTAGGGGTCGGGGGCTATATTAAAAATAATGTAGGCAGTGACAGCTGTAAAATAGTGCATTCGTGTTCTTTTGGGTTGTATGTCTTCATTTATGTATGGTTGGGGAATTTAAGAGGGAGAGCGCCGGGTGCCCCCCCCCCCCCCCCAAACACACACACTAGAATCATCCAGTGCATACATTTCTTTGTCCAAAGGTATACCCGTCATCGTGCATAATTGTTATGCATCAGTTCGTTCAAAATTTCTAATAATGTTTACAAGGACGTAACATACTGACTTTTTTTAAATATGTAAACGTGTAATTTTTGTGAAGATCATCAAATAACGTTATATTCAAATAGCAACAATACAAACTGACAGGTTTTAAATACAAGAAAGAAATTACGAACGACAAACATAGATATAAAACAATGCAGGTCGTGTATGCATGCCTTCATGTTTGTTATTTGGGATGTGCCTGAGCGCTATGTAAAGGCCATTTTCTTTTTTCGACACAAGCTGTATAAAATGGATTTTGACCTTATCCTTGAATTATATATTTTGTATAAAAATTGCAACTGCTTCCACAACCAACATCCTATATCGGTCAGACATCGGCCCTGACATTGGCCCAATTTCGTTTGAAATATCGGATGCAAAGAGGGCCGCTGTCAGGCCGAAGTCGGAATAATAATATCTACGTCCGATATCATGATGATGTCGGCCCGATGTCGACTGTATATCGGCCGAATGTCGTTTGAAATATCGGCTGCATAGAGGGCCGCTATCATGCCGAAGTCGGGTTTATATATCGGTCCGCTATTATGATCATGTCGCCCCGATGTCGACTGTGTATCGGCAAAATGTCGTTTGAAATATCGGCTGCTAAGAGGGCCGCTATCAGGCCGAAGTCGGGTTTATATTTTAGTCCGATATCATGATGATGTTGGCTCGATGTCGACTGTGTATTAAAAAGGGCGGTCCGATATCATGTTGATGTCGACTCGATATCGACTGTGTATCGGCCGAATGTCGTTTGAAATATCGGCTGTTAAGAGGCTCGCTTTCAGGCCGAAGTCGGGTTTATATATTGGTCCGATATTATGATCATGTCGGCCCGATATCGACTGTGTATCGGCCGAATGTCGTTGAAATATCGGCTGTAAAGAGGGCCGCTTTCAGGCCGAAGTCGGGTTTATATATTGGTCCGATATTATGATCATGTCGGCCCGATGTCGACTGTGTATCGGCCGAATGTCGTTTGAAATATCGGCTGCTAAGAGGGCCGCTATCAGGCCGAAGTCGGGTTTATATGTCTATCCGATATCGAATGTATAGACCGGTTGTCGATTCTTATTCACTAAAAATGCATCGTTTACTTGATATAATTTTCAAAATGGGATCATTATATTACAAATAAATTTAACAATGCAATTTTTATTCCAAATACACCAATGAATAGTGGATAACAACATATCGTGCAAAAATCAGTAATCCATTTCACAAAAAAAAAAAATTACAATGATAATTCGCGAAATTATGCAAAACCGGTTTAAAAAATTTTACTCGTTACAACTAAATGTGAATGTATAAAATATAACAAACACAATTTGTTAACAAGTTACTGTAAAATAAATTTCCTCTGCAATGTTTTGTATGTTGATGCAATTTTATGCCAGAAATGAGGACAATTTTAATATACCTATACTCTGTTACCGGATTTTCGAAAAACAAAACAGTTTTTTAATGTTGAAATATTATAAATTGCTGTCAATACGTGATGAAAATGTTGAAAAAATGTTTAAAAAATTGATTAACTCGGTCCGATGTGGTAAATCTGAAATATGTTAAAGTTTTTTTTGTTGTTGTTTATTTTTTTTTTTTAACCGGTTAAAAATGTTAAAATGATCAAATCACAAATATATTTGAAATTTGCTATATAAAGAAACATTTAACGAGACATTTGCATGATCCGTCATATATAGAATCTGTCCTATATCATTTTAACATTAATCAAACGTAGGCCCGATATCGGCCCGAGATAGGCAAACTAGTTTCGCGTCGCTTGCGAAAGATTCCATAAAATTTAAAATATAAACGATAGCTTATACATTTAAACTTAAAGATGAACTATTTTTTTCTGTTTGCTTGTGGTGTTTTTCACTTTTTTACGATGGACGTCGCTCTCGTTTTGACAAAACAACAACATCTAAATCATTGATAATGTCTTCTCCAAAAAGATTTTAACGAAATAAATTATGAGATCTGAAAAGAAAAGTGAATACAGTGAATGGCATATTTGGATCTTAATGTAAAATAGTTGACCTCAGTGATTCAAAAGCCTCTAATTTTTTTAAAACGTTTGACATTTTCAAGGACGTTCCAGCGGCTGGGTTAACACAGATTTTAATTAATGTTTTTTTGTTGTTGTTTTTTTTAAGATTTTTATATATTTTCAGTAGAATCACTAATTCTCGGGATCCGTAACACCGGGGTTTCCGAAACTTCTGACGGTCTTAAGAGTTCGTTTCCGAAATTAAGCAAATTTAAGAATTTAAACTTTAGAATTAGCAATATGAAAGCCCTACTTTCCCCCTGTACTTGACATAAAGTTAGGGTGAAAAGAAAAAAAAAACGCCTTTAATTGTGATGCAAGCCAGTTTTTGACACTTTTTGAAGTATGTCCTGGCTCAAATGTGCATGTGTCATTGGACCCAATCAACAAGTTAGCGCATGAAAACGCCATTTATTTTACTCCGCCCACGTCTTTCTTTTAAATTTAGAACTCACGCTTGATTCCTTTACTTACATTAACATCAAAACTGAACTGTTTTTCCTTTTTATGTCTGTTACTAGTTTTGTCACGTGGATAGGTAGGGTATCATGCTCAAAACCTGCCTGTTTATTTGTACATGACCCAGGCTGCTTCTTGCCTCAAAGAAGCAAAGATCTACTAAACTGTGTTTAAATGCGGGATAATCTACGTATATAGATCAATTATCCACTCTATGTGGTGCAGTGTTTTGCATAAGGTCTTTACTTGTATATTATTAAATCAACGTTCACCTAAGATAGCGAATGCTTACTACAGACCATTATAAATACGAATGGACAACTTAAATATTGAAAACGTACCATAAAATTATGTCAGCTGTGTTAAGTTATTCACCGTGGTCTGCTAAGTATAATGATAGATAATGATAGTATAACTTCTATATAATCAATGTCACGTGTTTGAATGTATCAAATTAATTAAGATTACAGAAGATATAAAATTATACCAATCACAATTACATACACATTACACGTAAAAAAGAGTTATGGTGGTGTACCATGTATTTAGTTTGTAATCGATAAAGTCTATACAACAAGCTTAGGCGTTTAAATGTTTACAATGCGTCAGGTATTTGAATGTTTCATTCAAATGTATAGAATACATTACTGCACAAACGTGCTCTCACATAACCACTTAAAAGGACGTCTTGCACACAAAGCCTACGCTTTACAAGTCTGTCCTATTTTAAAATATTGATTTTTGAGTCTTGATGTATTGATCATGGTAGGACTTATATCATGTTGCTATTGGTATCATTTTTTTTTATTTAATACAGCTAGGCATTGTGTTAATTTAATTTAAAAAATTAAATTTATTGATTTAAAATATATGATAGTTATTATGCAATAAAACATTTTATTTTCATTGTACATCAATTAACCGTAGCTATATAATGATCATAAAATCAAGATACGTATCCATTGTTGTTATGTGTAAAATATTATGTTTGAATATTCCGGCGGTCGAGTAGATAGAGTGTCTTCTCCTTGGAGGTCGTGGGTTCGATCCACGACTACGACAAATAAAAGGCGTTACAGTGGCATTGTTGTATAATATGGAAGTGAGGCAGCGCTGAAGCCTCTTTCCTTGGAGGTCGTGGGTTCAAACCACGACCGCGACAAATAAAAGGCGTTACAGTGACATTGTTGTATAATATGGAAGTGAGGCAGCGCTGAAGTCTCTTTCCTTGGAGGTCGTGGGTTCGAACCACGGCCGCGACAAATAAAAGGCGTTACAGTGGCATTGTTGTATAATATGGAAGTGAGGCAGCGCTGAAGTCTCTTTCCTTGGAGGTCGTGGGTTCGAACCACGGCCGCGACAAATAAAAGGCGTTACAGTGGCATTGTTGTATAATATGGAAGTGAGGCAGCGCTGAAGTCTCTTTCCTTGGAGGTCGTTGGTTCGAACCATGGCCGCGACAAATAAAAGGCGTTACAGTGACATTGTTGTATAATATGGAAGTGAGGCAGCGCTGAAGTCTCTTTCCTTGGAGGTCGTTGGTTCGAACCACGGCCGCGACAAATAAAAGGCGTTACAGTGGCATTGTTGTATAATATGGAAGTGAGGCAGCGCTGAAGCCTCTTTCCTTGGAGGTCGTGGGTTCGATCCACGGCCGCGACAAATAAAAGGCGTTACAGTGACATTGTTGTATAATATGGAAGTGAGGCAGCGCTGAAGCCTCTTTCCTTGGAGGTCGTGGGTTCGATCCACGACCTCGACAAATAAAAGGCGTTACAGTGACATTGTTGTATAATATTGAAGTGAGGCAGCGCTGAAGACTCTTTCCCTGAAGCATATACGAGCCACACAAATGGCCTTAATATTTTCGATGACAAGTTAAATCAGCAAACACAAAGCAAAAAAAAAAAAAAAAAGAGTAACTTTATTAGGTATAGTTTGACATTTTCCCCTTCGTATATGTGGTTTATAGGGACATTTTTCTTCTGTGAAATAATTACAGCTTTATTTGATTGCAAACGTGAAGAAATCATTTGCCCCGTGTCACATATTATGTTAACGGTAAACCATACAGACTTGTTTGTTTAAGGATATTGCGCAATAGATTACATTGAAAGCAATGTCCTGTTGTATTAGATTGTTGAAGTTATGTATACCTTGTGACTAGTTTAATATCAGGTATGAATAAATACTTAAAGTGATCTATAGTATCGGCAAACTATTTGAATGACGATATTCTATTTTTAAGTTGTGCTTTAGATATTTCAATATTCAATTTCAATATATTTTATCGTAGGTATCTTCTTGTATTGTACATAATATAAATGAAATCAATAACCGGATAATAAGATATCGATATTTCAAGAAGCCTGTTGAGTCATTGTACACCTCGAGATTTAATCTCGATAAAGGATAGGAATTAAATAAGCGTGCACGGGAGCGGATGCATGACAGGACACGCAAAAAAGTCCTTAAAGTGTGGTGTGCTATCTGTTGTACCCTCATTTAATGAGATGTGTGCCAGTTTCATTAAACAAATATAGAATGACAAGTTTATTCAATAGACATTTTAAGTCTAAGAATGAGATCAAGTGAGGAACACTGAAGTATACACTGTGGTGTGATGCGTCCTAGAGTATCACGCCGAAGACACGTGGCATGACACCACGCCGCAGTATCAGCACATAGACATGTGACATGATACCTAAGTAAAGTATCATGCCGAAGACACGTGGCATGACACCACGCTGCCGTATCAGAACATAGTCATAAGGCATGACACCTAACTACAGTACCACGCCGAAGGCATGTGCCATGACACCACGCCGCAGTATCACAACATAGACATGTGACATGATACCTTACAACAGTATCACGCCAAAGACACGTGGCTTGACACCACCTCGCAGTATCACAACATAGACATGTGACCTGATACCTTACTACAGTATCACTCCGAAGACACGTGTCATGACACCACCCCGCGGTATCACAATGTGTCACTAGACAGATACCAATCTGCAGTATCACAACGTAGGTATGTGGATGAAAACACAGTGCAGTATTACGCCGTAGATACGTGACATATTTTTTGTATTCTCTATTTTCTTTGTCGAAAGAGGGATATCCGAGCCGAGTAATACAGTTTCTATTAAGTTTGAAAGTTCAATAAAATCCTTATACATTGTTAATTGCTTAATTATTTTTATTTTTCTCTTTCCATTTTATATAAAATAATTTTATACCTGTATAGCTAAAATACTGTGTACTATTATATGAAGTTTGTTGTGCATTTGTCCTGCTTTTATATACGTTGCCACTATGATGGTTGTATTGAGGCAATATGGGTATATGGGTGGGTAGGAGGAATTCCGTCACCTAGTTATTTTCACATGTAGTGGGTGGAATTACAACACCAGCGGTAGTTTGATAGTTTATTTGACGGTTGTAAACCAGAAATGGTATTAAACCAAAAGTGGTATTAAACCAGAAACCTAAAATATAATTAGAACATTTCGTCAGACAGAGTTTACGGACACAAAGTAATAATAAATACGAAGTCAATCGAAGATTTTACAAATCATCGCGAGGAATAAATTACTTGGAAAATACATTTTTAAATCACTTTAGTACAAATATAAACTTACCAGGCACGTCTAAATAAAGCTACATTTTAATATAGAAAATGCTCAAAGGTAAGAGCGACATAATGTCTAGCAGAATATATCTGTATCTAACAATCAACTTGCTTCGATGGTAATTGATCGGTGAATGATTAGTAAGAAAGACGGAGGCTTATGAGCGGGAAAAAGGGACAAAGGGGCAGGGCCAACCAATCAGGGTATTTCCTTAAAATAGAGCACTCACTCAAGCATTTACATATGGACTCACTCAGACATGCTCACTCTCTTGGACAATAACAGACATGTACAAACATAGAGTAAACAAGGACATGAGTACTAACAAGACACTACAATACAGAGGGACAAAGCTGCACATTGCTACACACAGTTACCGGGATTTACGTTTTTCCTACCTCCCCCCCCGCTTTTCCCTCCTCCTATTTTCACATACAACACAAAGCCTGGTTATTAATCATTAGTATATTTTATTACACATTAAGTGTAAGTTGTCATTGTTTGTGTTATCAATATGTTGCACCACTGGCTCTAGAACCGCAGAAATGCCAATTTCATTGGAATGTTGGTTACGAATTTTTGTGTCTCTCTACTGTATATCAAAGATGATAAGGATCGGAATCTGACATGACTTGATCACGGAGGTTGTAACTTTGCACAGATGTATGCTACCATTATATTATATGCACGATTCGGTCAGTCTGATATTCAATTAACACATGAAATATAAAATCACTGTCAAAAGACAACCTTAATGAAGTAATGACACCAAATATAAAAAAATGCACATTTGTTAAGTCTGTTCCACTATCAGCTTCCGGTTTGTTTTTCGGCGATCCTGATTGGATGATTTAAAACATCTATGCTTTCAATTTCCGACAATCCGTCGATGTCAATATCACGTCGTTCAATCAGATCACTTCTACTACAACAGCAACATCCCCCAACCGGATGTTGAAAGTGGAGCAGAATTATGAAGATGTACAAATTGTCGATATTTCGCATTATTACTTCGTTAGGGTTACCTTTTGATAATGATTCATTATATCATGTGTTAATTGGATATCAGATGGATCGAACCGTACAAAGAATATGATGGTAGACTGCATGTGTACAAAATTACGCCTCTGTCAGAATCCGTTTCTTACCATGTTTTAACATACCGTATCGGAGAAAGAAATCGTACATGTATATTTTTGATAACCAAGACTACAATGAAATTTGCAGTTCTGCGGTTCTAGTGCCAGTGAGTTGCACATATCCACCGATGAGTATATATAACTTGCTAACTAATAGTCCAGACAAATATAGAGAGACTCTCTTAATACCATGTGAACGGAATTAAACTGTTTTCGGCGACAATCGTAGTTTGTCTGTTTATTCGGCCAAAATACTACCGTTACAGTTGCACTGTCAATCTCATTAAAACCATATTCTATCTATCGTTCGCTAGGTAGAATCTGGTGACATCTAAATTAAGGAAGACCCAAACTGACCTTTAATTAGCCAATAGAATCGTCAGACTTCAAAATATGTGTTCATATTTTTGTGAATATTTGCAATCCAACTGCAGGCGAACGATTTTTTTACATTTAGATACCATTTTTTTTTTTAATATACATGACGTAAAGGTCGACTTAAGACAATATTTCACTGGGTATTGTCATATATTCGTTGCGTAGAGTGCCGAAGAGAAAACGAAGAGCTAAACATGGCATTTATGCTGGGAGGGGGTTCTTTTGGGAAAATAGCATTTATGTTTGAAAAATTTTAGAGAAATTAACACAAAAAAAAACAAAACTTCACAACCCGTTCCGCCGTATAAAATTATAGAACTAATGTTTCTTTTCAAGGTCTACCGTCAACCAGGAGTTGCCTTCACAATGAGATATATAACAACAATGGCACGCTGCTGCACGGTTTGTCCGCACGTCACCGTCTGCTACAAAGGCGGCTGAATCCAACCCACCGCTGTGTGTCACAGGTTTCCGGAGAGCAAGATTGACCTCTGAAGATTTGATATTAACATAAATGTAAAACTATTTTTTTCACAATAAGACATATTCTTGTTGATAATTGTATGATTAGGAAATACAACTTTTCAAATCGGAATAAAGTCACGGCTGGAGTCATACGTGTGAAATGGCACACGTTTTAATAGATATTTAAAATGTAGTGTTAATATATCGGAGAATGAATAAATGGACATTGGGTAATTGTGACTAAACTAGTATGTTGAGGCCAATTTATATAATAAATAAAGTTGATCTTACCATATGATTTTACAAGGATGCAAAGGAAGATGGGCATCATTGAGAGAATCTTCATCTAGAAAAAAAACAAACAAACAAAAAAACACATTTTATCTAAATGTTTAAGATGCTGTAGTTCAGTGGTAACGTACCCGATTGCGTATTCGATGGTTGTGGGTTCGACCTCCGTTGTAAGGAAGGACTTTTCATGACTTTGCCTGTCGTCAAATACGTGTCCAACCTAGTAACCGTCTTAGTCAATGACCATCTGCACACGAGCTGTTTTAAATGTCGTTAAACATTGTAATCAAAGGGTAGCTCCAAGATTGGTCCCCATGTAAAGAAAATGCGACTGGGTGTGGTATTATGTTACATGTCTAAGACGTGGTAATGCAGTATGGCAGCACTTAGACATAATCTCTAAATGACTGAAATACTGTCGGTGGGCCATTAAACAAATAAAAAAAAAATAAAAAAAATAAAAAAATGGGACTTTATTAGAGAAACAAGAATGATGAACGTCTCCACTATGTACTTATATAAGTACTGCTTTGGTTGGTGGAAGTTGAGTCTGTTTCACTTTTCGGTGCTTAACGTGCTAATTGAATACACACACAAGATTTAATTGACAATGAACCGATAATTTATTAATCATTGATTTGTAAGCCGCTCGAATCAAAATTCCATTTCTTGTGATCTGTCCCATACAAAGACCAAATAAGACATTTTGGTTCAGCTGAACTAAAAATAGTTCATACCGACCAGTGTAGAAATGAAGTGCACGTGATACATATGTAACACGATTTGCTGCAACGAAGTTTTGTTCTAATTATTTCGAGGTCAGAACCAAACTAATCAATAATACTCGCGATTTATCTTTTACATGCAATCTTTATTTTATTTATAACTTTCCCTGTAATTAATGATTTTATGTTTTTTTGACTGTATATCTGGCTTGGGTATGGGATATATTTTCGTGTATGTTCGCGTGCTTGTGTTCGTGCGTGCGTGGAATGATGGGTATATTTTTACTTGATTTTAACATCGTCAAGAATAGTATTATACTATTTAAAGATTCAATGTGGTATCTTTTATGACAGTTTGCTTAAATGAAATGTTAAACCAAACAAGTGGTATGACACCACACCGGTCCCATTTGTATTAGGAGCGGAAAGCAGGCATGCTTTGTCGATACCATTTAAGCAGCTATGATGTATACATGTGCAAAAATACGTTAATTACTGTAGGAATTGGTAATTATTAAAATTCTATAAGAAACACGTCATCTGCATCATTCTACGTTTTGGTCTCCAAATGACTGAAATACTGTCGACGGGACGTTAAAACCAACTCAACAAACATCATTCTGCATTTGAAAGCCTGTGAGATTAAGATCTTCTGAGACAATATGAAATTGTTTTAATCAAATGCTTGTCATAGATCGATATTAACTATCCCCTCTGAAATGATCATGAGCTTGTTCTGCTTGCTTCAAGATTATCTCGCGCGCCCAATCTATAAATAGAGACTGTGACGTCACTAGCTTGCTCTAGTCTCTATACTAGACCGTAGGATTCACCCAAAAACTGCGAATTGTGCTTCCGCGCAAATAGACCCAAGTTCTATATAAATATGACCAAACATTAGTAACACGAACATGTATAAATATTACTAAATGTGCCTTTATCATTGCCGACACATTATATTGTAAAATTAGTACCTAGTACTTTTCTCTTTTTTCTTTAGTTCTTTACATGAGCAGTTTATCATAAATTAAAACAAAAATTTATCATTCGTTAACATCTCGGTAAGCAATATTTTCAAGCAAATAGAAATGGTTCATATTTGAACATTTTTGTCTCATTGAAAAATCTTTGACTCCTTATTGAGTGCGTATATAGTTGCAGTCTTTAAGAAACTCAGCTCATTTTGTCCATAACAACACCCCCTACCCCATTAAAAAAGGCACGTAGGTACGTCTATTGGGGCACAGATATATTGAATATGTTTTAAAATATCTAGATATACCTAATGTAAATTTATTTATATACACATTTACGTATCCCCCCCCCCATTTAAAATAGACACATACTACGTCTACTGGGGCAGATCTGAATACACTTTCTACACATTGTATTCTAGTTACTGAATATTACAACATAGTATCTTTCGCATTTAACATGATGATAAAAAATCTGTATATTGAGTAATTAACTTACGTTTATTCAATCATAGATCAGTCCTCGTCTTTTCAGCATTTTGTAATGAAATGTTTATGAAGATGTATAATGGCAGGTCAAATGAATGTATAACAAAGTTGTCACAAATAAGTTAAACATGACAAATCAATGCTATACCTTAAACCAAACCATCTGTCTATATAACTCCAACTATTTTTCCAGGACTCCTTTTATTTTGTTTATTTTGATTTAGCATTGACTCATTCGGTGGCCCATTTTATTAACACACTCATAACAATAGCCCTATAAACAATCATTCTGTAAAATGCAAGATTTATGGTCATATTTAAAAATGTTTTACTTATTATATTGGGGAGCTCGTAGATCTATATCAGGTTTGAAGTCTATGCTTTTTGTTTGTTTGTTCTTTGAAAAGATAACAAGATTGTTATGAAATGATATGAGTAATATTTAAGTATATAAAACCATACTATTGACGAAATTTGAAATGTATATCAATACATAATATATTCAATATTGTATTTTTTTATTACTATTATTTTCCCTAAAATCCGAGTCCTCAGAAAATTGGATCTTGTGTTTCGCTTTCGGCAAGATCCAAGCAGTGATTTATTTATTTCATGATTATTAAGATAATACAATAATTTGAGGACTTTTTTTAACTTTCATATACAGACGAAATATTAGCTTTTGGATTTTGTGTTTCGTACTTCGACAAGACCGAAAGATAGTTTATTTGTTTTTTTGTTGTTGTTTTTTTGGAAGGGGTAAAAAAAAAAAAAAAAAAAAAAAAAAAAACAAGTGGAAATGTCATTGTATATGTATTGGTGTGTGTATGTATAATTATGTGAATTTGTGTACATATAAAATATATTTAAATATATGAGTGTATACGTTTAAGTATACATCTATATAGATAAATAAATGCAGGTATATAAAGTGCTTTGAATTATATTTTAATTATAGGTACATGTTGGTACTTTGGACAAAAGAGTTGTTCTGTTGTTGTTGTTTTTTGTTTTTTTCCTGTGTTATTTTTTTATGTCTTTGATAGCCTTAATATTAGTCTATTAACTTTAATATCAACATTTATTTATATTTTATTTTAAAATTACTTTTCAGTACAAAATTGATATGCTTACTTAGTAAGATACATAGAAACATATGAACCAGTTTGGGATCCTGTGAATATTTAAAGAAACATCTTTTTTTTCAGTATGTTTTGTCCTGTTGTATTATAGATTGTATAAAAACATTATCTATCAATACTTAATTGATTTGATATATTTATTACACATATATAAATCACTTTGAAACATTATATTCTCACATATAAAGGTGTTAGCGTGAGATACTTGTGTACTTAATGCGATTAGCTTTGAACTGTTTGTAAGCTAAGGTTAATCAGGTTACTTTTTTTTTCTACTAATGTGTTTATGTTTTGTTTATAAGTTCTCTCTACTTATTTTTTACAAGTAAAACCTACAGACATGTATTTAATTATAAAAAAACGACAAGATGTTTTTAGAATGTTCAAAGAGAAAAAAACTGATATTTTATGTCTACAGGAAACACATTTTGTTAAAAAAGAAGAAAAAAATATATATTCTGAATGGGATGGGGATTGTTATTTTAGCCATGGAAAATCAAATGCAAAAGGTGTGGCAATTTTATTCAGAAAACAATTAGACATAAAAATCACAAATACATTAAAAGATGATAATGGAAATTTTATTATGATAGAATTATTATTTTGTGATACAAAATTTATTTTAATAAATATTTATGCTCCAAATAAAGATGATCCAAGTTTTTATAATAGAATATTAAGAAATATTGATACTTTTGATGATAACAGTAGTTTTATTATATGTGGTGATTTTAATCTTGTGATTAATCCATTAATAGATTACGATAACTATAAGTCAACAAATCATAACATAAAGTCCAGAAATATTGTGTTATCAATGATGAATGATAGAAATTTGATAGATGCATTTAGAGAAATACACGGAGATACAAAAAAATATACTTGGAGAAGGTTTTCACCATTTCAGCAGGGACGATTAGATTTCTTCTTAATAACTGATAATTTAAAAGATTACTTAAAAAACTGTGATATTGATATTAGTTATAAGTCTGATCACTCTATGGTGTTTTTGGATATGTCTTTTTCGACTTTTAAACATGGGAAGGGGTTATGGAAATTCAACAACACATTATTGAATGATATTGATTATATAAACTGTATAAATAAAAAAAATTGATGATATTATATTACAATATTGTGTACCTATATATTCATTAGAACATGTACTCAATATAGACAGATCCAATGTACATTTTATTATTGACGATCAATTATTCCTAGAAACACTGTTAATGGAAATTAGAGGCAAAACTATTGCTTATTCAAGTTATAAAGTAAAGGAAAAAAATAAATATTCAGTAAAATTAGAAGCAGAGATTTTAGAATTAGAATCTAACTTGACAAATGAAAATAAAGAAAGGTTAATATTTTTACAAAATGAGTTAACAGAGTTAAGAAATAATAAATTAAGGGGTTCTTTTATAAGATCTAGATCAAATTGGATAGAAAATGGGGAAAAAGTTACTAAATATTTCTGTAACTTAGAAAAACAACATATTTCTAGCAAGTCTATTCCTTATATTGAAAAAGAAGATGGTAAAAAAATTTATAACCAGAATGACATATTAGAAGAAACGTCAGTTTTTTACAAATCATTATTTAGTAAAAGAAACATAACTCAAGATTTTGATCTTGAAAGGGAGTTAAATCATTGTACTGTCAACAAATTAAAACTTGATCAAGTTAATAATCTAGAAGGATTGTTAAATTATACAGAAGTAACTAATACTTTAAAAAACATGAAGAATGACAAAAGTCCTGGCTGTGATGGTTTTACTAGTAATTTTTATAAAGTTTTTGGAATAAAATAGAAAATTTGTTGTTAGAGCTTTTAAACCATGCTTTTGTTTCAAACTCTTTTTCTAGGAATATAAAATTGGGTTCTATTAATGTATACCAAAAGAAAATAAACCAAAACAGTTTCTAAAAAACTGGCGACCTATTACCTTGTTAAACGTGTTGTACAAATTACTTCAGGTAGTATAGCAAATAGATTGAAAAAAGTTTTAAATTCCTTGATATCAAATGATCAAACAGGTTTTATAAAAGATAGATTTATAGGAGAAAATACAAGACTAATTTATGATATAATGAAATACTGTGAAGACCATAACATGCCTGGTTTAGTGATGCTTATTGATTTTGAAAAAGCATTTGATTCTTTATCATTTAATTTCATTGAGAAAACCCTATCTTTTTTCAATTTTGGTGAAATTTTTTAGAAAATGGGTACATTTGTTTTTATATGATACCGAAGTATGTGTACAACTAAATGGTTTTTTATCAGATTTTTTTACTATAGAGAGAGGCTGTAGACAAGGGGACCCTATTTTTCGGCATATATTTTTATACTGTGTGCAGAGATTTTATCAATCAAAATAAAAAACTCAAATGGTATTAGAGGGATAAAAATCAAAGGGAAGAATATATTATGTCACAATTTGCTGACGATACATCATTATTTCTAGACGGTTCAGACGAATCCTTGAATACAGTTTTAGATGTTTTAAGATATTTTTCAATTATATCTGGATTAAATGTCAATTTTGATAAAACAAAAGTCATTTGGATAGGTTCTTTAAAGTATAGTACGAGATCTATTAAAACAAGATGGAAACTTTCATGGGGGAAACTCAATTTAAATTACTAGGGATATATTTTGATGTGGATCTAAACAAAATACAGCAATTAAATTATCAAAGGCAGGAAGAAAAATGAAGAAAATTATTTCATATTGGAAAAGAAGGAAACTTACACCGCTAGGAAGAATTACTGTTGTAAAATCTTTACTTGTGCCACTACTTACAAATCTTTTCATTAGTTTACCCTCTCCAACAAAAACATTTATGAAATATCTCAGTGATATTTAAACAAATTTGTATGGGATGGTAAAACAAAAATAAAGAATTCAGTTTTTATTAAAGATTATAATGAAGGTGGTTTGAGAATGATTGATATAGAGAAATATGAAATTAGTATGAAAATAAAATGGTTTAAAAGTATGATATGTAATAGTAATAGTAAATGTTATAAACTTGTAGAATGTTTGTTTGATGTGAGTAAAATATTTAACACTGGAAAACATTTTTGTGTTCATGTTATAAAATCTATCAAAAATAAATTTTGGATTGATGTCCTCAAATCATATATATTGTATATTGATAAGTTCAAAATTGAAAATTTTGATCAATTGTTAAATATGCCATTGTTTTATAATGAAAGTTTTATGATAAATTCAAATTATATTTATATGCCTGATTTATATGAAAAAGGGCTTCGATATGTTAAGGATATTATGAACAATAATGGTGATTTTGAAGATGTAACACATATAGAAAATATAATTGGCAAAAAAATAAATTACTTGAAATTTTTTGGTCTTATAAATGTTGTGAAAAAATTTGTAACTAAGTTTAAATTAATGAAAAAAGGAACATACATTTAACCTGTCATAATCCTTGTCTAAATTGTTATATGCATCCAATACTAACTAGAGCGGATGAAAATAAGTATATATATAATATTTTAATAAAAAAACAATGAAATTCCCACAAGCAAAAAAAAATGGATATCTATATAAACAGTTGTGAAATTAATTGGAATATTACATACAGAAACGTTTACAAATGTACGAAAGATACTTATTACAATGGCTACAAACGAGAATAGTTCACAGAATTTTTCCAACTAATTTCACTGCTTTTTAAAATGAACATTGTTAATAGTAATTTATGTACATTTTGTAAAGTTTGCGAGGAAACTATAATTCATCTTTTTTATGATTGTGAAAAAATAAAGCCTTTAATAAGATTTGTGAGTAACTTAAGTAAGAAAGTAGATCCAGAAATCATAATAAATAGTAAAAATATTATATTAGGTTTATGTGATAGTGATTGTAAATTTGATACTATAAGTTTAGAAATGAAAAAAATATATTTTTGGTGCAAGAAGAAAGAAATAATTCCTTCCATTTTGGGTTTTAAAAAGAACTTAAGATTGTCTTGGGATATTTTTAAATTAACAGAAGTAAATAAAAAAAGAAAGTGACAAATGGGCAATTGTTAGGTATTGTGTGCAGGAAGATTAACCTACATTTATAAATTAATAGAACACTCAGGGGATTGTCTGTAGATATTTCTTTTTTTTTTCTTTTTCCTATTCTTCAAGAATATTTTTTAACCTTTACTGACCCTAAACTTAATCTGTATAAAGAAAATTGTATTTCTAGTGGTTTTTTATATGATGAAAATTATATGATTATATGTTAAATTTATAAATGTAGATATATGCAGTTTGATATTGTAAGGTGGTGAGTAGGATGGTTCCCCGACCTACTTCCATCAGAAGACGGGATAATAAAGGTTAAAAAAAAAAAAAAAAAAAAAAAAAAAAAAAAAAAAAAAAAAACATTATATTGTAATTTTAACACTTCTAGTTCAGACCGGTCAGACCGGTGTTGACACATTGTCGCGCGCCAACAAAATGATTGACAGATGACGTCACCAGACGAAGTCTCTTCTGTGTGTGTGTGGGGTGTGTGTGTGTGTGTGTGTGTGTGTGTGTGTTATCAGGAGGGGCTCCACACGGGGTTGTGCAACTGTTGTTTATATTAAAAGGAGAAAAAAGCTTAAATCATATATATATTGTCATGCAATAAAACAGTTTCATTTTGTTTTCAGTTGGGTTTCGTGAGTTGCCGTGTCGTGGGGGAAAAGACAGGGTTTTTCACTGTGTAAAAAATTCTCGCCTTCGTCTCGAATATTACACCATGAAAAAAAAAACCCAACGGCACGGTAACAGAAAACTGAATGTAACTATTACTAAACCGAAAGTCTACAGGCGGGCCTAACAATATTAGCAGTCATTTTCTTCCATTATTTTTTTCATAATAACATTAACAAAAAACATGTTTTATCAGAAGTTTCCTAAGGGACCAATAAGAATTTGTAATAGTTACATTCCGATTTCATTTGAATATCGTAAGTGACCGTGTCGTGATAAATTTTAATTTGCATAGCTTCTGACTGGCCACAAATAGAATGACTTCTAAATTTGACCGAATACCCAAACAATAAAAACACTAATCAAA
>CM037787.1:41582606-41632606 GCA_021229015.1 Solen grandis
TCTATGTTTGGAGTGAACTTTCTGGACAAATAGTTTACCATTCAAACTGCATACAGACGCTTCGTCTAAGGGTTTGGGAGCTGCTCTTTACCAACTCCAGGATGGTAAACAGGGCGTAGTTTCGTACGCTAGCAGATCGTTGAAGCCAAGTGAAAGGAATTACCCTGCACATAAACTCGAGAACTTAGCCCTCAAGTGGTCAGTTACTGAAAAGTTTCATGACTACTTGTGTGGCGCTGTATTCGAGGTATTTACAAATAATAATCCCCTCACTTATGTCAACACGACTGCTAAGCTTGATGCCACAGGACAACGTTGGATGGCAGCCTTGAGCAATTACAACTTTACCATCAGTTATAGATCAGGGAAGTAGAATGCAGACGCCGATGGTTTATCACGAAGACCCAGCGATCAAAGTGAAACAGTTTTAGCAGCAATGGCTACTGTTGTCAACGCTTCTTTGGAACAGGCACCACTTGCATTTATTGTAGTGGCGCCTGAATCACTGAAGGTAGTTGACTCACCGGAAGAAGTTCCTAATGATTTATTAGCGTCACATGCCCTCAGTTCTAAGGATTAGAGGACCCGCGCAGATGCAGGATCCAACCTTATCCCAGATACTTCAACATATGCACGATGGCACTAGGCCAAAAGCTCAGCGGACCCGGGACAAAAGTACGTGTATTGATAAGTACCTGAGAGAATGGGACAAGCTAGTTCTGAGGAATGGAGTTTTGTATCGTCACACTACTTGCACTGATCGACACTATCAGCTTCTTTTACCTGAAAAATTGAAGCATGGTATTTTCCAGGTGCTCCATGACGACTTAGTTCATCCGGGAAGGGATAGAACAATATCTTTGTTTAGATCCCGATTCTTTTTTCCCGGCATGGATTCATTCGTACGAAACAAAGTAGCAAGTTGCTCAAGATGTATTCGCAGGAAGCCTCATGGATCAACTGCTTTTTTTTTACTTCCTCTTTTCCACTTGAATTCTTGTGTTTGGATTTCCTTAGTCTGGAGAGGTAGAAGGGAGGGAGGCTTTGAGCATATCCTGGTGGTCACAGACCATTTCACCAGGTATGCGCAGGCTTTCCCTACGACCAATCAAACTGCTAAAACTACAGCTAGGGTTTTATTCGAGTTCATTGTTCATTATGGATTTCCTGCTAGAATCCATAGTGACCAAGGAGCTAACTTCGAATCATCCCTTATCAAGGAACTATGTCAGCTTGTGGGAATGGTTAAGTCGCGAACCACTTCATACCATGCCATGGGAAATGGTATGGTTGATCGATTTAACCAGACGCTACTTAAGATGCTGGGTACCCTTGATGAAGAAAAGAAAGCCGACTGGAAATCCTATGTTGCCCCACTGGTCCATGCCTATAATGTTACGCCACACCCGAGTACTGGTTTCTCCCCTTATTTCCTTTTCTTTGGCAGGGAACCAAGGTTAGCCGTCGATGCTCTTCTTGGTCTGGGTGGTGATGACATTGCCACTAAGTCCAAGTACGAGTATGTAAGGAGGCTGAGAGAGAGATTGTGCGTAGCATACAAGAAGGCCCAGGACACTGCTCTCCGGACAGCAAGTGCCAACAAAAAAACCTTTGATACTAAAGCTCGAGATGCAGCTGTCAAGCCTGGAGATCTGGTACTGGCCAGGAATGTGACACTACGGGGAAAGCAAAAGACTGCGGATAGATGGGAGCAAGAACCCTACGTAGAAGTCGGCCAGCCCTTTTTGGATCAGCCTGTGTTTGATGTTCGAATGAACACTCCAAGAGCCAAGAAGGTTAGACGACTACACCGAATTTACTTTTGCCCCTTGAAAATTCTGTCGTGACTGATGAGATTCCGCAGCGCAGATGTCACTCAGACGTTTCTGACATATCTTCGGAAGAAGAGCAGACATGTGTTCGTCCAAAAAGAAATACGCGACAGCCCGAGAGATTTGGATGTGTAGTATCACACTGATTAACTTTTAAATTTGTATGACCATTATTTTGTCGTGCTATCAGCTGTAATTGTTTTGTGAACACAATAAAGTATTTGGATTAGTAAGATTTTGATTCTTTTATTCTAATTAATGAATTGCTTATGGTCATATATATACAGTCGAACCCCGGTTACTCCACCACCTCTCATTCAAATACCCGGCGTCATTCGAAATACTTCGTTGGTCCCGATCACTCTCCTTCTTATTTCTATATAAAAATATCTGGGTTATTCGAATTTGTGCCATTCGAATACCTGGCCTCATCCGAAAAGTTTTTTTTTGGCCCGTGCCAATCAGTTCGTATGATTTTCGCACCCCCTTATCCGAAGTCGCTGACGAGCATTAATTACCGGCGAAATTTTGGAAACAAATAATGGAAAGGCGCGAATGTCGATTAATTACCGAAATGAGTGGGAGACGACCGCTTACAGTTTGCAAAAGCTGTTAATTGATTGGATGATTGTCAAGTATATCAATCATAAAGGTAATTAATGATTTAGATACCTGTGCAGTATTTCGGATACGCACGTAAAAGAAGATTTACACAAGTGTAACAAGCAGGCCACGATTACATCGTTTTTTAAATGAACATTTCGAGAATACGTTGATATCACGTTTATACACGTAGTTCTGACCTGATGAATGTTTATGCATATATTGATATATGCATTTGTTTTGTAACATTTATGCAGAAAAAGATCAATTTTGTCAATAAATATCATTTATCTATTGCTGTTTTCAAGACGACGTTGATAGTGGATATATGTAGTCGCTTGTGATTTAGTCAGACCTGAAAAAAAATGTACATGTATACATGTATCTTGGTTATTAACGTATGCATTGATTGTCTTTTTATCGATATCTTTTATGCATAAAAAGATGGAAGTTGTAAAATAAAAGTTAATTAATCTATATTCGTTTTCATTTACGCTCCTAAATCGTAATAACATATTTTGATAAGAGTACATTATATATTACGTTCACTGCATGAAAAAGTGGGTGGGATGGGTTTTTGTTCCAACGGTCGACGTGGTTTGGGTTATTCGAAACCATGTCTTACTCGAAATAAAACGCCGATCCCCGGGATTTCGAATAACCGGGGTTCGACTGTATATATATATATATGCAACATCATACCTGCGACCACCTGTATTAAACGACTTTTTTATTAAACGACCGTTATAAATACCTCCCGAACGTTTTTTACTAAATCAATTTATCCCATTAAGCGACTTTTTTATTATGCGACCAGCGACCACATAAACCAAGTACCAGCACGTAAGATTATGCACAAAATCAACTTTTTTGAGCGACCGTGTTTGATTCCGTTGCTGATTATCGTGTACGCTGGAGCATATGTATATTCATCTTTAACATATCCGAACAAACAAACATTTATCCCGATATAAGTGCTCACCTGAAACCAATTTGTTTTGACCACGCATGACTGCACCATGTGTAACTAAATTCTAAATATAGTTGTTCCTGGTTCCCGTTTCAACAGTAACTAAGCATTACACTGGTGAGACCATCCCTCAAAATTCCGAATGCTTCGGATTTTGGTAAAACAATATTTGGGAATAAGGTAAATTAATACTTCCGGATGCAATGCGTACCAGTAATAATTCGTACCTATAAGTATGTACATTACGTCTTATGATACGCGACCAGAGCGCACGGTTGAAATAAATTAATTGGGGGTTTCTGGATTTATTTTAGACAGAGACTTAAAGAAAGCTCATTGCTAAATAATATTTATTCTTGAAATTGTCCGAATCCATCCATGAATTTGATGTCAAATGTTGTGTTTTTCAACGAACACCAAATGCAAACCTCAGCCAAAGAACCAAGGTATTATTCTATCATAACAGCTAAAAAATCGAAAGATATGACAAAAATAACCATGTTGATGTTTATTGGTATAAAACAACAAAACGTTTTGTAGTTTACATCGTATTAATGTTGTAATATAATATAACGTTATGATACAATTTAGCTTACAGTTTGTATATATATGACTAATTTGCCTGGATTTCGAAATATATCTATTAAGAGACCATTTCATTAAGCGAGCACGTTTTTGCAGTCCCTTGAGCGGTCTCTTACATGTAATACAATGTCGACTATATATATATATTCTTGACAATATGGGATGTTGGTACAAAACCTAATTAAGTGGCGCAAATATTAAACCAATATATGTGGTTATATATATATATATATATGTATGTATATATATATATACGCCACATAAATAGGTTTTATAAAGTATTACATTTTAAACGCTTTGTTAAGAAATAATGTTCAAATAATAAAAAAAACTATATCTTTCTAATATAGAATTACATTTAAATGATGTTATATTCTTGCAATGTCAACACAGTAATGAAAATATTGCGAGATGTTAACCAAAAATATGCAAATACATTTTGTATCTAGTTTTAATCCTAAATTTATGCAAAAACATAAGACAATACAATGTACACGATTTCTTTTTCTTCAATATTGCTGAAATGAATAATGATGCAAGCTCAATATTGCACTCAGTGATTTACATTTGTGATAAATATTACTCTCAAATATTTATTTGAATATGTTGGGCATATATATATATTTTCTGCGAATATATATCTTTCGCCCCGCAATTCGGTAAATGCGTTGTGTGATTTCTGGCTTAATTTATAGGTTATGTTTGATTTTGATCAGAAATATAGGTTAAATCCAAGGTCAGATATAACAAGTGTACTCCACAGACTTTTAATAAATGACATTTATGCAACAGTAATTATTTCATGTTCTCTCATATTGTGACTATGAACGCTTTCTTTTGTTACACGCTGATAGACCTTGTTTTTTCATAGACGGTGCAAACTGATACTCAATTAAATGAATATCCATGAGACAGATGCAAGGTTTAGCAGGTGACCACGCTTCACCAGAAGCAATCATAGATGACAAAGTTAATGTCCAAAAATATCGAGAAACATATCAAACAGCAGTTGACAATACCATTCAAAAAGTATTATATATCAGCTCACCTGCATTTATCCAAATTTCATTTAACACAAACATTAACAACACACACTAAACATTAAATTGTGGACAATTTAATTCTTGTCAAGGATCATATGATGAGCGATATAATGCTGTCTTGCAAGATCGCACAAAACCTAAATAAGTGGTGCGGTCATATCAAACCAATATATGTGTTGGTATATATATATATATGTGATATATATACGCCACACAAATAGGTCCGCAATTTCGAAAAAGGCAACGGCTCTTTTGCAAATCCAAGATTTGAACCATTGACGTCAAATTTCAAATACATATAACATCGCTTCCAGATGAGTTAGAAAGCTGATATTTGGATTGAATATTAGTCTTCAATAGTTTCAGTCTGTGAGAATGAACGGCATATGACGTCATAAGGTCAAAAAGAGAGTTTTATATATACGCCTTAATCTCTTTATGTTGCAAAGGTCCCAGGACCATGAAATTTTTATGGCATATACTTCAGATACTGGAATTTCTAATTCCAATGATAATCTTAAGCCTATAGAAACCTAGTTAATATAAACATTTCGTACAATATGTACGACCAAATACAAAAGGACTTGGTAAAAACGATTATTCAGAAATTCTTATTTTCCATGTAACTTTCTTAAATGTCCTTTTTCAAAAACCTAGGTACCGTTAGAGGTGTTTTACAATTTCTTACATTTCTTTTGCTTTATGTTTTGTATCTTTCACGACTTTTGAGGTATAGAAGGCCAAACCTCAACAAAACGGCGAAAAGATGTTTATGTTAATTCTTTTCGACCGACAACTTTGTAATTAATGGGGTGATCATCAAAATATGCAGAGAGAGTACAGTTTTTTTTCTACCGATCATCTGTGAATGAGCTGCTTTAACTTTGGTATCTTTGTTCTATATTATCCAAAGGTCTTAATAACTGCAGGATTTGTTGTTCTCTTATTCAAAAAAAGCTCCTAAACCATTCATCTGCCTATTAACCTCTCTATTTAAGTTAAGGAAGTGATTTTTTTGTTTTTGTAGGAATGAACTGTATTTACAAACAGAAGCTGGCTAACTCAGTGTTTTGTTGATTTTGTCCTGCCTTTTAATACCGAACGTTTATTTTTGTTACTCACATTTTCTTCTTACTTACGCCAATTAAAAAGAAAATGTTTATTTTACCTTTACAGTAACACGATATTGATAATAGTTGTAATTGATAAACACTGTCATTTTGATATGTTTATATCCGTATGAGGCCACATGGTACCTTGAATTCACATTGAGTCACATCCACGAACATGGTAACATTCTTTACGTCCTGATTTGTGGTCCCCCTGTCAAGCATGAATCTTTAGTTTTGCCTTCAATAAACATTATATGTAGTGTACATCCGTCTCACTCCGGGTAGTTTGTTTGTTGGGTTAAACGTCCCACCGACAGTGTTTCAGTCATTTGGAGACGATGTCTACTTGAGACAGATATAGTGCTGCCACACTGCAGTATTACGCCGTAGACATGTGGCATGATACCACACCAAGTCACATTATCCTGACACCGAGACAACCAGTCCTGCAACTACCCTTATATACTGAGCGCCAAGCAAGGAAGATATAACAGTACCACTTTTACGACGTTGGTATTTCGCGGCCGGGGATCGAACCCACGACCTCACACGCCTGAGGCGGACGCTCTAATCACTCGGCCACCGGGGACGGTCGCTCCGGGTAGAAGTGAATGGGTATGCATCAGAAAGCTGGTATATTATACAAGGTACATATATAGATATCTCTCTTGCATGAGGCTCAACATAGTGGTAGTATCAGGACTGGTTGGCCAAGTGTCAGGATAATGTGACTGGGTATGGTCACTTGTGTGGTACTCACTTGACTACAGCGTAATATATATGTAGATAATATCCACAAAGGACTGAAATACTGTCGGTGGGCCGTTAAACCTAGGGTAACAAAACAAAAAAAAGATAAACGTCATAGAGATGTCGGAAGTTGTTGAATTGGGCGATAGGGGTGGGTTTTGGAGACGATGTCTTTTACCAATATAAGAATGGGTCTAGGGCGTTCCTCTGGGATTTTTATATTTCTGAATATTTGTTTAAAAATGAAAGGTTTGGGAGTTTCAATAATGACCTTTAAAAATACTAGATAAAACTTTGCTGGCCTTATAGCATTACCACACATAAAAGCATTTTCGTTTGTTTAATATTATAATATTTACGAACATATCACATTGGTGTCGAAAAGTAGTCCCCTAAAAATTTTAAACCTCAGGTATGTCATGATGAGTCTCAGGTATACCATGTCAACGTGTCCTATCCGTACTTTATGTGTGACATGTTTCGCAAATTAAAATATGATTACGAATATTTTGCACGTTTCAGTGATCAACTTTTCGTAGAATAATGTTTATGTGTAATTCGGTAGCCTTTCCCTCAGTTTTGGTTATTTTTAGACATCCAAGGTCAATTGTCTGATAAACCCCATACCTGCATAATATGCACAGGATGTGTCCTCGGTTTGATTAATTTAGTAATCTACTTGTACAATTTACAGTTTTGTAAAAAAAACAACAACAAAAAAAACCCATCAGTATCTGTCGTTTTCTAATTAAGAGGGAAAAGTATAAGGTAGAGGAAGATAAATGAGATCGATATAAAAGGGTAAAGAAATAAGAAAGAAAAGGCAAGAAAAGGTTGATATAAATTCTGAATATCATACTGTATGTCAATCTGAAATGGAATTTGTTTAATTGCGATGCAAGAAAGAAATAGAGAATAAGAGAGCGACAGGGGAGGGTCACAGAGAAAAGGAAAAGGACAAGGGAAAGACACATTGACAGATGAAAACAGACAAATGAAAAGATAGAGAGAAAGAGAAGGAGGATACATCAGCATAAATACAGCGTAGTACAAGAACTGTTTGGCCCGGTGTCAGGATATTATGTCTGTGTGGTATGTTGTCACATGTATACGCCACGTGCATCATGTAGGCAGTGAGCCACTACTTTTCCTGTCTCATAGAGAGAAAATCACCAAATGATTGCAATACTGTCGTTGGGACGTTAAACCTAACATGCATGTTTTATTACCAACATAGGGAGAGGTATGTCTCATACGTCTTTAGGGAATACGTATTACAACGACCATTACTTTGCGCCATAAAGGGTCTTGAAATATGTTCGACCCATTCCGACATATCTTCAGAAAACACCAAAGGGACACGTAGTCCAGTGTAATGAAATCGTTCCGATGCCGCATCAAACACGGATTGCGTGGGTGAAAACCAGTCATCCTAGTTACTAGAATACATGATAATACTATATACTAGTTGTCTTACTATATACATTATGGTGAGAGAAATACAAGGACGTAGGTAGGACGTTCTGGATGTTACACACTTTCTGGCCGGGGGTCCAGGTGCCACCTGGGATCCTTTTAGGCACAGGGTGTTTAATCTAGGTATATTATCCAGCTGTCGATCAATCTTGAAAAACGGCCCTTATTTGAATTGCAAGTATGAATTAAATCGGGTTTTGCTAATCAAAATCCACACTACAGAATCTTGATCTTTTCTATATTTGGAAAACGAAAGTAAGGATGCACAACTAAAGCGTAGTTTATACCTTCTGTGAAAATTACAAGAAAATCCATTTACAAATAAATTCTGCAGAGCGCGAACAAACGTTATACCTGACGTCAAATTTGGCGTCATATGACGTCATATGAATTTGATAATCATTACATTCGAAAAGACATGATTTGAAATATTTGCCATAAAATTTTAATCATACTGGGCCATTGGCAATTACATTTTCCGAAAATGCTTAAAATTAAGTAAAATTGGGAGAAGGATATTTTCCGAAAATGCTTTACTAGTAACTTACAGTGTAGCAATACCACGTGACCGTGACGTCACTAAAGCCATCAAAACCAAGACACAACTGTCAACAATTAGCTCCGCTTCAACATAGAAAATTACCCGTAAGTATTTCGTTTCTTCATCGATTTCGATGGGACAAGTGTCAGTCTAAGGGAAAAAATATAAGCTATCCGCGAAATACTGAATCTCCATTAGCAGATAAAAAATAAGCCGTTTTTTTAAACACTCAATCAAAACTCGAAATCTAAACCAACTTTATCTATTTATCAATGGACAGATGCCTTTTTGATATACATGGCTATTTACATCGAAAAGTTTTCTGAGCAAGCTGCTCATTTGTTAAAATACTTCAAAATGTTCGTCAGTTAAAGGAAAATACAAATCTTTCCCGGCAAAAGCCTGTGGAAGAATTGCGCTTGAAGGCAGCAGCCACTGCATTCCAAGCACAACATTTTCCATTTCGGAAACACAACAAAAAATTCCGATTTTGTTTTGACTTCAACAACTGAGAAAAATGCACACGACACCCATGCCCTTTCTCAAATCTGTGCCAAAATTGCAAAACAAACCCATCCAAAAGCAACATGCAGAATCAATAGACAAAAACCTAGTTCTGGCCAACAGAATACAAGAAATGCAGTCCGCACATCTTCCAACTCTAGTAATCAGAAATAAATTAAATGAATTATTGGAGGGATACGACGAGAAGAAAACTGCCTTCTTGATTAAAGGCTTCACAAATGGTTTCGATTTAGGTTGCATGAATTATGTTCCTACTCTTAGGATTTCAAAAAATCACAAATCAGCTCTAGAAAACCTGGGGTTTATTCATGCCTACCTTTAGGAAGGATTGAGCAAAGGCAGGATTGCAGGCCCTTTTGATCTCCCTCCTTTCGAAGATTTTGTTGCTTGACCTTTAGGTCTTGTTCCAAAAGCAAACACAAATTCCGTATAATCCATGACCTATCTTTCCCAAAGGCTGAATCTGTCAACTCACACATTCCACCAGAAAATTCATCAGTTCAGTATGATTCAATTGATCACATAGTCACACTGGTTAATACATTTGGGAAAGGTTGTCTAATGGCAAAAACTGACATGGAGGATTCATTTAGGATTATTCCTATCAATCCTTCAAACTATTATTTGCTAAGATTTAACTGGGAAAAGAAATTCTATTATGACAAGTGTTTGCCGATGGGAGCTAGCAGTAGCTGCTAGATTTTCGAAACTTTTAGTACGGCCCTTCAGTGGATTATGGAGACATCTTTTAATGCGGCTGGCATGTCACATTTTAGACGATTTTTTCTTTGTAGGACCACCAAATTCAAATAAATGCGGCGAAGACTTAGCACGATTTCTCTTTGTTTGCGAATGATAGGTGTTCCTATTAAAATGCAGAAAACTGCAGCTCCAAAAACTGTAATTATCATTTATGGTAATGAAGTTGATTCTCAGGCTTTAGAGTGCCGCCTTCCTTTGCAAAAGATAAATAAAATAAAGGATAGATTGACTGAATTCAAAATTCGCAAAAAAGTCTCTTTACAAGACCTACAATCACTCATTGGTCTTCTCAACTTTGCTTGTTCAGTAGTTGTACCAGGCAGGGCTTTCCTGCGTAGGCTAATTAATCTTATTTGCGGGATACATAATCCAAAATATTTCATAAGGAAGCAAGGGCAGACCTGAGTATGTGGGCCAGTTTTATTGACAATTTTAATGGGAAGTCGGTATTCTTAGACCAGCAGTGGTCTTCTTCAGATCATTTTAATCTTTTCACTGATGCTTCAGGCTTAGTAGGCTTTGCTGCTGTCTTGAGATCTGACTGGTTTGCTGGAAAATGGACTCCTTCATGACAGATTTCAATTTGTATTAAATAATTCTTCCCCTTTGTGTTAGCTTAAGAATTGTAGGCAGCCCGTTTTAGATATAGAAAAGTTCTATTATTATCAGACAATATGGCAGTGGTTGAGGTAATAAATAAGAAATTATCCAAAGATAAAACCTTAATGAAATTAATACGTCGACTTGTTTTGCTTTCTTTGCAATTTAACATTCACATAAGGGCGAAGCATGTGCCAGGTACACATAATATCCTGGCTGACAGATTATCACGTTTCAACTTTCAGGAAGCATTCTCAGTAGCACCACAATTGAACAGTCAGCCAACCGTCATTCCAAACCGCATTTTCAGAATTAAACTCCAATAGCTATGACCCTACTGCAGGCATCATTGACTCAAGCTACACAGCAAGCATACAGCCATACCTGTAAGCTCTTCATACAATTGTGTCAGGAAGAAACTACTCTTCCCATAACTCATACCTCACTATGTAATTTTTTTTTGGTTATCTGTTTGAACAGAAATACTCACCAAGTTCTATATCATCCCATGTCTCTGCCATATCTTATGTACATAAAATTACTAACGTACCTGATCCTACCCAGAATTTCCTGGTTCAAAAGATAATTTCGGGTTGTCACAAGTTGGGACAAAAAGTGGATGCCCGATTACCGATAACTCATAATTTGTTATAGCGCATACTGGGCGCTTTAGATCACACAGTTAATGCTGCAAAAAGAACATTACTGAGGGCGCTCTTTTTGATTGCGTTCCATGGATTTTTTCATTTAGGAGAGTTAGTGACAAAATCACCGATGTTTACCTCTAATGTGCTTAAACGCTCAGATGTCCATTTCGACACTGTTGGAAAACAACCATCTCATGTGCAGTTGGTACTTAGGCATTTGCCTATTTTGTGTTCGCCACCTTATTTGCATATGAAAGATGATCATATTTACTCTTCTATGTATGTTCGATTTTATAAATCTAGTCTACGTTTATCTAATTTTATGTATCTAGTCTCTGACACCTTTCATACATGTCATAAAGTTTATGATTATAAATGCAAATTTTCATGTAGATTGAACGTCATTTTGATAAAATGACAAATTATCATCTAGTCATTTCTTCACAGTATTTATTTAAATCCTATGCAAAATTAACCGAGCTGCGGAAAATGTGAACTAGACCATATATTACGCACTCCATGTGGGAAGCATAAATACAGTTTTAAAATGTCTTTGAAATGCAGTAACTTGAATACTTGCAGTTGAAAAATTAATGCAAAAACTATGGTAAGTGCACTTGCATCACTTTTTTTTTTTTAAATTGTAGCGCAAAAAGTCACATAAATGGAAAAGAATATCTAATTACTTTATATTCTTAAATGAATAAATGTATTCTTTAAAAACAGTTTAATACTAACAGATTATATCTTCATTTTATGGTATGGTGTTTAAAAGTATTATTCTAAATGAACAAATCAGTTTTTTGCCTCTCCTAAAAAATTTCAAAAAAGTCACTTACAGTACTTTTTGCGCCAAGGTGACGTTATTTCCCTTGTAATTTTCTTAAATGTCCTTTTTCAAAAACCTAGGTACCGTTAGATAGGTCTTACATATTCTTACATTACTTCTGCTTTATGTTTGGACCTATCCTTAACGACTTTTGAGGTATAGAAGGCTAAACCTCAACAAAACGACGAAATTCGGCGAAAGTTATTTTCGACCAACAACTTTGTAATTAATGGGGCGATCATCAAAGTATGCAAACCATTAGGAAATCATTGCATCGAGCTATAAAAATATAGATAATGCTATTTGCAAAAACTAATTTTTATCTATATAAAGGTCATTAAACGATTAGAGGTGCATGATAAAAAAAACGGTTTTAATTAATTCTTATTTGTGATGCGATGTTCAATATCAAAAAGCTACGTACCATGAAAACGTATTCGAATTCCAACATTTCACATTATGTATTGGACTATCCTTAACTAATGGCATACGTGATATATAGAGAATACAACACCGAGAAAACAGCAAAAATCGAAAAAATGTGTTTATGTTGTTTGAAAGCTGGATTGGGATATACATCATGTTTGAAATGTTATTTACAAAAATCAATAGTTTTCGAGATGTAAGCAGTTAACTGCACTACGGATCAGGTCGTTTTGATTTCCCGCCAGAACTCATCTGTTTCAACCCCGATTTTCACAACTTTTATATCATCTTAAAGCTCTTTGAAAGGACTATAGATTATACCGATATGTCTCGATAGAACATTAATTTTACCGTTTATGAAATATTTAAGGCCGAAAAAAACAAACAAAAAAAACAACAACAACAAAAAACAAAACATAACTAGAACCGCAAGCGGTATCTCGGTTTTCGCTTTTAACCTTATCAGCTTGAACACTTTATTTCAACTCAGCCACAATATTCAATATGAAAAAGAAAGCAAAGAAAACGCATTGAAAAAGTACTTCAAGTTCTTAAGTTAAAAGCAATTAAGCATGGAGTGCTCTCTCTAGCGAAATAAAATCAAACTGAAAATATCTTGACGTAATTACTTAGTTCAGATCATGTGATAATATGTTTAAAATTATAAGAATTTAGTGTTTCACATCAATCTGCAGTCATTTGCCAATTCTAGTGAAGAAGCGATAGCCTAACAACAGTTGGGTTCATAAAACTCCTTATTTCGCACATAACCTTTGTTATGAAAAGCTTAGAAGCTGTCAGGATATTGGGGGTTCAAATTCTAGAAAACGGTATTTGTGTTCTGTGTTTATATAACATTGAGAAGAAAACTTGAGTACCGTCGCTGTGAAAGTATAAATGTCATATATTGGAACTTTCAGCTTATTACATGTGAGTAGCTCTTCTAGCGCAAATATTTTCCCATACCCGAAACTTTGAAATCCATCATATTTTATTGTGCTGTCAACAAGGAACAGAATGCTGAAAACCACTTTTGAATCAGACTTCAACTTTTTGAGTCATAAGCAAAAGAATGAGTTCAAGCAAAGCGCCCCCTAGCGGCCAAATGAAAAACAAAATTGATTACAATTTTAGCATTAGGTATGCAGCAAATAGTTCAATTAGGTGTACAATATATATGGGCCAGATATTCTTTTTCTTAAATGTCACAATTTGAAGCATAAAAACTTATTTACAATTGATCTTCAAAAACTAAATACCACTGGAAAGAGCTTTTCGAGAACTTTCAGTTTTTCCATATACTCTCAATACAATATTTTTAGTTTTGGAGGTATTTTGGGCCGAAGAAAAAACAAACAATAACCAATAACCGTAATATGACCTTGACTTTTGCGTTTTTTGACTTTTAAATTGTGATGATCTTTGAATCATAAACTTACATTACCTGTGAAAAAGTCATGAAGATTGAACAAAAAATAATCAGGAGCTTCAAAAAACTAAAAAGTCACGTTTTTGAATTTTGATTTCATCAAAATGTAAGTGAAATTTTACCGTACACTGTGGACAAATCATACATACCCTAAAATCGCCACCCCATATATTTTTTGCGTATATGTTTTGCAAATCATATGCAGCAAACAGAATTCTTCTATCGAATCTCAAACAAAAATGGGCAGGTTTTTCGTAGACCTACTCTCACTGCACATTTTTTGCAAGGTTAGAACATCCAACCTCTTCTAGTCCAAATATTTTCCCATACCCGATACTTTGAAATCTATCACATTCTGTTATCCTGTCAACAAGGAACAGAATGCTGAAACGGCATTTGAATCAGACTAAAGCAAAACGCCATTTAGCGACAAAATGAGGAACAATATTGATTAAAATTTTACAATTCGGTACCTAGAAATGCAGCAAATATTTCAGTTAAGTATACAGTATGCATGGGTGGAACATTCTGTTTCTTAAATGTCACAATTTGAAGCTTAAAAGCTGCTTTAACAATTGTTTAAAAAATGATAAATCTCTGGACTGCCGTAAAATGACAAAATGAAGCTCAATCTTTAAAAAAATATCACTGGAAAGAGCTCTTCAAGAACCTACACTTTTGTCCAAATACTCTCAATACAATACTTTTAGTTTTGGGGCTATTTTGGGGCCGAAGAAAATAAACAATGAAAAAATACGACATTGACCTTTGCATTATTTTAACATTATAAATTATCGGGCTCTTTGAATCATAAGACTAAATTACCTGTGATATCATAAAGATTGAACCAAAAATAAAGTCATGAGCAACAAAAAATGAAATTCTTATTTTTCAAATAACTTTGTGAAGTTTGACCGTATAAAAGAGGACAAACCATACATTTCTGAAATTCGCAACCCCATAATTTTGTGCGTATATGACTTGCAAATCGAATATAGCAAGGAGAATTCTTCCATCTGATCTCTAACAAAAATGGGTAGGTTTTTCATAGACCTACAGTTATTTGCACATTTTTTTTTTGTGATTTTCGAACTTTCAGCCTTCCGTAACTCAAAATCTTTCAGCTACACGTACCCGCGAAACCTATCATATTTTATTAGGCTATTGCAACAAGCCGCATTTGAATAAGACTTCAACTTCTTCAGTTATAAGCAAAAGAGTGATTTCAAGCAAAGCGCCCCCACCCCCAGCGGCAAAATGAGAAACAAAATTGAGTAAAATTTTATCAAAAGGTACCTAGCAATGTAGTAAATAGTTCAATAAGTATAAAATTCGCACTACTCGAACAATCTATTTCCAATATATCACAATTTGATGCATAAATACTGATTTACAATTGTTCAAGAAAAGGATAAATTTTGGACTGCCGTAAAATGACAAAATGAAGATCGATCTTTTAAAACTTAACATCACTGGAAAGAGCTCTTTAAGAATAAAACCTTTGTTCATATACTCTCAGTGAAATATTTTTAGTTTTGGAGCTATTTGGGGCCGAATAAAAGAACAATAATCGTTATATGACCTCGACGTTTGCCATTTTCTTCTTTTTTTTTTTTACTTATTTTTGAAGAGGCCCTTTCAATCATAACAATGCATAGCGTGTGAATACTTCAAAAAGGAATGTACAAAAAATAAAGTCAGGTGCGACAAAAACATGTTTTGAAATTTTAATTTTTCCAATATTTTAGTGAAGTTTGACCATTTCTAGAGGAGAAACAATGAATTTCTTAAATTCGCCACCCAATATATTTTGTGCGTATATGTTTTGCAAATCGTATGCAGCAAAGAGAGTTCTTCTATCTGATCTCTAACAGAAATGAATAGCTTTTTCATAGACCTACACTTATTTGCACAATTTTTTTGCGATTTTCGAACTTTCAACCTTCCGTAACTGGCCCAAAAATATTCAGCCACTAATACCTTGAAACTATCATATTTTGTTAGGCTATCAACAAGGAACATAATGCAAAAAACGCATTTGGATCAGACTTCAAAGTGTGAGTTATAAGCAAAAGTGATTTCAAGCAAACTTCCCCCTAGCGGCAAAATGAGAAAAAAACATTAAGTAAAATTTTACCTAACAATGTAGCAAGAAATTCAATCAAGTATACAAGTCGCACTATTGGAACATTCTATTCTTTAAATATCACAATTTGAAGCAAAAAACTAATTTACAATTATTCCAGAAAAAAAAAAGGATCAAACTTTGGACTGCCGTAAAATGACCAAATCAAGTCCGATATTTCCATCATATTTGATTGGGCTGGCAACATGGAACATTATGTAAAAGACCGCATCTAAATCGGGCTTCAAATTTTTTAGTTATTAGCAAAAAAGTGATTACATGCATAGCGTCCCGTAGTGGCTAAATCAGAAAAAAGGGAAAAGTTGTACTTTTTAGGCACAAGTTCAGATAAATGTGACTCCATGCCCAAAATTTCATAGCTGTAGCTTTTCTCATCTGGCCGCTAGGTTGGCTACAAAAAATGGATGGAATTGGAAAAATAATAAAAATAAAAAAAAAGTCAACAGAAGAAGAACAATAGGTTTTCGCCCTGCAGCGGCAAAAATCTAATTAACATATGACCTTGACCATTGCGATTTTCCGGATACGGAAGAGACGAGTCACCTTATAGAGCTAATTTCCTCCTTCAGTAAAAATTAAATGCAAATCAGTCAAAACGTTAGGCAATGCTAAAAAAGTTTGATTTTGTTAAAAACATGCTTTTAACATTATGACGTTAAATGACTTCACATGACGTCAGACTTCACAAAATATGAAATAAACTTTAGTTCATATACATTGTCCAAATTTCCTATTTTCGGCACACATTGGTGGTTCTAAACACGTATAAACATATTTTGAGGCCCTTAGTTCGAAACTTGTAGCTTTGTCTTTTCGAACCTAAAAGAATATATGGAGGTGCACATTCATGTTTTGATATACACCACCTGGTCATAGAAGGTGACTGCAGCGCAGATACAAAATTTTACACTATTGTTTTAATCTGACGTCAAACGACGTCATTGGACAAAAAAATCATGTCTTCGAAAGGACAACAGTTGCCGTAGTTGCTGTTAAAAAAATCAATACTTTTGTAGATATACGCGGTCACTGCACTACGGGTAAGGCCTTTTTGATTTTCTACCATATCTGTACCATTGGCCGCAAGCCATTGTATTACTTCATTTTTTTATTCCCTTATTATCCTTCCCGTAACATTTCGGACACGTTGCATTTGGCATATAGCCGAGATTATACTTTTGTGTAAAAGTCATATGTGGGTTTCCCAAAGTTAAAATGATATGTGGGAAGGAACAAACAACCAACTGTCGTGAAGGTGACAGCTACCTATTAATAGCTAACAATTGCGGTTTGGTACCCTACTTACATCATATACACTGCGATAAAACAGGTTTGCAACCGCTCATGAAAGTGACTGTTACATTTACTAAACAAGCTACAAAAACATGGGGGCTCGAAGTACTGTCGGGCGATTCGCCCAATGCAACTTTGAGCTCTGTGGCTTGTTCTGATACTTTGCTTTGGTTTTTAACAAAATACATAACTGGAAACCACTTATTATTATTAGCCCAATTGTTTTACTGGCCTTCAGAGCAATCAGCACTCTTTGGAAAAATAATCTGTGTAAAATCTGTTTATATATGATACACAGTATTAAACAACACTTGCAAGCTTGTGCCAAAAATTCTTGAAAGCTAAATTCAGATTTTAGCGGTGAATCCATTCAACGGTACTTGGTTATCATACTGGGGCCAAGACTTGAACAGAAACAGTTGGTGGTTACACAACATATGCTTTGGATAGACCGGCTGATAAGAACTTGGGCAAGCCTTCCTCCTAAAAGTAAATTTTATTACACCCAGCTTTGTACGGAAAAGATCGAGATATCATTGCTAAAAATGGAAAAGGTATGTGACTTGATGTGGTATCATGCAACATGTCTACGGCATGATATTGTGGTGTGTTAGCACTTAATCACACAAACAATCAATTACAGTTATCGGGGTAAGCTGTATAAAATGAATTTTGACATAATTCTTGAACCAATGAATTCATGGTTAACAGCAGTTAACAACCGTAAACTTTAGAAAAGCATCTGTTTCACCTGGTTGGCATAAATTATTTTAGCATACTCCATCTTAAAATGGGAGTTTTAGGGTGCATAGCTTACTACATGATTGTAAATATGCAGATAACAATTTAATATTCCTATTTAAACCTTAAACACCCAGTTAAATAAGAAAACAGTTGAGAGTCGATCGTTGAATGATTTTGGTCAAAGTTTATCAAATAAAAAGCAGGCGTATGCTAATTTTAAAAATTTGGACTCATACCTTAGTTGCAATGCTTAAATCGCCACATAATCCGAGATTAGCTAAATGCTTTCCTGTCGCAATCGGTTAAGGGTCGGTCTGGTAAACCAGACGCACTGTGTTTGAATCCCTGTCACGTACCTTTTTTGCCTTTTGTTAAACCTTTTTACTTTTCTTTCTTTTTACTGCCTAGTTTATTTACAGCTCCTAAATTTATTGACAAATGCGTTTTTAGCAATATTTTTAAACCACAGACCATTTGAAACTGTAATGGAAAAGGTAACGATATGTGATATTTGATATGGCATTAATATCTCGCATTTTATTCAAACAGTGATAAGAATTTGATTTTTAACTATATGTAAGTATTGATTCTATCATTATCCATCTACAGACGCACGGTCAACCAAAGCAACTATCCGTGATTGTAAAAAAATGAGAAGTTTCCCCATCACAGGCAATACCGTCACAAACGGTATTGAAACTATTTTTAGAATTGCGAAACGTGGCACGTAGTACCGCAAGCAACTGCTTCGGGGATACCGTACGAGTATTCTATATTTATTCGATTTCCATGAAGTGTCGTTTACGAAAATAATGTTTTCCTGTGTAATGTGGCATGCACCTGACGAAAGAAAGACATAACCAACATTAATGAGGGAAAGTAGAAAAAATATTACCAGTCATCGCCGAAGTTGCATTTGCAATAATAGCGTTTCCCATGAAATGTGACCGACACTTGCCGAGTTTATTTGTCAGGAAAAATGATTCCACCAACATTAACGTGAGAGACAGTAGAGAGTAGAACATTATTTTTTATTTCTACCGATCATTTATAAACGAATTGCTTTAATTTTGGTTTGTTTGTTTCATATTTTCCAAGTTTCTTAATAACTGCAGTATTTGTTTTTGTTGTTGTTTTTTTCTGATACGAAAAACAATAAAAATTGTTACAATACGCATTTGTTTTCTTACTTACGCTGATTTTTCTTTTTAAATATTTTTTGCCTAATTTAATGAATAAACACTGATATTCTAATATGTTTTTTTTCCGTATGAGGCCTCGTGTCACCTTGAATTCACATTGAGTCACATCCACGAACCATGGTTACAGTCTTTGCGTACTGATTTGTGGCCCCCCTGTCAAGCGTGAAGCCTCATCCGTCTCACTCCGAGCAGAAGTGAACGGGTATGCATAATAAAGCTTATGCATAATAAAGCTGGTAAATTATAGATGGTACATGTATCTCTTGCTTGAGGCTAGGCAGCGCATGGTCAAGATAATGTGACTGGGCGTGGTCACTTATGTGGTACTCACTTGTCTACAGCGTAATATATATGTTCACACATGACTAAAATACTGTCGGTGGGCCGTTAAATCTAGGGAAAAATAAAAAAGGATAAACGTCATAGAGATGTCGGAAGTTGTTGACTGGGGCGGTAGAGTGGGTTTTGGAGACGATGTCTCTTTCCCATGTAAGAACTGGTCTAGGGCGTTCCTCTGAGATTTTTAAATATTGGTTTAAAAGCTATATACAATGTTTAGAGATTCTGTAATGACTCTTAAAAATACTAGATAATTTTGCTTGCCTTAGAAGATTATAAATATTTTTTCGTTTGTTTGATATTTTCTTATTTATAAACATATCACAGTGGTGTCGAAATTTGGTCCTTACAAATATTAAACCTCATGTATGCACGGACCATGTCAATGTGTCCTATGCGAGTTTGATGCGTGACATATTTTGCACTTATTTGTAAAATGAATATATAATGAAGTAAATTGTGCACTTTTCAGTGATCATCTTTATGGAGAAATAATGTTTATGTTAAAATTTACCTCAAAAGTGGTTATTTTAGTCATTCAAGGTTATTTGGCAAGAAAACCGATAATAAGATTCATAAACATGATATTTAAATTAAGATAACATATGAGGAAATGTCAAAATGACATTGATGTTGAATTCAGCTAAATCAAATATACTCAATATCTGCATCTGCATAAGATGTGTCTTCGGTTTGATTTATTTAGTCATCTAGTTGTACAATTTACATTTTTGTAAAAATAAAAATCCGTATCTGTCGTTTTTTTTAAAAAAGAGGGATAAGTAAAAGGTAGAGGAAGATAAATGAGATCGAAAGAAAAGGGGGAAAAACAAGAAAGAAAAGACAAGAAAAAATGAATATTTTGAACATCATATTTCATGTCAATCTGAAATGGAAATGGAAGGGCAAAGGTAAGATAGACATAGTGACAGATGGAAAGATAGTAGTATAGGAATATTAGTTGTGGAGATTACTTGCAGCCCTGCAGCAATCACGTGACCTTTTTAGAACAATGGGGGGTGAACAATGGGGGTCACCACTAGGGTTAATGAGGTCACCTCGGGTCAATGAGGTGCAGGTGGCACCTATTCGAGAACAATTGGTTATTGAATAAATAGGACAATAAGTAGTTTTATATAAAAAAGCGAAACAATGGAAACAATATATCAAAGACATCATCACCTGGTCATAAAACAATAGGTTATTGAATAAATAGGACAATAAGTAGTTCTATGTAAAAACAGAAACAATGGAAACAATATATCAAAGACATCAGCACCTGGTCATAAAACAATAGGTTATCGCAGCACCTGGTCATAAAACAATAGGTTATTGCATGAATGTCAAAATGAGTAGTTCTATATTAAAAGCGAATGATAGATCATCAATAGAAAACAATGAGGAGAATCTATCAAAAGACAGGAGCACCGTTATCATTAAACAATACCCAAACTCAAAAAACAATAGTCTATAGAAATCAATAGCCATCACTCATTTATTGCAGTCGGCTTAAAATCGATAATAGATTTTCAATGACGTTTTCTTCCTACGCGTAAATCAATTGAAGGCAAAACAATAGCGTATCATAATAATAATTATTAGCGGTATTGTAAGCCTCATTTGTATCTTTAATGACTCAGTATTTAGTAACTCATCAATATATCAAAAGACGGGAGCACCCGACATTAAACAATACCAAAACCCGAAAAACAATAGTCTATAGAAATCAATAGCGAGTCCCCGTCACTCATTTATTGCAGTCGGCTTACAATCGATAATAGATTTTCAATGACGTTTTCTTCCAATATCGTTAAACAATAGCGTAGTAATTGTTGTTATGATAGCTTTTTTATTTTCTCTCTCTCTTTCAATATAAATCACCGATTTTGAAAGGAACATAGAGTTGAAAACACAACTGACTAATTTTTTTTTTACATTAAATATTTTATTTTTTATTTACACGTTATTTCAACGCCTGCTCCAGTTTATTTTTAATTGTTTCCCTAAACAATTAATAATAATGACCTATTGTTTCGGGTATGACATAATCCCCGACCCACTCCTTAAACGAGGTCACGTGTCTATTTTTTTTTTCGAGGATGAGTAAACCGCAGTATTTATTCTTTCGTAATATCGTACTGTTATTTTGGACAATTAATCAACTACGTCGTTAACCGCAAAAACGCGATTGAAACAATCAAATCGGACTGCAGCCCCTACCGCTCCCTTAAACGAGGTCACGAGACTCCTATCCCACCCCTTTAACGAGATCACGTGACTACATGTATTGTTTTCGGGAATGAAAAAACCGCAATATTTATTCGTATATAATATCGTATTGTTATTCGGGACAATTAATGAACTACGTCATCGATTTCGCTATTGTCGCAGAAGCATTGAATGAGCGACGTTAAATAATGAGTATTGTCTCTTCGAATAATAACGTATTTTCTTTCTATCTATTAAATAACGCTATCCGGAATACCTCGCGCCGTATTACGGAAACATTCCCACACGTCCCAAGCTCGAGGGGAGGGTAAACGTGCGTTCCTGGTGAGAGACAAGTTGTTTATAAACAACAAGCAATACAGGGGTGGATCTGACTAGGGGGACGGAGAAGAGTGTGAGTTATCTGTTGTGGCATGGAATGTTGAAGGACTGAGAAACTGTCTGACGGATTCTGATTTTGTTGGTTTTGTGACAAATTTTGATATTATTTTTTGTAGTGAGACATGGCAGAGTAAGCGTGATGTTTTTGAGTTAGATGCATATGAGATTATAAGTGTACCTAGAACAGAGAGTGTGGCTGCAAGAAGAAAGAGTAATAGAGGTCATGGAGGGGTATGTTTGTTTGTGAAAGATAAATTTCTAAAGGTGTAATAGTTGTAGAGAAAATATCAAATGGATTAATATGGGTAAAATTAGATACATCTTTTTTTAATTTAGAGTATGATATTTTCATGTGTTTCTTATATATTCCTCCCTGTGATTCTGTATATTACAAATCACACAGTACTGATTTTTTTTGTACAACTTGAAGCCGGTATAAGAAAATACTATGAAAGGGGAAAAGTTTCTGTTATTGGTGATATGAATGCTAGAACAGGAACCAGAGATGATTTTTTAATTGTAAATGATAATGTTGAAAAATATATACCTTCATTATTCATTGAAGATGACTATGAAAGTTTTACCGTGACCATTTGCTACATCCATGTATCTGTCTCCTGAATACACATTAATCAAATATTATCAATTGGTATTGTATACGATTGAACGTATAGGTTTATTAGTGTTTAAAAATACAATGTTTATAGCCACAATTGAACAAATTAAATTTTCAGGGTAAAACAAAATACAGTGTATATAGGCACAATATGAGACAACATGAAATTAACACCTTTGTATAATATTTAGTCACATTGTACGTGATATATTTGTCATATTTGATATTGGAATTGAGCATATAATCTAATGATAATCAAACATTACATGGATAATTAAGCCAGAAATCATGTACCGCATTACGGGGTGAAATATATATGTGCAGAAAATATATCTTTTAGATAGGAAAGCATTTTAAATACCATTCATGCAGTCATTTCAATAATGGCATGTTAAACTATCATAAGATATTCCAGCAAACATCGTTCATGGCGTTGAATAAGCGTTGTACTTATAAATCCTTGTATCCATGGGAGATTTACTTGACCCCAGATGACTTGTAAGATAACATTGCCATTCACGTAATACGTAGAAAAAAATGGGGTGTTATATATTTACAGGTAAAAAATACGGGGTGATATATATACATCGCTCAGTTATAAACCGGATTGGGGTGGTCAGTATAAAGGGAGATCCATGTTAAACTTAAATGTTTAAATTTTGTATTTAATGGGTTGTATACTGTAAATACTGCATGGAAATAGGGTTCAGAAAAAGTGGGGTGTTATATACACCCCACATTTTTTTTCCACCCCACAAAAAAGGTTTTATATTGGAAAACATCCCACATCTAAGTAATCTCTTATATATATAAATATATATATATGTGGTTTATATTGGTGGATTTCGCTGAAAAGTTACTATGGTCAATATGTAGACACTTGTGGTTACCAAATTTATGATATGATAAATATAATTTGAATGTATTTTGACCTAGATGCCCTATTGTATAGCTTCCAAATGGTTAAATGTCTCTAAGCTATCATTATTTTAATTTCATTTTTTTTGTGTGTGTGTTTCATTTTCTTTTATTATTGCAATATTTGTGGAATGTCGGGACGAATTCAAAATTTGGAGGGGGAATATGTAGCCGGGTACAGGTATTTGGTGATAAATCAATAGGCAATAAGACATGAGTGTCTCGATAGCTCAGTGGTAGAGCGCAGGAACGGTAGTCCTGAGGCCCCGAGTTCGAGTCCCGGTCGAGCCATGATTTTTTCACCACCTGTTACACAAATATTTATTGTTATACGGAATTCAGGTAGGACTATATGATCTGCAGAAGGCAAATATATCTTCCGGTTCCGCTAGTGTTGTGTTTTGCTTAACAATAACCGCATATTAGTTTCCAAACACTACGCAGTGATCTCCCTTGCAAGCAGAGACAACTGTAAGGGGAGGTTACAATTGCGTGGAGTTTGATTAGTTTACTTTGCCAATACGGCACTTTCGTAATACGAAATATATCATGAAATTGCTTGATTTCCAGATGAATATTGCAAATGTAATAACACATGAGACTCACGTAATGTCACTTTGGGTGAAGGGCGGCTCTATAGAACATGAATAGACCGGTCAATCATGCTCTGTAACTTCAGCTCGTTGAAGGAGGCGAGGGGTTATCTTATGTAAACCGGTTGGCTCATTGAGAGCATCTAAAAAGAGTTTGACTTTGCCCCTTTTTTAACATAAACCATATAGCCATCTGATACTGTGGCGGGCTATTTGCAAATGAAGAGATACTCTTTCGGATGACCTCCCTTCAGATTCTGATTTTCCCAGAATGTTGACAGCAGACAGCAAAGTGACAAGGCTGGATATTTCGATGATCTTAAGACGGACGCTTGCAGCACAAACCCAAACATTTTCCGTTGAGAAATTTGATTCAGGATAAATGAATGTCCATCATATTGATCCTGAGTCAAAAGACATGATGCCTGTCCTTCATTATCTGAAGTTAAGAACATAGCTGAAGTGCAGGCGATGGAGAAAATCAAAGAAACCAAAAGCAAGTGTTATCTTGCTTCAGGAAAACGCTACTGCCCTGACATTACAAGTTGTAGTAGCTGCAGCAACTAAGCGTGACTACGATATCCTTCCTGCCTCAGAAACCGTACGCTACTGATTCGGCACCCTCTGACAATTACCTGTTATAAAAATCAGAACTGAACTGCAGAGGGTGACGGATAGTGATGATTGGGTCATTGAGGCTGTTGTTTTTCAGGGATAGCTGAATTAAACTGGAGCATCGCATCGTTAAAACAAATACATGTACATTCAATTTCGTTGACATTAAAGGACTATGTTCACTAAGTGGTATAAATGTCCTAAACTTTTCGGGAAAATTAAAATGCATTTCAGAAGTCTTTTTCAATCTTTACCATACACAACAAACCTTAAATCACCGAAAACTGATATAATCAGTATTTATCATTTGTCAGGTTGAACAAAATATTTGCTTGAAAATACCTGTTGAAATCCATTGAACCGTAATTTACACGCGTTTTGTACGAAATATTAGCTGATTTCATCTTTTGATACGATGAATTCAATGTGGCCGCATGCTTCGACAAACAAGACACTTTCCATATGTATATCTTAATGATAAATCCTTATTCTGCAAAAAATTCTTGTCTGTCGAAGCATGCGGCCAATATGAATTTCAACAAAATATGATCAGAGACGCGTAACGGCTCTATGTCTTATATATTCACCGGTTTATAAAGAAGATGATATAGATATACTTTAACGATTTTATTTTCGCTCATCTTTTATGATGTAAACATTATCATTGTATTTTAAATGTTTCTCTGAATATTTCGACATATTTAACTTATGTAAAATCATAGAAACATGGTAATCGATGACAAAACGGTCGAAGCAGCAGAGGATATTTTTGACTATACACAGTTTCATCAAATGATCAAGTACACAGATACTAAAGTATTTTGCCGATTGCGCTGTTGATATTTAACCAAACTATTTTCTATCACTTACATGCTCTCTTATAAATATTTACGTAAGTATGATTCTCATAATTTAATTCTCTTTTTATATTTAAATACTGAAAAGGAGCGTTACGCACCGTGGATAAATGATTCAAGATATTTATTTTAATAGCTTCACGAAAGCATCGCACATCGCACATTTTCAAACATTATGTGTGTATTATCTCATTGTATACATCAACACATAAAGGCATGTTCATTGTGTACTGAAATCTATTTTTAGATGTGTACATGTATTTACAAAAGTTTGGTAGATAGCATTGATTTTCGTAGTTTACACGGTGGTTAATTTGAGTCGTTGATGATGACATTACACCGTGTCTTAAGCTTAAAGGTATCATTAATTCATAGAAATAGAAGCACCCGAAATAAACTCATCTCTTACTCATCTGATTATTTCCAAAAGAAAATAGTTTGAAATTTTAAGAACAATGTGAAAATAAACACTAAACTTCTACTTCGCGCCTGGAATGATAAAAGACACTATCTGTACCTGACCAAAATAGTGGAATTAACAAAAGAAAAATGTTGTATACCCCGGTAGATTTACTCTTTTTACTTCATTTATAGTATGACACTAGCCGAAAAGATCCCTTTAAATATTTTTTGAAGGTTGACATGTGCATATGCACGCTGAATATTACACACTGTTCCCTTCTGAACAATTAGTGTAGATCCATGTTAACCCTTTTGTGTAAAGTCTGTAACATTCTGAAGGAACCTGTTGTGTATTGGTTTTTTATTTTAGATTGAGTAGTTGGGTCTATCACTCTGGTGATAGATTAAGTGCAAAACTCATTTGAATCTTTTTTAAAGACATTAAAAACTTTATCAATAGCTAAAATACACAAGTGTAACTAGAACACAAGATGTACGCAAAACATGTTGTAAATGCACTGCTCAACCAACAGTATTTCAGTCATAATGTCTACTTGAGACCACAGGGCCCTGATATTCAGATCAAAAAGTGTCCTTTAAGAAAATCGACCTCTCTATATAGAATTTTTTCAAGTTTTATTTTTTCTTCTTTCTTTCTTTTTTTTTTTTTACTGAATATCAGGGTTCTGTGATGAGACGGACGAAACTTGATGTCTTATGGTGATATCATGCCACAAACATGTACCATGATCGATACTACACCAAGTATCGAAAACCCACGAGGAATTTATCTGTTGCCCTCCATACATAGCTGACATGAAGTAAAATTAAGTAGGCAGCCGTGATTATCCGACGATGGGCCAACCATTGAACTACACTTACATGATGAGCAACAAGCTGAGCATCTAACAAATGCGATACACCAGTACTCGGGGTCCAAGTGGCCTAGCAGGTGAAGTTGGTGACTTAATACTACTCAGGCTTTAAAGGCAGCTGGTTCGAATCCAGCCAGAGTCAAGTGGATATTACATGCGACGAAACCTTCCAGCTGATTTATGGTTGGTCTGTGGTTTTATTCCGGTGCTGTTGTGTGATTGAGATCTTCCTGAACATGTAAGAGCTAGATGTCGCTATATGATTGTAATACGGTTGCAGCGAGGTAAATTCCAAAACAACACCAATAAAAAAAGGTAGGGAAATATTTGAATAAATGTATTTGAATAATGCTGCATAATTTATTGATATTTGTGATTATGACACCAATAAAAAATCCAGTACAGCTTAAGACTAAATATTTGAATGTGTCTGTCGACACATAACGCTATAAAAGGCAGCATACTCTAAATATAACTGAAATGTACACCTGTTTTCTAAGCATCGGATTATGGGCAGGAATTTAACAGTCTCATTATTTTTTCATACAGCTATGGGCATGGTTGATGTTCTCCTGCATACTACTATATTATATTTTTCAAATATTCATGTCAGTTTGTTTAAACAATGATTTGAGTGAATATTTTATGCACCCGCCCCGTTTATAGTAGAGGCATATGAAATTGTGAAAATACCGAATATGACAAATAAGTTGTCATTTCATATCAACTTCTTTTTAAAGGGGGTTTATAATAACTATTACTAAGTGAGTCTTTAAAACCTTCTGTTTATCAAAAAGACATGTGTAGCGCATATCAGCAAAACTCCTTGAGTAAGAGTAATGGTTTGAAAGTCATTGGGTCTGAATTTGCATTTTGTGGCACTCAGATTTTTCTAATTTGATGAGACTTCATAGACACATCACTTTCATTATATCCCTACCTACCCAGGGGTTTTCTTAAGTGGACACCCACTTGCCCCCGCCAGGTTATAATCACTGCGGGCAAGTGATTTTTCAAAAAAGATACCCCGGCGGGCAAGTTTATTTATGTAAATGAAATCTTTAGTTGTTTTTTTTTTTCTAAAGTATATCAGGGGTAAAATGCTTGCAATTTATGTTTGATACATAATAACTAAAATCCGCCTAAATGTTGCACATATCTAATTTTAAACATAAACAAACACCAACTAACTTCAAGATCGGGCAACCTGTTTTCACTGGGGGCTAGTAGATATTCAAATTAACTTGCCCCCTGGACAAGTGAAAGTCAAATCCTTTAGAAAACCCCTGCCTACCGACGCTCTTTTTTTCTGGCTGAAGACCAGAAACGGAACTATTCTTTCTTTTTTTTTTCTTTTTTTTTTTGGCCTGAGAGTTTATGTTAGAGATGTTGTTAAAATCAAAATTATGGTCATATATGTATTCATTCGTACAGGTAATTAAACAAAACAGCTAAAGAGATTAATTCAGATGGACAAGCTTTTGTAAACAGTTTGAAAAAGGAGATCTCATTGCTAAATATGTAACTTATCTTTAAAAGCCAGCAACAAATTGAAAAGTTATTTTGCACACAAAAAATCATTTCACATATTTTGAATACTATGACTTTGATAAATGACCTTAACTTGAAGTATCCACCATTTCTTTTAAATGACAAATTGTCACATCATATTGAATATGAATACCAATTTATGGTAACATTAGAAAACCCTTAAATAAACTACAACCCGGAAGATCATAATTTCACATATTTCTGACAAATTTGACCTTTAATGATGACCTTAACAAACCATATGGAACAAATATACACATTTCTGTTAAATTCTGAAAACTCGTGACTAATCTATCGACCGGAAAATCAGAATTTTACATATTTTTGAAAATTTTGACCTTCACTGGTGACAGTGACATTGAATAATCCATCAGTTTTAATTTGACATACTTTCACTTCATAGTGAACATTTTTACCAATTTCTGCTAAAATCTGGTAACGCATGAGATCCCATTGCTAAGCTAAACTGTCACCGGAAAATCAGAATTTTACATATTTTTGATCATAATGACCTTCATTGGTGACCTTGACCTTAAAGAACCCATCAGTTAATTTTACTTGACATACGTACACATCATAGTGAAAACGTTTACCAATTAATGTTAAAATTGGGTAACACATGAGTAACCCATAATTCAATTATCACCGGAAAGTCTGATTTTTGCATATTTTTGACAATCATGACCTTCATGAGTGACCTTGACCTTGAATAACCCATCGGTTTATTTACGTAACACACTTTTACACCATAGTGAACATTTTTTTTACAAATTTATGTTAAATCTGACCACCCAAAACAAAATTACAACTCGGAAAACTTCGGCAAACGTAACCAAAAGATTACTACAACCCTTGTTGCCGTGGTGACAGAAGATTGTTTTATGTGAATGAAATCATCATTTTTAATATCAGTTAAGTGTTGTTTTTTATTTGTCCAAAAATCATTAAGTTCTGAGCTTAGGCCATTTTTACCACTTAGTGAACATAGTCCTTTCGTTGATTATGTACCTAAGGGAATTTCGAGGGTACATTTATTCCTGGATCTGTTCTAGAAAATGTGAGGTCTATATAGGAGACCATTTTCATGAGGATTAATACTTGTGGATACAACCTTTCACGAAATCGATTAAAATGAGTGTCCTACGAAAATTATAATTTTACAGGACATTGAGTTGAAGGGGGATTATGTTGAACAATATGAAAGGCGTTCACGTCAAACTTTTCATGTTCTCACTTATAATTAGGTTTTAAATAAAATTGATATGATGTAATACACAGAAAGACCTTAATTCGTAGCCTGATCAAATTTGAATTGTGTCTGATTTAGGCGTTTTATAGCAAACATAAATTAAAAACACTTTGTCCAATGTAAATGGAATACCGCCATAGGAATAACACTTTGTAGGATTTTTATCCTCAAAATAAATGCTACGTCGACATTAGAATTTTGTCTGGTAATTCTAAACCATTCCTCAAATATATAGGAGAAATACTTAAGGGATCATTTTAAGTAAATGCATGTGGTAAAAAACTTTCTTTCAAAGGTTACGGAACGTGATCTTAACCAGCCTATAAATTAGTATATTTTAGCGCCTCCTTTACGGAATACCGACCTTAGCAAAAGGTAGGGATAGAGTAATAAGGTATCTAGGAGGATAAATCGATAGCTTGGTGAAAAAGTATTGTAATTGATTTTTTTTATTTGTCAATAGTTACCATTAAGTAAATAGAATACATTATTTGAAATGTTGTTAAATATGGTCATGCAACTGTATTTCTACAGTCACAGTTAGATCACAAAACCAGTGTACTAAGTGTTATAAGGATCAGTTAAGGATAAAATAACGATGGCGTTTTGTTATACAATATGAATAATTATTCGATCTTTTTACAGATTTTCTGCAATGCAACATCTGTGTGTGTGTGTTTTGTTGTTGTTGTTTTTCACGTGGTAACCATAATGGTAAGTTGCTCCCACTTCAAACAAAATATTCCGAACGGTAAAACAATATCACATTCACCACCACCTAATTTGCAAATCTACAAGATACAAATCTATAAATCTACAAATTCACATCTATAAATCTACAAGTTACGAATATACCGATGCAAAATGTGCTTCTATTCGGGGAACGCACGAGTATTCCAATCGCCAGTTAGGACAAGCTTGTAAAAGCAACAAGAAATACATACTTGACACCTGCCTAACTATGTCTGCAAGAAGCTCGAAATTTGAGAAGAAAACAATTATGCATTACTGGTGAGGTCTATTTATTGATTAAACAGTTTAAACTGTGAAATTCGCACTTTTTTCTGTAAATTTTACAGTTTAATCTATAAATTTTACAGATTTAACTGTAAAATGCACACTTTAACACTTTAATCTGTAAAATTCACATTTTTTTCTGTAAAATTCACACTTTTTTCTGTAAATTTTACAGTTTAATCTGTAAATTTTACACATTAATCTGTTTAAATTATGACTGTGTCTATCGGCACGACGGTCGTGCGGATAAGCAGCCTTATCAGCATTGCCGTCGTACCGAAAAGGTTGTTATCAATACGACAGAAAAAATAAAAATAGCACAACTAGAGCTTTCTTCCTTTCTGTGATAAAAGATTGTTTACTCAGTTCTGTCAGTGGTGATGTTTTTTGACAAGGGCATCCTCAAAATAACTTTTTTTGCAGTTATCTAAAGTGGTTACCGGTGTATACAATATATACCTACAACATATACCTACACTATATACCTACAACATATAACTACAACATATACCTATCACATATGCCTACAACATATACCTACAATATATAACTAAAACATATATATTATATATACCTTCAATATATACCTACAACATATACCTACAATACATACATACAATATATACCTACAACATATACCTACAATATATAACTATGACATATTCCTACACTATATACCTACATTATATACCTACAACAAATACCTACAACATATACCTACAATATATACTTACAACATATACCTACAATATATAACTAAAACACATACATACATATACCAACAATATATATACAATATATACATACAATACATACCTACAACATATACCTACAATATATAACTACAATATATAACTAAAACATATACCTACAATATTTAACTACAACATATACCTACAACATATACCTACAATATATACATACAATATATACTTACAACATATACCTACAATATATACCTACAACATTTATCTACAATATATACCAACAACATATACCCAGAATATATAACTAAAACATATACATAATATATATACCTACAATATATACCTACAACATATACATACAAAACATACCTACAACATAAACAAACAATACATACCAAAAACATAAACATACAATACATACATAAAACATACACATACAAAACATACCTATAACATATACATACAAAACATACCTACAACATATACATACTATACATACCTTCAACATATACCTACAAAATATACCTACAATATATACATACAATATATACATACACTATATACCTACAACATATACCCACAACATAAACATACAATATATACTTACAATATATAACTAAAACATATACATATTATAAATACCTACAATCTATACCTACAATATATACATACAATACATACTACAACATATACCTACAATATATAACAATAATATATAACTACAACCCATACCTACAATATATATCTAAAACATATACCTACAATATTTAACTACAACATATACCTACAACATATACCTACAATATATACATACAATATATACCTACAACATATACATACAACATATATCTACAATATATATCTACAACATATACCTACAATATATAACTAAAACATATACATATTATATATACCTACAACATATACATGCAAATCATACCTACAACATATACATACAATACATACCTACAACATATACATACAATACATACCTACAACATATACAAACAATACATACCTACAACATATACATACAATCCATACCTACAACATATACCTACGATATATAACTAAAACATATACATATAATATATACCTATAATATATACCTACAATATATACTACAATATTTAACTACAACATATACCTACAACATATACCTACAATATATACATACAATATATACATACAACATATACCTACATTTTAAACTTACAATACACAACTAAAACATATACATATTATATATACCTACAATATATACCTACAACATATACATATAATTTATGCCTACAACATATACCTACAAATTATTCCTACAATACATACTAAACATATACCTACAATATATACCTACAATATATACATATATCATATACATTCAATACATACCTACAACATATACCTACAATATATAACTAAAACATATACATATAATATATACCTATAATATATACCTACAATATATACACTACAATATATAACTATAACATATACCTACGATATATATCTACAGCATATACCTACAGTATTTAACTACAGCATATACCTATAGCATATACCTTCAATATATACTTACAACCATATAGCTACAATATATACCCACATATATCTATAACATATACCTACAATATATACATGTACCTACAGCATATACCTATAATATTTAACTATAGCATAAGCTTATAATATATACCTTCAATATATACCTACAATATATACCTACAATATATACTGATACCTGCAACATATACCAGTACATACAACATATAAATATAAATACATACAACATATACATATAACATATATGTATATTATATACAGGTAAGAAAGAAAGAAACAAGTTTTACAAAAAAAGTGTGAATTTTACCGAAATAAAATATGAATTTTACAGAAAAAAAGTGTAAATTTTACAGATTAATGTGTAAATTTTCCAGAATAAAGTGTGAAGTTTACAGTTTAATCTGTAAAATTAAATTTTAAAAAAAATTTTACAAAAAAAAAGTGAATTTTACAGATTAAAGTTTCAAAAATGAAAAAATAATAAGTGTCAATGTGGCACTAATACGCTTCCGTAGTTAATTTTTTTTATAATAACAAAGTTATGAAAATGCTTCAATCATAACGGTATATGTCAGTGCAATTCTGAAAAAACAAACACGCGTACATACAACATAACCAATATGGCTATTGGCCAGTGTATGAAATATGAGTTAACAAATTTGGTTTATGCATAGCCTACACAGACACTGTTAGCAATAGGCGCCAACTGACCCATATGTCCTTTTTTATAATGCAAGAAAATGGGTCAGATAAGGGTAAATCTGCAGCAGATAAATGATCGTCACAGTTTAATAGTAGAATTATTGTTAAAACCTATCGGGTAAAATTTGATAAAAAACCATTAGCTGACAATAGGTTCTGTTGTATATATTTTTATTCTACACTATATTTAACCTTTGTGTTCTAGTTGACTATTAAACTATTATTGACTATTTGATATGATTTTTTGGGGTGTTGCTGATAAGTTCAAAATAATGTGTTTATTACAGTTAATAAGAATTGGGTATTTTTCGTGTGAATATTCTTATTCTTTTTTGTCAGCTTAAGAAACGACTTACGATCAATAAATTAAGTGTTGTTCTGTATTTGATGAAATATATTATTCTTCTATTTTAGTCATGTTAATTTGTTAGTTTAACATATTTATATGCATTTCGTATATCATTATCAGAAATGAATATTTTGTCGTGTGTGTATTCATGACGGATTGTATAAAGAAATAATCAAAAGAAAATACGATGGGCTTTTACTTTACAGATTGCTTTTATGGACTCCAATAGAAATGTTACAACGGTCTCTTCCTAATTCCACAGAGTTCCGCATCGGAAACACAATGAAGCTATACCAGAACCATATTTTAGGATTTTGGTTTGTCACGGCAAGGGATCGAACCCACGACCTCCCACTCCCTATGCGGACACTCTAACCACTCAGTCACCGGGGACGGTCATTGAATATGTGTGCCATACATATTTGCCTCAAATTTCTAATACCGCGACGGCCTTCAGACTGAATACGTTCAGATTTTGATATTTAACTTTATATCACTTTAGTCTCTCCTTTCCAAATCAAACGAGTACAAAATTCTATGTAATTTGCTTTACCGAAATGGACGCGTACTGTGATTTTAGCAAAGATTAAGTAATATGGCGATCAAAAAGTCTTTCTCGAAAATATATAACAATATGATCGTCTCTTACTATCATAATGACAATTGTAGCAAGTATTTGGTTTGGTGACAAACTCGTTCCCCCGAGTTATGATCTCGTTCCCTCGACTTATTATCTCGTTCCCTCGACTTACTATCTCGTTCCCTCAACATAAAAAAAAGAATTGTACCTCAATGCCACCGTATCCAACTGGTTTGTTTCACAAAACTATTGTTGTTGTATTAGGGTTTTACCGTCGCTGCGATAGTATTTCAATCATATAGCGACGTCCAGCTAATTACAGGTGGAGGAAGACCCCGAGTACACATAGGTACCCGGGTAGAACCACCGACCTACCGCAAGCCAGCTGGAAGGCTTCCTCACATGAAAAAACCGAAGTCCCTACCGGGATTCGAACCAACAGCGGTGAGGGGCTGAGAGATTTGAAGTCAACGACTGTAACCGCTCGGCCACGGCGACCCCTCACAAAACTAATGTATTGATCCAACTAAGGTTCAGAAAAGCGGACACTAGAGTTAGTCAAGTGTAAATTTCATGATCTCACGTTATTCCGGATGTAGAAATGGATCGAACAAGGTATTATTATTATTACTGGGTATATACATCTATATTTCCGTTTGATTAAACGTTTATAATTTATCGAATGAATTCGTTATAATCAAATAAGTAATCTACAGTGATATGTTTATGTGTATAATATTAATAGATATCTTGTTTACGTTCATTTCGTACCATAACAGTTTTGTACTTTATATATGCACTTTGCCATTTCTTACTTTATTTGAAATGAACCGAAGTCAGAGGTGTTGGGCCTTAAAGGCGATCTCTGTCAAAAACCTCAGCACCGTGCATCATACGCCTGAGCTCGAACGCAAACAACAACAACACTTTATTTGTTATAGGTCGTTGTTTTTTATAGTAATGTTAATAATTGAAAAACAATAATTTAATAGGTGTTTATTCATTAATCTTAGAATGAAATAAACAAAAATCAGAATTGCATGAATATTTTGTTTTATTCATTCAATATTATAGACTGGTTTCATACAAATTCCAATCAAATTATCCTAAAACCCGTGACAACCGGTCCTAGACCGTCCTATCGTACTTAATGCCAAGTCATATAGAGATGATATCCTAGTACAAAGTACACTAATATAGCGGTACCAAAATGTAGGTAGTCATTTATTTACATTTACGACTTCTATATAGTGATATGGAATTTAATGTTTAAACGTCTTTATACAAAACCAATGTTTAATACGTCCACAGTACGATGTATTACGGGTACACTGATTATTTAACAGACGTTTTAAATTAAGAGCGAGACGGGGGGGGGGGGGGGCGATGGAGAGGAAGAAAAAGAAAATCGGCTATTCTTAACATATGATACGACCAGCTGATGTCCAATCCGTGGAACTTGACTTAAACTTATAAAAACGATATTTGATAAAGTCTTGGATATATTGTGTAACCATTGGATGTGAAGAAATGGGGTATCGTACATTGTTGTAAGCTGGTATCTTAAGTATTTTATTCGCTGCCAAAAGTGCTTGAATCATGTGAAATAATGAACCTGAACAGTCTCACGTTTTCTTTTCTTTCTTTTTTCTATAGATAAGCCAGCCATTGTTCAAAACGTAAACACCCCTATCCATTTTAAGTTCAAAAAGGTGGACACACAAGTTAGTCATGTGTGAAAATGGTTTTCTATACATACGAAATTATTCCCATCTTTAGCTATTCGGTTAGTAGCGATGGCCCGAGAAAGGTATTTCTTTATTGTTTTATTATCGTTTTAGTTAGTAGCTTTTGCTGTGATGCTTTGAATACTTGTATAGAAGATCACACATGTGTGGGAATCATTTACTGAAATTATTAAAACAATATGAAACCAGGTTCTGTCGTGTTTCAGTCAACGAATTTGATACGTTTAGAAAAGACTGACCAGGACTGATAGATATCATTCATCACATAACACGACGTGACGGCATCTTTTATGTACCCATCAGTTTGGTTTTTATTATTATTATTTGTTATATTGTTGCAAATGGGGGTTAGGGGTTAATTGTTCAAAAACAAAGATAGTTGTATTTAGAAAGAGAGGATCCTTATTAGCAAACGAAAAATGGGTTTATAACAACAATGATATCGAAGTAGTAGATAATTTTAATTCCTTGGGGATAGTTTTTAATTATACAGGATCTTTTGTGTTAAATAACGAACCTTGGAAAATCTCTTAAAGCACTAAATGTGCTTCTTATAAATTGCAAGCGTATCGCAATTAAAACTTAATTACTGTGCCAGTTATTCGATTCATTTAACGGTTCTATCCTTAATTATGCTGTTGAAGTCTGGGGATTTACTAAATCAAAGGAGTTAGAAAGGGTACACCTGAAATTCTGTAAAAGTATTTTGAACGTTCGTAAAAGTAGTAGCTCTTCCGCCGTTTACGGGGAACTTGGTAGGTATCCATTGTTTGTAAATCATTATGATAGAATTGTTAGTATTGGTGTAAGTTGCTCAAGTCTCAAAATAGTATTCGGAGAAAGTTGTACTTGATTTCATTAGATGACTGTAATTTAGGTAAAAGAAATTTGGTGTTTAATTCAAAGATGCTTTTAGATAAATATGGGTTTCAAATATATTTTTGAATAGTGACAATATTGATGTTAAAATATTTCCTCGGGTGTTTAAACAAAAGGTTATAGACTGTTTCATACAAGAATGGTTTAGTTCTGTATAACGCAGTGCTGTCTTAATAGAATACAAATTATTCAAAAATTATTTTTTATGAACTATACTTAAATATGTTATCTTTTGAGTGTCGCTATCATCTATATCGACTACGAATTCCATCACATTCTTTAAGAATCCAGACAGGTCGTTTTTGTAATAATGCCGTGCCAAGAAACGAACGTTATTGTACTTGCTGTGACAAAAGAGATATTGAAGATATATACCATTTTCTATTTATATGTCCACTATATAACGACATTCGTGGTAGGTTTATTAATCCTCGTTTTTATAGAAGACCCTCTGTCCACAAATCAAATTTACTCTTATCTTCATATGAAAAAACAACATTGAAATTTTCATTTTTTGTTAAAAAGGCATATGATATTAGAATCAATTATATTAACAATGTCAGTATTCTGTCATGACATGGTAGTTGTTTAATGTAGTTATGTACTACTCTCCTATTTATATTCATGTTTATATGAACATATATATGCATAACTTTTGCTCTCTCTCTCTCTCTTCTCTCTCTCTCTTTGTGTTCACTCAGTTCACGAGCCACTGTTATTAAAATTACTGTGTATTGTATATTGCAAATGACGATGTACCTTATATTGTACAAGTCGTAATAAATATGTGTTCTGTTTGTTTAGGTTTTGGTAACCTAAAGGCAGTTGTTTCCTTTACTGTTAACAAGGAAATTATTTCGCGCATTTTAAGTTAGCGAGTTTCGCGGTCGTGTTATTTCCGCGAGATTAAGTTTAACTTATGGAGTGATTTTCATCAGCTGAATGTAAATTGAAAAGTTACAAATTTTTGTGTGCATTATAAACTGTGAAATTCAATACTTGACAATAGGTGTCGGTATACAAACGTATAATAAATGTTTAATGCTGAATGAAGCTTATGTTAGGTTATGTATGTATGTATTTCCTCAATTTTGCATGATTTTTATGGCGTAAAAACTACGAATGAACATCTTGCCTACCTATTCTTTTATTTTAAACGTTTGTGTTTCTTCTTCCTCGTAGGCCTATACGTTTACATAAATAAGTATAGCATACGCCATTACTGTAGTCAATTATCCGTAAAACAGAAAACTTTTCGCAGTACGCAGGTACCGAAGATCACGGTTCAGTGAACACACGTGAAATACTTATGTAATTACATTTGAAATGGGTTGTTTTTAAATAAATCGTGACTTTCCGTACTTATATAAGTACAGGCCTCATATTTAAGCGGTTTGATGTACAAACCAGAACGAAAACACGATTACAGTGTATTGCAACCATATAACGACTAACGGCTAATTACAGGTGGATGAAGACCTAGACTGCACAGAAACACCTGCGTAGAACCACAGCAAGGCTGTTTACCTCACATGAAAAGTCCGAATGACTAAACTAGGATCAAATGATTAATTGGATTTAAAAGAAGTGTTCGAAAACAAAGAAAAAAAGACTTCCTTCTTAGCTTTGCAACTTATTCACAATGTATAATTAATTAATTTCCGCTAGTTTCAGGAATTATTTATCCATTTATATTTTACGTTTACTCATTTTTAGTATATTACAAATGAAACGGATTGAAGCGATGTAAAATATTAAACCTTATCTCATTATCAAGCACATTGTTAAAATTTATTGATAGTTTGTTGGGTTTAACGTCCCACCGACAGTATTTCAGTCATTTGGAAACCATATCTGCTTGACACAGATATAGTGCCGCCACTTTACAGTATCAAGCCGTAGACATGACTGTGGTATGATACCACACACAATCACATTATCCTGAAACCGGGCCAACCAGTCCTGGAACTATCCTTATAAGATAAGCGCCAAGCAAGGGAGCTATACCTGTACCATTTTTACGACTTTGGGATGTCGCGTTCGGAGATTATGTAATTCACCTTGTATTCTTTTTTTTTCTTTACCATTACCCGATCGATGTAATATAATCAAGAAAGTTTTAGCTTGAGATGTTATTTTATGGCGGTGGGTAACATTAAATGTCATTATCTATCACAAAACATGTCGGTCTGCACCTCCTTCGTACAGCTTGTGTTACCCGAGATGTCACGATCACGGCTACATGTGTAGCCGGGTACAGATATTTGGTGATAAATCAATAGGCAATAAGACATGAGTATCTCGATAGCTCAGTGGTAGAGCGCTGGAACGGTAGTCCTGAGGCCCTGGGTTCGAGTCCCGGTCGAGCCATGATTTTTTCACCACCTGTTACACATGTAATAGTGTATCGGTTCTAATAAGGTGTGTTTCAAAACAATAAACCATTATTTAATAGGGAACAAAAACGGATAACAAGTATTCTAACACGACTCGCAAATTTCTCTCTATACAGAAAGGAGGAAAATAATTGTGTGTAAATTCGCAAAATTCCGGTCGAGGCGCGCGCGCATGCGCTCCCGTTGATGACGTAACAAAATGACGTAATTTATAAAATTTAAGTAAAAGAGCCGAGATAACAAATTGATATACATGTATATATATTGAAAATATAAAAAAAAACCAGTGTATTCGTGCGTTTATAATGACCTTCATATTTTAAGATGTTTGTCAGTCTGGTGAAAATAAAGAAAAAAGACTACCAGTAATTCAGTAATTTGACAATTTGATTTCTTTTATTTAAGGGGAGGTCATTTCGGTATTATCAGTCATAGAAACGCCCTATTTGATTTTGGATGAATTGGCAGAGTCATTAAGCAGATTGATTAGCAGAGTGATTAGTGACGTAAATATAACGAAAATATGTGTTATGAAATGAAAAACCTCTAAAGGTAGATTTATCAAAGAAACAATAATGTTGCCTTCGCTACTATTTAAGTACATGTTTTACTTAGCGCCAAGTTTTGTTAGGGAAATTCGTGCCCGTTTATCTCTTGACTAAGACCAGATTATAGTGGTACCAGTCTAGGTAGTCATATTATTGCAGTATCAATGCATCTGTATATCTATTTAACATTTACAGGTTCTGTACAATGCAACTTCTGTGTCTTCTTCACGCAGTAGCCGTAGTGGCAGGTTACAAATTCTTCCAACAACGAATTCCCAACGGTGAAATGGTACCCCACCCTTGGAAACCAAACTTCCTATGGAGAGGGGTTGGCCACGAAAATCTCCTCGGTGGTGGCGATCGTAATGCTTTTGGTCAGGCTTTTGAAGAGAATGGATTGGTATGTTGTATCAACAATTGTTAAATGGCATCCAAATAGTGTCCTTTTCTTATTTTTGTTTTTACGTCAACTGCGGAACAAGTTATTCACGACTTAACAGGTTTCCTCTCGGACGTGTAGTGTTATACTAGTATATTTCTCATTAGAAGGCATTGATAAGGCTCGAAACCCGGATCTGTAGTCGTTTTAGGGTGAAACTTAATGCAACAAATTAGGGATTTTAGATTTTATAGGAATTACTAAGGATAAGAATGTTTCCACTCAGGTATATATCTGGACCACAATCAGGATGCATTTATGTTCTATGGTTTAGGTTTGTAAATGAGCCTTTGTATACATATTTTATGATCAATGTTGTGTGTTTTACTTTGATCTAACTTATTCTTATCAATAATATTTTTACCATTACCTGTTGAACTTTAATATTGCTTGTAAACGTCGATACTTCTAATGAGACAGACACAAGAAGGCTGCTTTAAAGCCTTATTTCAATAGCTGAATTCCTTTTGCAACGAAATGCCTCATTATGTAAGAATTTTAATTGGCACGTGACTCCGGACACATGTGTCTCCTATGGCGAATATCAAGTCTTCGTCGCGTGAGATTGCTTCAGTCTTTATTCAAAACAAACACTGCACTTTCACTAGAATTTTCCATCTTATAGGTATGGAATGAAGCCATATGTATGCAAGATTCAGACAGTGACGGCAAAACGAACGGCGTAGAATTGGGAGATCCAAACTGCACCTGGACTCAGGGAACGGCGCCGAAATACACCGCTGGTTTGTCACATCCAGGTATGATGACTCTGTAGTTAGTCAAATAAGATACATTTAAAACATCGTACAATATATTCTGGGTTTTTTTTCAGTATAAAAACATTTGCATTTGGTTCAAGTTTTCTGTTTGAATTCTCTGAATCAATAAGAACATTTCTCATTAGATTGAAGATGCATATCTCTATTGCGTATCTAGAACATTTTTTCGACATACATTTCATTAAAGATACTTTATTCTTTTACGTGTGCTCTGCATGGCGTCGTTCCCGCCCAGATGTAGGTTGTTAAGTGCGGATGTTAAATCCGCAAAAGAAAATAAAAGGATGTAATGTTATAGTCTTCTGTTACCTGCGGAGGTCTGTCGCTTTTTCTTTTTTTTCATGAAAAAAATTAATCCGTCAATGATTTGGGATATTGTTTGATGGAATCAAAACACCCGTTTATCTAAGGAGAGAAAAATGTTTCCTATACGCCTATACCCCAAGCACCGGAGTAGCATCTACTGGAGACAACTCATTTACATTAATCTGTAAAAGCCATACAGAGTTAAGGTTCATGAACTGTAATTTTGCATGTGATATAAAATGGCGTCCATATGTTGATTTTTATGCGAAAAAAGACTTTTTTTTCGAACATTCTCCCCAGCATAAAGCGTGCATTTATATAGGGCATTGAAGGGGTTTATAGAATATAAAGGTCCAAACTGGGCATCTAAAGCATTCGGAGTGGTCTTGTATGGCTTTGTTGATGTATACTATCGCAACAGCGGTTAACTTAAAAAAAATAGATTTACAAAATACGGTGTGCTTATCAGATAAAATGAATCTTTTAGGATGCATTAAGTTTTAACAAAGAGTTTTCATTATATTTAGACCCAGGCCACACTCTGGATCTTAGTTTATTTATAGCGACGTTTTCTTTTGACAGGAATCTGCGAACCGATTGACAGTGAAAATTGCAAAAACAAAACGGGATTCGTTGACTGTGACGCTCCTGAGTTTGACTGTCCAGTTCTTGATGATCCAGGTATAGTGAGCCTCGATTTCATTTATTTTCTTGCATGATCTGTTTATCAGTTAATGATAAATCTATCCACATATCTGTAATTGTTTGTGTTTGAAAAGAAAATAATACATATTATACATAAGTTTACCGAATTTTGACACACAAACACGCACACACACATACACACACACACACGTGGTCCATTTCCCAAAGTGTCTTTTTTATTTGCTTTTTAATAACGTGTGTTTTAATGTTGAACTAAATTACGCTGTATTTAGGGCAGTCACTTAAAATACAATGCATGGTGGTAATGCAAGGACTGGTGGAAGAAAAGTACTCAGCTAATAAACAGACCCGAAACCAGAGATATTTTTCTATGTTTATGGAAGTCACCTTGATTTAGACACCATGCTCGAAGAATCACTTCTAGGAAATTCGCATTTTGACTGTTGTTTTACTAATGGTACTTGTAACAGTTTCATGATTGTCGTAAAGCTAATTGAATCCAACTGGCTGATGTTTGTACTGTATAGGAGAGGTCTGGCATATATATGACGACAAATATTATATGTCTGCTGTATAACAACGGTTCAAACTTGATTCTATTAATCGAAGAAATACTTGATACTAATAACTGTCATTCAATCAGTGGCAATGACCTTCAACTACACGGTGACTATTCCGGAGACGGCAGTTCCAGAAAGGGAAACCACCTATGCCTGCATGAACTTTGCACTTCCGACTGACCGCGAGTACCATCTCGTCGCCACCAAGCCGGTCATTGACGAAGCTAACGTCATTCACCATATTATTGTTTACGGTTGTCCTGGTGGTAAGATAAAAACAGTTATAATTAATAATCTGCCCGTATTAGTAGATGTTATCCGGAACTCGGCAAATGCGTCTTTTTCCTATCTAATCCGTGAGTGCAGACACTTTTACCGTTATAGCTTCACGGTGCACTACCTTTCACAACAGTATAAATGCAACACCATGAAGTTGTAACCGTAAAAGTTTGTTTGTACCCCCGAATTAGTTGGGAAAACCCAAATACTCTTAATTCCGGAGAAACTCTATTCCGGAGAAGGTCTATTTGTGGGACTGTGGTATTTGTTTGTATTGAAATGATTTATAGTGTTTACAGGGGATCATTTGGCGGTCAAACATTGCATCACAGTCATTACATTTATAATCTTACAATCTTTAATATATATATACTTTTCATCTCACAAATTCAACTTAAATATAAATCAGACGGTTTGGTATTCTCCATGCAAAGCAGCTGAACCCGATTTGAACGGCTTCGTAATCTTGTCATATTTTGTAGTAATACATTTCCGTCTTGCTGCCAATTGTACAAAACATGTATAGACTAAATGTATATCCATCAGTGGTAACTAATGGATCACAGCAAGCGCTAGGTCGAGTGTAGTGAGGTCGCTGTGCAATCGGAGATTGTGGTTTCGAACCACGCTGGGAAGCAAGAATTGTTCATGATTTTACCAGGCACCAAGTACTTGTCCAATCCAAAAACTGTCGGAGGTATATAGGTTGTAAGAAATATTTCCATATCGGTGTAGAACGAAATAAGATTAAATATAGTAATAACATAGCAAATGTTTTTTGTTTGTTTTTGTTTTTTGTTGTTTTTTGTTTTTTTAAACGCCTTGTTTATAGATGAACATTTCTTATAATTTAAAACAACGGAATTAAAATACGAAATTGATCAGCCAATGTTTTAAAGGAGGTCCAGTATATAATGAACTTTCTTTATAGAATCTTAAAATTGACTGCTAAAGTTGCGGGATGCGTTAAGTGGTAATCTGGATAACAAATTTCTTTTTAAAATTACTGAGATAATGACGAAGGGAATGGAGTGTAACCAAATGACACCGCTGTATTGGCTGTGTGTGATTAAATGTAGATAAAAGGTTTATCCGAATAGACATGATACTTTAACGAAAACTTTTTCTAAATTTATTAAATGGACTTGTCATATCTCAGTTTTGGAAGTTACCATTAGTTGTTTATAGGTTATTCTTGATGAAAACCTATTGACTGAATAGAGAATACTGAATACCATTTCCCAAGTTTCACTAAAACTTAGTGTTCTGCATTGTTGTTGAAGCCGGGTGACAAAGATTCTCTCTGTAGAAATGTGTTTCAACTCAGCGCATGGTTACCTTAGTCGTTTAGAGCGCCGACCTAGTGTTCAGTCAACGATGGAAAGAAATTACTTTATCCTTTACCTTTAGATATTTACTTGTCGCCTGGTGCGAATATTCAATACGAGGCTCTCGTGATTGTGACGATATTGTTCACCGTTAAAAATATCAGATGACATCCACCCTAAACGGAAGGAAATAATTGTTGCAGATACACAGATATGTTAAAGGTAAAGTCCCTGTAATGGTTCCGCTACATTTCGGACCTCATGACCTTTCACGGAGATAACCAAGGTTTCCTAATGTTTCATTAGGGTAACTTGGTTATTTTGGTAGAGGTTAAGTGGTCCAAGACATAGCGGAACCATTACAGGGACTTTACCTTAAATCTTAAAGAGAGTAAAACGTCCATCAGATCTATAAAGGGATAATCATGTTTGTCATATATTTCAGTGGATGATGAAAAGGAATTGAATAATCCTTTGAACACAACGTACAACTCCAGAATGGCGGCTGACAGGAAGTGTTCAGACATCATATCTTTATGGTCAGTGGGCTCGGCAGGCATGTGCTTCCATGACAATGCGGGTTTTTTTTTATAGGCGGACATCGGGTACAAAGTAGCCCCTCCAGGTAGGGGGATGAACTTTTTAACCTTTTTTCGGAAATTATATGTTTGGTATTCATTATCTTGACTTAAGTGTCTCAATCATGTGGCTTCTTCCAGTAAATGGACCTATCTAGTGTTTACAGATGTATACAAATTAATTATCCAAAAGTTAGATAGATTGCCAGTTGTGGATCTGGTTAACACACACACACACAAACATGGTTTGTTCTGTGATATTGTTTGTGGGCTTGTTTACTACTAGGACGCGGAATGGAACATTGCTTTAGGTAATTCATCCATCAATAAATTGTTATCATGGTTAATTAAATGCTTCAAAAAGAAACGTGCGATGCAAGAGCACAATTGATTTTTTTTTATTGGTTTTTTTCCCAAATAAAAGGCTTGCAATTACTATAAAATACCCACGATGACTTGATAGACAATGATCACAATTAATGATGGATGGATTACCTTAAGGTGAAGATGAACAAAAACACTATACATAAGGAAACCCGTCTGACAACAAGCTAGAAGGGCTGCAACTCTTGAACAATTCAGTGATCAGACCGGCAATAAGTCATGGCAGGATCAGTACCTTACATTATCTTGTACTTTAAGCATTGACATGATTTTGGTTTGTTTTGGAAATTTCGTCTTCCTGTGATAACTACGAAAGCTTATATTAGTCAAATGAATTTTGTTTGTTTGTGATTTGTATACGGCAACTAGGATACATTGTGTTTATCACAATAGTTTAAATTTCTCTTATAATGTATATAACCATAGCCCTTCGAAAACGATATATGTTAAAAAAGAACGTTCTTTATGTTTTTGTTTTGAATTTCATTTAGAACTTCCATAACCAGCCCGAAAGTACGAATCAGTATCCAAATTGAAATGTCTATGTTTTCTTTAAAATGTTTGGATAATCTCAATAGTTTTTGTTCTTTGTAATTGAATGTGTTTGGCTTTGGTATGTCATAGATCTATTGTACATCCACATTCAACAAGCAAATAAACTATCCATATTTCGTTTTAGAATTTTCGTAGATTATTCTGAACATTTTACAGAGTTTAAGCTCGAACTGAAAACAAAAAGGTCAGTATGTACGGTGTAATATTGAATTGAATAAGTTAGCGCGATTCAACTGTTTGGTGTGTATCGCAGATATAAAGACTGGTTCGTAATAATGAACAAGGGTCTTAAACATATGTAGTATGGCTTCAACCAAATACAAATTTCATTTTCTTGAGATAATGGATATATTCTAATTAAGCACCGGTAATGGAACGCCATTAACCAAAACCTGGAGTGATAATGTTTTCACGGAGATTTGAACTTTTGACCCTACTTTCTAGATTCATTGGAATAACCCAGAACTGCGCAATGACTACATGGACTCGTCTGGAATGGCTTTCTACTTGATAATGTTTTCACGGAGATTTGAACTTTTGACCCTACTTTGAAATACCCCCAAGGCAAAGAGTCTTACGACATCAATGGTTCATGTAAGCCCGGAATGCACGCAAAGTTGGCGTCAAGTTCTTCGTTACTGCTGCAGTTTAACCAAAACATTACTTAGGTACGAATAAAAGATTAAAATAACCCCTTTTGAAAAAAGGGTGGGCTTGTCGCTTTGCCCTTTTTCGTCCTTTGTAAAATCGTGTGCCGATATTATGGACTGTATGAAAAAATTCGCAAAATTTTTTCCCAGAAATGTTTTGGTTCAAAATCTATTAATTTATGATCCCTATATTTGCGAAAATGAGATACTGTTATACTGGCATGTTGTGGTATGCATATCTCAAATGCTGTTTAGCCTACATCGATGAATTTTTACATGTATATTCATCTCGTTGCGCAGTTGTGTAACTGAGTTTTGAGATTTACCTATACAAATAGCACAGTTATGGCCCCTGACGCAGTGAGTAAGCCCAAAGGAGGGGCTCCTATGTCCACTTAACAAACATCTAGTTTTATGTGCGTCCGTACATCTTACTTAAACTCCATATTTGATTTTGTTCGTAAAATATTGAAAAATGTTTCTTTCTTGCTGTGTTAATCTGTTTCATAAACCATTTACCCCAAGTTGGGAACGTTGGTGGCTAGATAAACGATAGTAACGGAGTTGTTTGATTTGTTTCTAGGTAAATCCCAGGTTTCGGAATTAATCAGGAACGGTGAAAGAGTAGAGTACCTGGCAGAGGACAGAACATACAATTACGATTCTCCTGTTGTCTACGAGTAAGTAGAACATAACATACACTTTCGATCTCACGTTGTCTACGAGTAAGTAGGACAGAACATACACTTTCGATTCTCTCGTTATCTACGAGTAAGTAGGACAGAACAAACAGTTACGAGTAAGTAGGACAGAACATACGATTACGATTCTTTCGTTATCTACGAGTAAGTAGGACAGAATTTCGATTCTCACGTTGTCTACGAGTAAGTAGGTCAGAACATACAATTGCGATTCTCCCGTTGTCTACGAGTAAGTAGGACAGAACATACAATAACGATTCTCCCGTTGTCTACGAGTAAGTAGGACAAAATATACAATAAAGATTCTTCCTTTGTCGACGAGTAAGTAGGACAGAACATACAATAAAGATTCTCCCGTTGTCCACGAATAAAGAGGACAGAAGATACAATTACGATTCCCCCGTTGTCTACGAGTAAGTAGGACAGAACATACAATTACGATTCTTCCGTTGTCTACGAGTAAGAAAGTCAGAACATACAATTGCGATCCTCCCGTTGTCTACGAATAAGTAGGACAGAACATACAATGAAGGTTCTTCCGTTGTCGACGAGTAAGTAGGACACACTTTCGATTCTCACGTTGTCTACGAGTAAGTAGGACAGAACATACACTTTCGATTCTCCCGTTGTCTACGAGTAAGTAGGACATAGCATACACTTACGATTCTCCCGTTGTCTACGAGTAAGTAGGACAGAACATACAATTACGATTCTCCCGTTGTCTACGAGTAAGTAGGACATAACATACACTTACGATTCTCCCGTTATCTACGAGTAAGTAGTACAGAACATACACTTACGATTCTCCCGTTATCTACGAGTAAGTAGTACAGAACATACAAATTCGATTCTCCCGTTGTCCACGAGTAAGTACGGCTATGGTCCCTTGTTTCAACATGATTTCTGTCTCCCGTACAGGGGTTAATAATAAATTGACAAGTGGTCATAACGCATAGTATGTTTTGTATGGAAAAGTCAATAGTAATGACGTCATTTTTGACTGAATCAAATAAAGTGTATAAAAGAGTCATTCTATGAAGAAATAGTTTAGATCAATTGCTCACATTTATTATTACAGGCTCGTTTTTGTTTTAGTATTTGAAAAGCTTGTGCAAGACAGTATTTCAGTCTTGCCGTACAGAAAGCAAGATCTCTTAGAAACAAGCTTATTTTTTTATATATGTCGAACACGTTTCCGTACTACAGATGTTTCTCATGAGAAACGGTGAACATAATTGATAGAAATAGCCCTTTTTATGCTGTGCACTTTGACCAGGTATCTGAATGTTTGCAACGGTTTGACAGTGGGTTAAGGTATTTCACTAAAGAACGAGAAAAAAGGCCAAGTTAAAGGAAAGTATTAAAGAAATAAAGAATCCTATACAATTATGTAATCCTGACAGTAAATCAGTATAAAACATCCCGGAAATGAATAAATTTGGGGGAAAATGTAAATGATACAAGAAGGTTAACACATTTTATACTCGTCGCTTTTCAGCCAAACCTTTCCACTGACCACTGTTTCGAAACAGCCAGTTTTCACTGTTAAACACATTGCTACCCCCCCCCCCCCCCCCCCCCCCAAAAAAAAAAAAACAACAACAAAAACAACAACAAACACACACGTACACACACACTAAATTTGCTGATCCAATATTTCGGATATCATATTTGTTTGCTAGGATTTTTTCGACAGAAATCTCCTTCATTTGCTGCCTCACTTCGATATAACGCTGTGGACAGATGGTATGATTCCACACACAGACACGTTTAGAAATATTTCATGTGTAACCAAATCGAACTGACCATATTTCGTGAATCTTCTTTATCAGCTTTGTCCTATTATTCGGAAACGGTGTCTCTTTCATAAAAGCTTAACATCCTCAAACCTGTAATATAAAATATATGATTTAACAGTTCTTTGGTTTCCTCAGCCATAAAAAGGAGATAGAAGTCAAACCTGGTGACGAAATCAAGACCACGTGTACTTACAAGTCGACGTCACGGACCACTGTGACGAGAGGGGGAGATGCGACGTCGGATGAAATGTGTTACGTCTTTCGAGTTTACCCAAAGGGGAAAATGGGGCCCCCACGATAAGTACACAGTGACAGTGGAAAACATTAATATATTATCTTGGTTTTAA
>CM037787.1:41632706-41682706 GCA_021229015.1 Solen grandis
AAAAAAAAAAAAAAAAAAAAAAAAGTCACTGCACATCCAACGATAAAATTCCTTGGGAAGTGGTCCGTTCCATGAAGTGACGAGATGAGATGAGGGCCCATAGTAGCATAACTGCAACATAATAAACAAAACCCGGGTATAACAAGTCCATAGCCAATGGTTGTGAAGACGATCACCACATAACCAGCACGTGCACGAAAAAACAATATAAATATTCCTTTGACGTCGAAGTCTAGTAGAAGGTCATTTTACGTTGGGCGCCATTGTCGACGGGCTCAGTGGTAGAAGGGAAAGCCAAACGACAAGAGATTGAGTTTTATATATTTATATTTGGCACATCCGCAAAGGCGTGAAACTCTTCAGTAGTCTCCGACTATCTAAAAATAGATACATTTTCTGACATAAATAAAAGATTGCATATAATCATATTAAATATTAGCAAGTCAGTATATGAAATATTAAATATATTTACTTTAGTTTGGACATAGAATACTCAGAAAGAAACACAATGATGATTACATAATACAATCAAACATTGTAGTTGTACATCGGATTGAGTTTCAAATATTACCAATTTAGTTAATTGCACCATTTAAGTAACAAAAGGTAATAATAAAAACATATAAGGAATAATAAAGACGATAAATAAATAATAATTACCTTAAGAGAAACAAAGTATTTCCCTTAATATATTTATACTTCCATTCACGTATCAAAATGGAGTTGTATGTTTAGTATTTGTGTAAGTTTGAATTAGTCCGTCGATCAATGATTGGTCAGTCAAATCCAGTCCGAAATCAAAGTACTGAGAGAGCTGAAAATAAAACTACAACTACTAAATACATCTACACTAATTTTCAACCCTATGACATTTGCTCATATTTGTGGAACGTACAAAGGAAGCAGAGAGTGGTATTATAATAATTGGCTCTTTTTATTCAAAGACTTCACGTTTATTCAGTTTTGAAACATATTGAGCCTTAATGTTGATATAGTATACTTACCTCAGAACAGAATTAAGATTTTATTTGTTTTCAAATTAGATACAGAACATCTGCTATCATTCAAAGCAGTTAACTGAAATTACACAACTCCTGTCCCGCACAGTAAAGCGCGTTTTTATTGAAACGGAGTAAATATTCATACGAGTTGCTGTAAATGAAATAACACAAACGCTATTTTGAGATAAATATGTAGGATCTTAGATGAAGAAAAATCAATAAACAATTTTAGTCACTTTTTACCATGGCAATATTTTGACAAAACAAAGTAAAGTGTTATTAGTAAAACACAGAAAACGTTTAAACAGTCGCCATATCGAACGACATTGCCACTTTATAACCGTATCATATATAATGGCTTTAAAATTCATGTTTTTACATTGACGACGACAAGTAATGCTAAAATATAGGTAAAGTTTTAATTTAATTGTTTATGTCTCATTGTTTACCTAAAGCAAAACTTTCTCTTAAAGAATACACCCGCTTCACACAACGAAATTGGGAATATACAGGAATCACTCGCATCCCGTCTCAACCTACACTCACATTACATCGAGTTTGGTAGCTGTCGATGATAATGATTTTGACACCTGGAATAATGATGTATAAAGAGCAGATAAGTAAGCAGACATATACAGATAATTGTTTCATTGATTTTATATGAATTATATCTCCTTTCTGTGCCATTTCGGTAAGCGGAGCTATTAACTTCAATGATAATTTTACTGCAAGTCTACAAATACTAAATATGAACTATTATTTCTCTATATTTAATTCAAAAATGAGTTCTATGCTTTTTACATTTTATATTCAATACGGAAATTAATTTTAGTGATACGCAATAACGATTGTTAAGCAAAGGGTTGATTTTGAAATACATGTAGCATACTCAATCGAATATATGTATGTCATTTTACTGATGTATTATAGCAAAGTGAAGTAAACCTTAATATCAGTGCTGTTTGAATTAAATTGAAATTTTTTTAAAGAATATAAACGTGAAATGTAATATCAACATTTGCATAAATGGAAGTATTGCCTTTGACAATGTGAAGGTCATTTTGTCACGGTAGTGTATGTAAAATCGTACAATAACATTTCGTAAGGATTGACATTTAAACATATGATTTAATGCTGATGACACTTAACCAAAAGAAATGACATCTTATTTTGATGCCATTCCGGATGCATTAAACACAGATCAGCGGAAGAACTTTTAAAGGTTTCATGCTCGTCATGTCCCGTCAAGTCAAAAAGCCTATTAAAAGAAGACAATGTGATATGGAAGGTATTATAACAATCTTAGTCTTTTACTACACCAGAGCTAGACATGAGCTTTACGACTTGAATATCTCGCATAACGCCCTACTTTTTTTAAAGTTTGACAGTTTGGCCTCGTTGGCAAAAAACTACGGACCCTGAAATCCTCATATGAAAATCTCTTCTGTGTAGTGCGGTATGGCGGCTGTATATCACAACCTATCGACATTTGTAAATCAGTACGACAGGAAGCGTCTTGTCAACCTTTTGTTACCTTCTATATGTCAATTATTTGCTTATAGAACTGCGGGATAGCAATTACGGGTGTAACGTACTAAATACTAAGGCCGGCAACCCAACATACGCTGATGGCATTTCTTTGGTTACATTATCTCCCCTTAATTAAAACATATGGTTGATATTGTATGTGGGTATTGTAAAATGTTGGAAATCGATATTAATGTAAACAAATCTGAGATAATTGTATTTTCAAAAAGACGAACTATACCACGTGTTGCAATTATGGACGGAAATAAAGAAATTAAACAAACTGACTATTCAGTTAACCTTGGTGTTCGATTAAAATGCAAGAACCGCTTTGAAGATCGAATACAAAAGGCACGTAATGCCTTTTACGCGATTTCTGCACATGGTGTGCACCCTTATGGTTTTAATCCATTGTTATCGTGTCGCTTGTATCTACAGATTATTATGCCTGTACTAGTGTATGGCTGTGAGATATGGAATAAAAATATATATTCGTGATATACAAACACTATCAACAGATTCTAGCACTTTATTGTTAAAATGATTCAAGGTTTTAGCTGCAGGATTCGATCTGACATGTGTGAAGCTATGCTGGGTTCAACTAAATTATACTCTGTTGTAGTTATACGCAAATTGGTAGTTTTACACCAAATTCAAACTTTAGATACTATATCACGAGAAACATATTTATACAAAGATATTTTCAGTTAATAAATGATAGAGACGTACACTCTGGTTTTGTGCCTGATGTCTGTTCCCTGCTTTGCCAGCTATATCTAAGAAACTTTATTAATGACTCACTGTTAAGCCCCGAATTTATGCCATCGAGAATTCAATGGAAACGAACCGTAAACCGACTTGTTTATGATCGGGTCACAGCGAGTTATGACAGATGAAGATTTTATCTTCTTAAGGGTGATACATCCCAGTATCTCTAAAGCTATTGTATATAAGGTTTTAAACGCCCCTGTACTCAAGCAAACACGGCCTCTAATTTCCAGCTTATGGTGTAAATTACCTGAAGCAAGACACCAAACGTGTAATTAGTGTAACGCCTCCGTAAGTAATCTAGATATCCATATTATTTACGAATGCAGTGCTTTGAATGTGGAACGCTTCAAATTTCTATATATTGTATCACAATTTGACATCAACCTTTCAGATGTACTGATAAACACGACACGGTTTTTAATTCTTTCTTAACCTTCTAGGGACAGAATCAGGCTCGCTGGAGAATTATAGCTTCATCAAATTTGACTTTTTGAATCTCTCTTACAGATATATATATATGAATGTTTGAAATATCCAAAGTAATCCCATCTCTTCAAACGAGATATACGTGGAATTGAAACTGCTATATTGCCTGAATCGTACTGTATACTGCAGTGTTTATTTGTCAAGTAATTAACTTTCTTTATTGATATTGTACATATGCAAATATCGCCGATTTGGTGGAAAGATATTGTACTGTATTGTATTATACGGCTTTATGAATATCATTATTTTTTTCGGTTCAGGGTGTGACCAATTTCATTGGTCGCATCACGTTTTTAAAACCAATCATACAGCTGTTTTCTACGTTAAGTATAAGGCGGAACCTAAACAGCTCGTTCGCCTCCAGCGATCTTATTACGGGCTTAAAGATGTAGTTGTATTGGGGTTAACCGTCGTGGCGATAGTATTTCAATCATATAGCGACGTCCAGCTTATTACAGGTGGAGGAAGACCCCAAGTACACAGAGGTACCCGGGTAGAACCACCGACCTACCGCAAGCCAGCTGGAAGGCTTCCTCACATGAAAAATCCGAAGTCCCTACCGGGATTCGAACCCACAGCTGTGAGGGGCTGAGAGATTTGTAGTCAAAGACTGTAACCGCTCGGCCACGGCATATTTTCAGATAGCAGCATTAAGATAATCCATTCATCATTTAATAATACTTATGGTACTCCAGATGCATAAAATTGATTTCAGTGTAGATGCAAGCATTCAATAACATGGAATTATTAGCTCCTATTTTGCTCCAAGTCTACAAAGGATTGCATTTGCTATGAAATTCCCACGATCACTTGATTGGCCATGATCACAATTTAATGATGGATGGGTTACCTTAAAATATCATTTCTATCAAATTTATAGGTGACAGAGTAGAGCAGGGGGTCATTTTTGCTGTTTAATTTCTCGGGTCATCAATGGGGGAGGAGTTATTACCCCTTAGTTTGTTTAGTTTAAACTTATTTATTTCATGTCGATAGAGAAACATTTTCCTACACTTTGTTCGTACTCCTCTTCCTCTCCACGTTTGTGCCACTAAGATCATGAAAGGTCCTTGCCCCAAAGTGGTACGAACCCACAACTATCGGATTCGCAGTTGGGTAATTACCCATTGATATTTCGATTGAACGTAGCAAAAAATGTGTCATTATTTTTGTTTATTTACCGATCAGTCAAATCAGCTTTATTAAATAACTAAATATAATACTTACGAATACGATTAATGGAAAAATGCAAAATTTCTTGTCTGAATTCAATTTTATCACATTTAAAAAAAGTTAAAAATATATATAAATAAATGACCGGGAGGTTATGTCATATGCCCTGTCACCGGGATGTGATAGGTTAAATTCCCGGGCGCGACATTCTGAAGTTGCTGACATGGCATTGGTTAATTTCGATAAATTATCTAGTTGGTCCAGTGTCAGGATAATGTGATTTGGGGTGATAGTATACTACATGTCTACGACTAGATATCGCACTATATCCGTTTTGTGTAGGCGAAGTAACCAAATGACTGAAATACTGTTGGTGGGACATTAAAACCTAGGCAAACTAACAAACAAAAACAAGAAGCATACATTCACATTTAAGCTTTAATTTAAGTATTTCAACATAATTTTTGTTACATGTTTCAAGAATTAAATGCACACATTTAAAGATCTTGTACCGTAAGTGTTTTCTAGGAAGTGATATACATTTTCTGTCTGTGATGAAATTTCAAAAGGAAGATATCAACATTGAAACATGACTTTGAACACACCATGATGGTATCAAATACAAACATGCACTAGATTTATGACTGGATGAACAGATGCTACTGAGATGATTTTACCCCATTTTATCCGCCATATTGGGATTTACTGTCTAACATCACGTGTTCTATCATCTGACCAAATTAGGTAATAAACTTAAGGGCGCTGTTTGATATCGTGTCAACTGAAAACGATATATACCAAGATCTTTCTCTAATCATGGTCGTTGTCCTAAAGACTATACTTGAAAATGTGTTATCAGTGGAAACTACGATTAAGAATCTTCGTAAAACGAGGTTAATACCAATATAGAAAAAACACGATCCCGCTGCTAAGACTTCAGGCTTGACAAGTACTTTCATGATTACTGAATACATCTGGATTTAAGTTAAACAAGAAATATTTAAAAAAAAGATCTTCGGCGTTGCTAAGTAATTGTCAATTGTAACATGTAAAACAGATTAAAACTATTATAAAGTTGGAAACCTTAGCAAAAATGTTTATAAATACCAAGATTATGGGAGGTATTGTGAAGACTATAAACAAGGGGATTGAATTTACAAACTACAAAAAAGCTTAGGCTGAAAAGTTGTAGTTATGCTAAATACTAGAACAAAGTATATGTACCGTATACTTTAAAAAGATCTTAAGGTAAATTTTTCATTTAAAAAATAAGTTTTTCGGGTTGATAGTATTTTCTCTGTCTCCCCCCCCCAAACACACACACACATATATAAACTTAGTATTAGTTATAAATTGTGTTTATATACACTTAACAAAGCAGTTAATATATATAACGTGAAACAAGTAAATATACATATATATATATATATATATATATATATATATATACATATATATATGTGCAGGTTCGAATTTGACCGTTTAATACCTAACGCGAAGAAATACCAAACACCTTTGTCTTTTGGAAATACTTACATACATTGTTCTTTGTGGCGAATCTCTTTTTTTTTTCTTTTTGGTTTCGTTATAAAAACACCCTAATATTACAGATCGTAGCTAATACTACTGAATATAAGGATTTTTAGCGAAGAGAACTAGTGCAACTAACAAAGTTCCAGGGCCCTACTCACAATGTTTCATTAACTCACAAAGTCCCGGGGCCCTACTCACAATGTTTCATAAACTCACAACGTTACTGGGCCCTACTCACAAAGCTTCAGCGCCCTACTCACAAAAGTGCATAGTCACTGAAAGAAAATTTCAGCGATTTTCTTTATACGTAAAACAGAGCAAAAACCACGGACAGATAGAAACTGAAAGACGCTGAAAACCAGCTTCCGCCGCTTGTTGGCTTCTCTGCGCATGCTTCCTTCTCAATTTCCACGTCACAAGAGTCGAGCAAGGCGTAAAACATGAGAGTGTTAGACTTTGTCTCACCCTGCAGTCCGTATGTATATTCACGGTGTTCAATATTTAGGTCACCTTGCAAACAGGGGTTCTTCTTAACTTGTTTCACGTATTCAAGGCAGTCCGGTTTGCAATGAGAGATGCTGCATTTTGAGAACAGTCCTTGGTTGAGTGCCACCATTTGTGGATGTCTAGTAAACAGAAATGAAAACAATCAATTATTGAGTTATAAAAAACACTTATGATTTTAGTAATCTGAGCGATTTGATTCTACTAAAGGACAAACTGGACATGCATGTAATGCAAAAGCTTATACTGAAGATGAAAGAGTTAAAGCAAAAGTTAGCAAAATTGTATTTATTTCCAATCATTTTGATGATGTAAATACAATGCATTGTACGATCCTTGGCCGAAAGATGATCATTCTGTAAATATCCAAGATGTTTAAATTTAGATATAATCGAATATACTCGTACACGACAAATGGAGACTGAATATTGAGGAAACCAAGATAAAGTTCAAATTTCATGAGAATCAAACCCCTATAATCGCGGTGGGCATAACATAGGTTCCACTGTTGAAAAGCTAACAAAAATAGAGCCAGGTCCCAAATGTATCGATAATTGAGCCCCATACACAGCTTTTCTATAATTCTGAATCTTCCATAATTCTCTCCGCGCCATTCGCATAAATGAATATTTACAGCTTAGCATGAAAGTCACTGGGTCTGTGTGATGGTTCTAGTGATGTATCCAAGTTGTCTTACAGGCAATTCAGTGGTAACTCTAGGATAACAGGTAGTCAATGGTTGACTTGGTTTACTCATTTGGTTTTGTGAGCAACTGCCTTGGCTATGAACAGGAAAGGCGGCACTTGAATAATGTTAAGGTGTAGTGACTTGTGTCTTACTCACGACGCGTTAATTAGATGACGAAGCTACTGAGGATACTTACGTGGGTTGTAGAAGACTCTAGTGTCACATCCCTGCACCACACCATCCCCCCCCACTGCCATCACCACCACCTCCATTATATCGCACAGTTCGATACACCGCGACTCTGCGTGCATCCTAAAAATATATCATATAATATTCCAGTTTAATGCGATTTTAGAGACCGAGGACCGCATTCACGTATCATTATAACATATGTCTTAATTTTGGGGAACAAATACGTATCTAAAATATTCATTTCTCGTATAAAGCATCTGATCAAGATATAGGAATAGTAAAACAAAACACTTCTCATCTCAAAAATATCTATGTTTTTAGTCATAATAAACTGTTATACCTTTATATTGTAATTTAGATCAATTGTAAATATTGAATTAATATGTAATTTTACGGTCTGATTATTCAAATGTATTTAAAGATTAATATGAATAATAACATTTCAGATGAGAGGTCAAATCAATTTGATCTCTCTCTCTCTCTCTCTCTTGGTATATGTTATTTTGAGAGCTAGAAAAGGAGTCGGTTTGTCATGATCCAACTTGGTTAAATTTAGTATTGGTTTAATTTAAGTTTAGTTTTATATTTACATTATTTGAAAAACTATATCCCACACTGTTTCAAACATTGGAACATTTTCGTATGTTTGTATGTGATACATGGTACTTTTCCGGAATTTAATAATTAAATTGTAGTTCCAACCCAGACATGAGTTCCATCAACCATACATAGCGCTACGTAATACTTAAAAACTTCGGCCGAATCTCACCATTTTATTTCTCTACTAAAAATATCCAATTATATAAATTCCTAAAAAAAGTGTTTGCTTTCACAGTTTCACACCGTGGGCCGTCTAAACCAAGACAAACATATTTATGTTTTCCACTGTCACTGTGTACTTACTCGTGGTGGGCATTTTTCTTCGGGTAATATATCAGAAAGACGTAGCACATTTCATCCGATGTTCCTTCTCCCCCTCTCGTCACAGTGGTCCGTGACGTCGACTTGAAAGTACACGTGGTCTTGATTTCGTCACCAGGTTTGATTTCTATCTCCTCTCTGTGGCTGAGGAAACCAAAGAACTGTTAAATCATATATTTCATATTACAGTTTTGAGGTTGCTAAGTTTTTATGAAAGAGACATCGTTTCCAAATAATAGGAAAAAGCTGCTACAGAAGTTTCACGAAATATGGTCAGTTCGATTTGGTAACACATGAAATATTTCTGATATCTGTGTGTGGAATCATACCATCTGTCTACAGCGTTATATCGAAGTTAGGCAGCTCTATATCCGTCTCATGTAGACAAAAGACCCCAAATGAAGATTTCTGTCGAAATGACCCTAGCCAACAAATATGATATCCGAAATATACGGTCAGCCAATTTAGTGTGTGTGTGTGTTTATTTGGGGTAACGCTGTCTTTAAAATGAAAACTGGCTATTTCGAAACAGTGGTCAGAGGAAAGGTTTGGCTGAAAAGCGACTCGAACATTGGATAGAGCTGTAAGTTTCATACTACTTTATGTATAAAATGTGTTGACCATTTTGTATCATTTACATTTTTCCCAAATTTATTCATTTCTGGGATGTTTTATACTGATTTACTGTCAGGATACATAATTCTATAGGATTCTTTATTTCTTTAATACTTTCCTTTAACTTGGCCTTTTTTCGCGTTCTTTAGTGAAATACCTTAACCCACTGTCAAACCGTAACAGACATTCAGATACCTGTCAAAGTGCACAGCATAAAAGGGGCTATTTCTATCAATTATGTTCACCGTGTCTTATGAGAAACATCTGTAGTACGGAAACGTGTTCGACATAGATACGTTTTCGCAAATAAGCTTGTTTCTAAGATAGAGACGTTGCTTTCAGTATGGCAAGACTGAAAATACTGTCTTGCACAAGCTTTTAAAATACTTAAACAAAAATGAGCCTGTAATAATAAATGTGAGCAATTGATCTAAACTATTTCTTCATAGAATGACTCTTTTATACACTTTATTTGATTCAGTCATTAATGACGTCATTACTATTGACTTTTCTTTACAAAACATACTATTCTTTATGACCACTTGTCAATTTATTATAAACCCCTGTCCGGGAGACAGAAATCATGTTGAAACAAGGGACCATAACCGTACTTACTCGTAGGCAACGGGAGAATCGAATTTGTATGTTCTGTACTACTTACTCGTAGATAACGGGAGAATCGAATTTGTATGTTCTGTACTACTTACTCGTAGATAACTAGAGAATCTTTATTGTATGTTCTGTCCTACTTATTCGTGGACAACGGGAGAATCGAATTTGTATGTTCTGTACTACTTACTCGTAGATAACGGGAGAATCGAATTTGTATGTTCTGTACTACTTACTCGTAGATAACGGATGAATCGAATTTGTATGTTCTGTACTACTTACTCGTAGATAACGGAAGAATCGAATTTGTATGTTATGTTCTACTTACTCGTAGACAACGAGAAAATCGTAATTGTATGTTCTTTCTTACTTACTCGTGGACAACGGGAGAATCGTAATTGTATGTTCTGTCCTCTGCCAGGTACTCTACTCTTTCACCGTTCCTGATTAATTCCGAAACCTGGGATTTACCTAGAAACAAATCAAACAACTCCGTTACTATTTCGTTTTTCTAGCCACCAACGTTCCCAACTTGGGGTAAATGGCTTATGAAACGGATTAACACAGCAAGAAAGAAACATTTTTCAAAATTTTACGAACAAACTCAAAGATGGAGTTTAAAGATGTATGGACGCACATAAAACTAGATGTGTGTTTAGTGGACATAGGAGCCCCTCATTTGGGCTTACCCACTGCGTCAGGGGCCTTAAATGTGTTATTTGTATAGGTAAATCTCAAACCCCAGGTACACAACTGCGCAACGAGATGAATATATATGTAAAAATCTATCGATGTAGGCTAAACAGTTTTTGAGATATGCATACCACAACATGCCAGTATAACAGTATCTCATTTTCGCAAATATAGGGATCATAAATTAATAAGATTCGAACCAAAACATTTCTGTAAAGTTTTGCGAAGTTAGCTCATACAGTCCCTAATATATGCGGCACACGATTTTACAAACGACGGACAAGGGCAAAGCGACAAGCCCTCTCCTTTTACAAAAGTGGGTTATATAATACTTTTATTCGTACCTAAGTAATGCATATGGTTAACTGCAGCAGTAACGAAGACACTTGACGCCAACTTTGACGTGCATTCCGGCTTGCATGAACCATTGACGTCGTAAGACTCTCTGCCTGGGGGTATTTCAATAAAGTGTTGCCCAATCATAATGACGCCGGCGTTGTTTGGTCGTAATTTCGGCGTCAAGTAGAAAGCCATTCCAGACGCGTCCATGTAGTCATTGCGCAGTTCTGGGTTATTCCAATGAATCTAGAAAGTAGGGTCAAAAGTTCAAATCTCCGTGAAGACATTACCAATCCAGGATTTGGTTAATGGCGATACCATAACCGGTGCTTAGATAGAATATATAATTCATTTCAAGAAAATCAATTTTGTACATTATTTGGTTGAAGCCATACTGCATGTGTTTTAAGACCCCTTGTCAATTTCGAACCAGCCTTTATATTTGCCAGAAACACCAAACAGTTAAGTCGCGTTTACTTATCCAATTTAACATTACACCGTACATACTGACCTATGTGTTTAAACTCTGTAAAATATTCAGAATAATCTACGAAAATTCCAAAACGAAATATGGATAGTTTAGTTGCTTGTTGAATGTAGATTTACAGTAGATCTATGTCATACCAAAGCCAAACACATTCAATCACTAAGAAGAAAAAAATGAGGTTATCCAAACATTTTAAAGGTAACATAGTCATTTCAAATTGAATACTGATTCGTACTTTCGAGCTGGGTATGGAAGTTCTAAATGAAATTCAAAACAAAAACATAAAGAACATTCTTTTTTAACATATGTATATCGTTTTTGAAGGGCTATAGTTATAGACATCTTAAGAGATATTTAAGCTATTGTGATAAACACAATGTATCCTAGTTGCCGTTTACAAATCACAAACAAGCAAAATTCATTTGACAAATATAAGTTTTCGTAGTAATCACAGGAAGAAGAAATTTCCAAAACAAACCAAAACCATGTCAATGCTTAAAGTACAAGATTAGGTAAGGTACTGTTCCTGCAATGACTTATTGCCGGTCTGATCACTGAATTGTTCAAGAGTTGCAGGCTCTCTAGCCTGTTGTCAGACGGGTTTCCTTATGTTTATGTTCATCCGGGGGTCATTTTCACCTTAAGGTAATCCATTCATCATTAATTGTGATCATGGTCTATCAAGTCATCGTGGGAATTTTACAGTAATTGCAAGCCGTTATAGACTTTGAGCAAAATCCTATATAATTAAAAATCAATTGATGCTGCTTGCATCTGCACTAGTGTCTTTTGAAGCATTTAATTGATCATGATAACAATTTATTGATGGATGGATTACCTGAAGCAATGTACCATTCCGCATTTTAGTAGTAAACAAGTCAACAAACAATATCACAGAACGAACCATGTGTGTGTGTGTGTGTTAACCTGGTCTACAAAATGATCTCGGTGTAACTATTGGATAAATTAATTTGTACACATTTGTAAACACTAGATTGGTTCATTAACTGGACGTAGCAACATGATTGAGACACTTAAGTCAAGATAATGAATACCAAACATGTACAGGGGCCGCCGTGGCCGAGTGGTTACAGTCGTGGACTACAAATCTCTCAGCCCCTCACCGCTGTGGGTTCGAATCCCGGTAGGGACTTCGGATTTTTCATGTGAGGAAGTCTTCCAGCTGGCTTGCGGTAGGTCGGTGGTTCTACCCGGGTACCTCTGTGTACTCGGGGTCTTCCTCCACCTGTAATTAGCTGGACGTCGCTATATGATTGAAATACTATCGCAGCGATGGTAAACCCCAAAACAACAACAACAACAACAAACATGTACATGTCATCCAGAAAAAAAGGTTAAAAGTTCATCTCCCTACCTGGAAGGCGGCATACTTGTAGCCCGATGTACCGCCTATCAAAAAACCCGCATTGTCATGGAAGCACCCACCTGCCGAGCCCACTGACCATAAAGATATGATGTCTGAACACTTCCTGTCAGCCGCCATTCTGCAGTTGTACGTTGTGTTCAAAGGATTATTCAATTCCTTTTCATCATCCACTGAAATATATGACAAACATGATTATCCCTTTATAGATCTGATGGACGTTTTACTCTCTTTAAGATTTAAGGTAAAGTCCCTGTAATGGTTCCGCTATGTCTTGGACCACTTAACCTCTACCAAAATAACCTAATGAAACATTAGGAAACGTTGGTTATCTCCGTGAAAGGCCATGAGGCCTGAAATGTACCGGAACCATTACAGGGACTTTACCTTAAACATATCTGTGTATCTGCAACAATTATTTCCTTCCGTTTAGGGTGGATGCCATCTAACAATATCGTCACAATCACGAGAGCCTCGTATTGAATATTCGCGCCAGGCGATAAGTAAATATCTAAAGGTAAAGGATAAAGTAATTTCTTTCCATCGTTGACTGAACACTAGGTCGGCGCTCTAAACGACTAAGGTAACCATGCGCTGAGTTGAAACACATTTCTACAGAGAGAATCTTTGTCACCCGGCTTCAACAATAATGCAGAAGTTTTAGTGAAACTTGGGAAATGGTATGCAGTATTCTCTATTCAGTCAATAAGTTTTCATCAAGAATACCCTATAAACAACTAATGGTAACTTCCAAAATTGAGATATGACAAGTCCATTTAATAAATTTAGAAAAAGTTTTGTTAAAGTATCATGTGTATGATTGCCAAAGTCAAAGGAATTAGGTTTCATTTCAGTTTATTCGGATAAACCTATTATCTACAAACCCTAACAGCCAATACAGCTGGTTACACTCCATTCCCTTCGTCATTATCTCAGTATTTTTAAAAAGAAAACTCAGTCAATCTCATTTGTTATCCAGATTACCACTTAACGCATCCGCAACTTTAGCAGTCAATTTTAAGATTATATAAAGAAAGTTCATTATATACTGGACCTCCTTTAAAACATTGGCTGATCACTTTCGTATTTTAATTCCGTTGTTTTAAATCATAAGAAATGTTCATTTATAAACAAGGCGTGTCAAAAAAAAAGAAGAAAAGAACACACACACATACATTTGCTATGTTATTACTATATTAAATCTTATTTCGTTCTACACCGATATGAAAATATTTCTTACAACCTATATACCTTCGACAGTTTCTGAATTGGACAAGTACTTGGTGCCTGGTAAAATCATGAAACATTCTTGCTTCCCAGCGTGGTTCGAAACCACAATCTCCGATTGCACAGCGACCTCACTACACTCGACCTAGCGCTTGCTGTGATCCATTAGTTACCACTGATGGATATACATTTAGTCTATACATGTTTTGTACAATTGGCAGCAAGACGGAAATGTATTACTACAAAATACGACAAGATTACGAAGCCGTTCAAATCGGGTTCAGCTGCTTTGCATGGAGAATACCAAACCGTCTGATTTATATTTAAGTTGAATTTGTGAGATGAAAAGTATATATATATTAAAGATTGTAAGATTATAAATGTAATGACTGTGATGCAATGTTTCACCACCAAGTGATCCCCTGTAAGCACTATAAATCATTTCAATACAAACAAATACCACAGTCCCACAAATAGACCTGCTCCGGAATAGAGTTTCTCCGGAATTAAGAGTATTTGGGTTTTTCCCAAATAATTCGGGGGTACAAACAAACTTTTACGGTTACAACTTCATGGTGTTGCACTTATTCTGTTGTGAAAGGTAGTGCACCGTGAAGCTATAACGGTAAAAGTGTCTGCACTCACGGATTAGATAGGAAAAAGACACATTTGCCGAGTTCCGGATAACATCTACTAATACGGACAGATTATTAATTATAACTGTTTTTAACTTACCACCAGGACAACCGTAAACAATAATATGGTGTATGACGTTAGCTTCGTCAATGACCGGCTTGGTGGCGACGAGATGGTACTCGCGGTCAGCCGGAAGTGCAAAGTTCATGCAGGCATAGGTGGTTTCCCTTTCTGGAACTGCCGTCTCCGGAATAGTCACCGTGTAGTTGAAGGTCATTGCCACTGATTGAATGACAGTTATTAGTATCAAGTATTTCTTCGATTAATAGAATCAAGTTTGAACCGTTGTTATACAGCAGACATATCATATTTGTTGTCATATATATGCCAGACCTCTCCTATACAGTACAAACATCAGCCAGTTGGATTCGATTAGCTTTACGACAATCATGAAACTGTTACAAGTACCATTAGTAAAACAACAGTGAAAATGCGAATTTCCTAGAAGTGATTCTTCGAACATGGTGTCTAAATCAAGGTGATTTCCAGGTGCGGGAAATCTGCATAAACATAGAAAAATATCTCTGGTTTCGGGTCTGTTTATTAGCCGAGTACTTTTCTTCCACCAGTCCTTGCATTACCACCATGCATTGTATTTTAAGTGACTGCCCTAAATACAGCGTAATTTAGTTCAACATTAAAACACACGTTATTAAAAAGCAAATAAAGAAGACACTTTGGGAAATGGACCACGTGTGTGTGTGTGTGTGTGTGTGTGTGTTGTGTGTCAAAATTCGGTAAACTTATGTATAATATGTATTATTTTCTTTTCAAACACAAACAATTACAGATATGTGGATTGATTTATCATTAACTGATAAACAGATCATGCAAGAAAATAAATAAAATCGAGGCTCACTATACCTGGATCATCAAGAACTGGACAGTCAAACTCAGGAGTGTCACAGTCAACGAATCCCGTTTTGTTTTTGCAATTTTCACTGTCAATCGGTTCGCAGATTCCTTTCAAAAGAAAACGTCGCTATAAATAAACTAAGATCCAGAGTGTGGCCTGAGTCTAAATATAATGAAAATTCTTTGTTAAAACTTAATGCATCCTAAAAGATTCATTTTATCTGAAAAGCACACCGTATTTTGTAAATCTATTTTTTTTAAGTTAACCGCTGTTGCGATAGTATACATCAACAAAGCCATACAAGACCACTCCGAATGCTTTAGATGCCAAGTTTGGACCTTTATATTCTATTAACCCCTTCAATGCCCTATATAAATGCACGCTTTATGCTGGGGAGAATGTTCGAAAAAAAAAAGTCTTTTTTCGCATAAAAATCAACATATGGACGCCATTTTATATCACATGCAAAATTAAAGTTCATGAACCTTAACTCTGTATGGCTTTTACAGATTAATGTAAATGAGTTGTCTCCAGTAGATGCTACTCCGGTGCTTGGGGTATAGGCGTATAGGAAACATTTTTCTCTCCTTAGATAAACGGGTGTTTTGATTCCATCAAACAATATCCCAAATCATTGACGGATTATTTTTTTTCATGAAAAAAAAAGCGACAGACCTCCGCAGGTAACAGAAGACTATAACATTACATCCTTTTATTTTCTTTTGCGGATTTAACCGTACTTAACAACCTACATCTGGGCGGGAACGACGCCATGCAGAGCACACGTAAAAGAATAAAGTATGTTTAATGAAATGTATGTCGAAAAAATGTTCTAGATACGCAATAGAGATATGCATCTTCAATCTAATGAGAAATGTTCTTATTGATTCAGAGAATTCAAACAGAAAACTTGAACCAAATGCAAATGTTTTTATACTGAAAAAAAAAAAAAAACAGAAGATATTGTACGATGTTTTAAATGTATCTTATTTGACTAACTACAGTCATCATACCTGGATGTGACAAACCAGCGGTGTATTTCGGCGCCGTTCCCGGAGTCCAGGTGCAGTTTGGATCTCCCAATTCTACGCCGTTCGTTTTGCCGTCACTGTCTGAATCTTGCATACATATGGCTTCATTCCATACCTATAAGATGGAAAATTCTAGTAAAAGTGCAGTGTTTGTTTTGAATAAAGACTGATGCAATCTCACGCGCGAAGACTTGATATTCGCCATAGGAGACACATGTGTCCGAGGTCACGTGCCAATTAAAATTCTTAAATAATGAGGCATTTCGTTGCAAAAGGAATTCAGCTATTGAAATAAGGCTTTAAAACAGCCCTCTTGTGTCTGTCTCATTAGAAGTATCGACGTTTACAAGCAATATTAAAGTTCAATAGGTAATGGTAAAAATATTATTGATAAGAATAAGTTAGATCAAAGTAAAACACACAACATTGATCATAAAATATGTATACAAAGGCTCATTTACAAACCTAAACCATAGAACATAAATGCATCCTGATTGTGGTCCAGATATATACCTGAGTGGAAACATTCTTATCCTTAGTAATTCCTATAAAATCCCTAATTTGTTGCATTAAGTTTCACCCTAAAACGACTACAGATCCGGGTTTCGAGCCTTATCAATGCCTTCTAATGAGAAATATACTAGTATAACACTACACGTCCGAGAGGAAACCTGTTAAGTCGTGAATAACTTGTTCCGCAGTTGACGTAAAAACAAAAATAAGAAAAGGACACTATTTGGATGCCATTTAACAATTGTTGATACAACATACCAATCCATTCTCTTCAAAAGCCTGACCAAAAGCATTACGGTCGCCACCACCGAGGAGATTTTCGTGGCCAACCCCTCTCCATAGGAAGTTTGGTTTACAAGGGTGGGGTACCATTTCACCGTTGGGAATTCGTTGTTGGAAGAATTTGTAACCTGCCACTATGGCTACTGCGTGAAGAAGGCACAGAAGTTGCATTGTACAGAACCTGTAAATGTAAAATAGATATACAGATGCATTGATACTGCAATAATATGACTACCTACACTGGTACCACTATAATCTGGCCTTAGTCAAGAGATAACCGGGCACAAAATTTGGCGCTAAGAAAAACAGTCAACTCTCTTTACAACGGCAGTGTTTGTTTCAGTGCATTATGCTGTTATTATGAAATTACCGTTGTAAAGAATAGAGACATAGAAGGATTATGCACTTAAGTTTGCTGTTATAAATTGGTTGCTGTTATAATGAATGCCGTTGTAACGAAATTTCACTGTACTTAAATATTAGCAAAGAGCAACATTATTGTTTCTTGGATAAATCTACCTTTAGAGGTCTTTCATTTCATAACACATATTGTAAGATATTAAGGTAATAGTTACATTACAGCATCGCCATGTACTTAAATATTTCGTAAAACAGGGCTGACAGAATGTGTTTCTACCTATAATTAAAGAAGTTCAAAAATGTCACACTATGTCTTGTTGGTGGGACTTTTAAAAAATCTGATACTGTTCTTTCTTTGACTAAATTATTATTTCGCTATATTTACGTCACTAATCACTCTGCTAATCAATCTGCTTAATGACTCTGCCAATTCATCCAAAATCAAATAAGGGCGTTTCACTATAACTGATAAAACCGATATGACATCCCCTTAAAAAAAAATCAAATTGTCAAATTACTGAATTGGTAACCTTATTTTCTTTATTTTCACCAGACTGACAAATATCTTAAAATATGAAGGTCATTATAAACGCCCGAATACACTGTTTTATTTAAGAAATAATCAATATTTATCTGCGTTTTGCTGTGCATTTAACCACAGTTTCGAGTTAAGGTGCAAATTATGAAATCACAAGGGCGAAGCCCGAGTGAGTTAATCATTTGCACCTGAATGAGGAACATGTGGTTAAACGCACAGCAAAACACATGGAGACATTTATTATTTCGATTCTAACCCGATATTCGTCTTTTTTCATCCGCACTATATTCTTGAAACGCGGAACATACTAGCCAAATTACATCTATATTCGGTTCCCCTAAATAAACAATTGACGATAATAAATAAATTAAAACACAATGACATTATATTTCTTGATTACATTCTTAAGTTACATTTTTTTTTTTTTTTTTTAATATTTATTTATGTCTAACTGTCCCCTTTAACTCATATATCAATTTGTTCTCTCGGCTCTTTCACATAAATTTTGTAAATAACGTCATTTTCTTACGTCATCAACACTATTACATGTAGCCGTGATCGTGACATCTCGGGTAATACTAGCTGTACAAAGGAGGTGCGAAGGAGGTGTGGACCGACATGTCTTGCGATAGATAATGACATGTAATGTTACCCACCGCCTTAAAATAACATTTCAAGCTCAAACTTTCCTTGATTATATTACAATAGGTAATGCTAAAGAAGAAAAAGAATACAAGGTGATTTACATAATCCCCGAACGCGACATACCAAAGTCGTAAAAAATGATACAGGTAAAGCTCCCTTGCTTGGCGCTTAGCGTATAAGGATAGTTCCAGGACTGGTTGGTCCGGTTTCAGGATAATGTGATTGTGTGTGGTATCATTCCACAGCTTGATACTGTAAAGCGGCGGCACTATATCTCTCTCAAGTAGATATAGTTTCCAAATGACTGAAATACTGTCGGTGGGACGTTAAACCCAACAAACTAACAATAAATTTTAACAATGTACTTGATTATGAGATAAGGTTTAATATTTTCAATCCCTTTCATTTGTAATATACTAAAAATGAGTAAACGTAAAATATAAATGGATAAATAATTCCTGAAACTAGCGGAAATTAATTAATTATACATTGTGAATAAGTTGCAAAGCTAAGAAGGAAGCCTTTTTTTTCTTTGTTTTCGAACACCTCTTTTAAATCCAATTCATCATTTGACCCTAGTTTAGTCATTCGGATTTTTCATGTGAGGTAGTCAGCCTTGCTGTGGTTCTACGCAGGTGTTTCTGTGCAATCTCGGTCTTCAGCCACCTGTAATTAGCCGTTAGTCGTTATATGGTTGCAATACACTGTAATTGTGTTTTCGTTCTGGTTTATACATCAAACCGCTTAAATATGAGGCCTGTACTTATATAAGTACGGAAAGTCACGATTCATTTGAAAATAACCCATTTCAAATGTAATTACATCAGTATTTCACGTGTGTTCACTGAACCGTGATCTTCGGTACCTGTGTACTGCGAAAAGTTTTCTGTTTTACGGATAATTGACTACAGTAATGGCGTATGCTATACTTATTTATGTAAACGTATAGGCCTACGAGGAAGAAGAAATACAAACGTTTAAAATAAAAGAATAGGAAAAACAGAATACAAAAGGAACTTTAATGGAAGTTTTGAAGTCCAATACATGTATATTAAACTTCTTTATGTGAAAATAATATGAAGAAAATTAAAAACAGTTGCGATGATTTGTATGTTGGAAATGAACTTGATTTTTGAACTTTAGAACACAACATATGCAGATAATAATAATAATAATAAATAAATGAATAACAGACCAGTCCTTTTAGGTCCATATACATTTATTTAACTGAAATTTAGATATCGAAGGACAAAAAGGATCTCATACGGTAGAATAAACAAGAACCCTAACTCCAGAAAAATGTGTATGTAAATGGTAAAACACACACCCACATGGAAACAGGACATTACATAAAGTAGAGTAATACCAACTTTGGAACGACAAGTCCGCAAATGGGCCTACTGGGATTCTTAAATCCATGACTAAAACACCCCATTAGCAAACAAATACAAACTGAGTGTACCATTTATTCATTACAATGAATGCAATTACCGTAACGAAAATAATTTTATTTTATGAATGTTCATTGACTTCAATGAAAATAATTCACTTTTTTGTTTTCATATTTTTTAGGGGGCGTATACCTAATAATATACTGTAAACCAGGAAACTTTCGCGTCAAGAAACTTTCGCGTTTTATGCGTTCAGGCATATTCGTGGCGTAATACTTTCGCGGATTTGAGCAGACCGCGAATACAGCCTACAAACAAAATGTATTCATTGGTATTCCAATACATTTAACGGTTATTTTTTTTCTGGTCAGAGGTCACTGTATATTAGTGAACAGTTTTTAATTAATAGTTTGAGTAGTTTTTAGACCAGCTGTTGGTGAAAGTAGTTAGTTGTATACTAGTATTAATGGTTAGGTAGGCAAGATGTTCATTGTAGTTTTTACGCCATTAAAATCAAGCAAAATTGAGGAAATACATACATACATAACCTAACATAAGCTTCATTCAGCATTAAACATTCATTATACTGTAAATGAAGTAGGGAAAAAAGGAGTGTAATGTAATTGGACTCTAGCTAGACGCTATTGTTACATTTTCATTGTTACTAACCTTTTATAGATACAATTATAGAGGACCGTTTCATTAGTTATGCAACGTCTGTCTCAGTTGTGACTGTCGTTAACACAAATATTTGACATTATTATTTGACATTATGCAATTCATATGTTTACTGTCAGGCTGGCTGGTAACCAGCCAATATATAAGCTGACCGGTCAATGGTCTTGCAGAGAGAGATCTGGTTAGATACCTAAGAGAGAGATCTGGTTAGATACCTAAGAGAGAGATCTGGTTAGATACCTAAGAGAGAGATCTGGTTAGATACCTAGGAGAGAGATCATGTGGGATACCTAGAGAGATCTTGTTAGAGCCGCGAGACCCGACCATGGGCTAAGTACGTTACATGGCAGCGCTCAGTCTGAGTGGGCCATGACCTGTCATGCTAAATAAAGTGTATAAAGACCAAGAAGGCTACTTGTCTTGAATACGGCCGTTATACGACACGGCTAATTTTGGTGCCGTGACCAGGTTCGACCTGTGAAGACGGCCTATTTCGTGCAGTGGGATCAAGAATTGACCTGTGAGGACGACCTGTGATGATCATCTTAAAGCTACGTACATTCAGGTTAGTGCCTTGTTTCATCTCGATTATCATAGCAAATACACACAGGGGTTTCATCTCTCAAGAAGTATTTTATTTTTACATTTTCGTACTTGCTAAGATTTTAATTGGTTATTCAGAATCTAGTAGTCCTTCTAACAGTACACTCAGCATGTCAGACGTATACTTATATTTACCTTACCAAACGGAACGAATTATGGATGTGAGACAGACTAGTGATTTTGATGTTACCTTCATAGGTTGTTATTGTGCCTATCTGAATGTTAGCATGTTTAAGCTAACTGTTTAGTCAGAAAGTTGTGGTGAATTTAACACTTCTGACTGTTTACCGACCTGGACCGAAATAGGACTTGAGATACCAAAGCGATTTAATTGATTGTTATATCAGTATTACTACTTTAGTTATTACTAGTAATGTTTAATTGTTATTTATGAAAGCAATGATTTCTCTTTGCTTTGAGATGACTGAGACAGTTTCAGCGACTAGCGGCTAGGTGAATATACGATATCCTCTAGTTAAGAACTGCAGTCATGTTTTAGAATCCTGTAAGGTGCATTTGATATATGCAGCAGAATTCTGTCATGTTGCCGGACCTAGCTTTGAATTATGGACATGAATTTGATAAGCGACTTATGTACACGTAAATGGAATTAAGTTGGCGATAACTGTGTATAGCAGAGTGCGGCTTGGTGATGTTTAAGTTAAACAAACTAAGTTTATTACACGAGCCAACGTGTTAATGGCATCAGCACTTAAAAGCGTGAATAATACGCTGCTGTATAAGACCAGGAAAATTATTATTTTTAATAATCATAAGTGTATTATATTTGTGAGTAAATTCCGTAAATATGAATGTAGATATTACTGTTTAGTTAATTTATGCAACCCATGTTATTAATGACAAAGTTTCAACTGACCTGGTTTCCTAAGGAATAGGTATGTCAATATACAATTGGTATTGACACATATACAATTTGTATTGAAACATTGTGGGTATGTTAACGTATTATAAGTTTTTGACTGATGAATGCAAGTTTACGACCCTATCACAGTCCTAGGGGAAAGTTATGTAATATTGCGCTGTATTGTTGTAACAGCATTGCACTGTATTGTTGAAACAACAAATAGGAGATCAATAGTGTTTACGGACAACAGTAATCTCCATGACAGACGATTATGCTTGAGATTAATTATGTTACTACTAATTCTTCATGTCATTTTTTACCCTTTTCATGCTGTGATAAACACCTAACAACCTAATTCTATCATGATTAGGATTATGAATATCATGTATGTTTTCAAACTGAAACTAGGTATGTTGAATAATTTGCGGATAAGTGGAGATTAGTATCAGTCCAATACACTGGTACCATGTTTAAGTTTAGGAACCATATATTACTATATATAGTCAATACACAGATTAGTTCTCTGTTCTGGTAATGGAAGTCTCCAACTTGATATATGTATAAATTTATTAGGTCTTATAGTACAGACTGTTTGTGTGCATACAAGAAACATATTTTAGGTTTAGATGAATACTTATAAATATTATTGCAATAATATGAACGTGTAAAATTATATACATCATATTCTAATATAACGTTAAAGAGAATAAGTACATTATAGGAAATGATGAGATGCAACTGTTGTGTGTATTCCTTGCTATCTTAACGAAGATTGCTTATAACAAGGTATGCCTACTGTAACCACTCTACTGAATGCCATTCCACCTTACAATGTAGGGTACAACTATACCAACTGTCCAGCTTCACATGTTACTACGGTGATAATAACCAATGGACACAACATGATGTTACATTTAGTGTATCAAATCGTATATAATCGTATTCAACTGTAACCACTTTACTTTCAACGACGAGTTCATCAACGGACAACTTAACCATCGAGTCGGTTCACGCAGTCGGTTGGAGAGGCCACATCTAACGATGATTTGTTTTGCCACTGTGTGTGAATGTGTGTTTAAACATTTTCTTGATTTAGTTAAAATTGTGTTTCATGATTGTGAATAACTGTGCACTGACAGTAACCGTCGCTGCTACTGAAAATAATCACCACAACATCATGCCATTCCATCCATCTTCGTGACACGTCAACAAAATATGAACTTGGCAAACAGTAAACAAATATTTCATGTTTTATCAATACTTTAAAATGGACTAACTATCACATTATACAGCATTATCACTGCAATTACTCTATTCATTTATTTTGTTTCTTTCGTTATGTATATGTAAAAATAATTTTTGGTCATTATTTTTATGGCAGGCATATATGAAATTTCATTGTATATAAATACATATACATGTTTGATTATTTTCATACCGCTCCACTGTAATTGTAATCACTCATTTAAAAAATATATGTATATATTTATTTGACAGGCATGGCAACTACAAATGTAAAATGAAGTAGGGAAAAAAGGAGTGTAATGTAATTGGACTCTAGCTAGACGCTATTGTTACATTTTCATTGTTACTAACCTATTATAGATACAATTAGAGAGGACCGTTGCATTAGTTATGCAACGTTTGTCTCAGTTGTGACTGTCGTTAACACAAATATTTGACATTATTATTTGACATTACGTAATACATATGTTTACTGTCTTGCTGGCTGGAAACCAGCCAATATATAAGCTGACAGGTCAATGGTCTTGCAGAGAGAGATCTCGTTAGATACCTAAGAGAGAGATCTGGTTAGATGCCTAAGAGAGAGATCTGGTTAGATACCTAGGAGAGAGATCATGTGGGATACCTAGAGAGATCTTGTTAGAGCCTCGAGACCCGACCATGGGCTAAGTACGCTACATGGCAGCGCTCAGTTTGAGTGGGCCATGACCTGTCATGCTAAATAAAGTGTATAAAGACCAAGAAGGCTACTTGTCTTGAATACGGCCATTATACGACAATACGTTCGTATACCGACACCTATTGTCAAGTACTGAATTTCACAGTTTATAATGCACACAAAAAATTGTAACATTTCAATTTACATTCAGCTGATGAAAATCACTCCATAAGTTAAACTTAATCTTGCGGAAATAACACGACCGCGAAACTCGCTAACTTAAAATGTGCGAAATAATTTCCTTGTTTACAGTAAACGAAACAACTGCCTTTAGGTAACCAAAACCTTAAACAAACAGAGCACATATTTATTACGACTTGTACAATACAAGGTACATCGTCATTTGCAATATACAATACACAATAAATTTAATAACAGTGGCTCGTGTACTGAGTGAACACAAAGAGAGAGAGAGAGAGAGAGAGCAAAAGTTACGCATATATATGTTCATATAAACATGAATATAAATAGGAGAGTAGTACATAACTACATTAAACAACTACCATGTCATGACAGAATACTGACATTGTTAATATAATTGATTCTAATATCCTATGCCTTTTTAACAAAAAATGACAATTCAATGTTGTTTTTTCATATGAAGATAAGAGTAAATTTAATTTGTGGACAGAGGGTCTTCTATAAAAAACGAGGATTAATAAACTTCCACGAATGTCGTTATATAGTGGACATATAAATATAAAATGGTATATATCTTCAATATATCTTTTTTGTCACAGCAAGTACAATAACGTTCGTTTCTTGGCACGGCAATTTTTACCAAAACGACCTGTCTGGATTCTTAAAGAATATGATGAAATTCGCAATCGATATAGTTGATAGCGACACTCAAAAGATAACATATTTATGTATAGTTCATAAAAAATAATTTTTGAATAATTTGTATTCTATGAAGACAGCACTGTTATACAAACTAACCTTTCTGTCTAAAAAAAACACCAAATTTCTTTTACCTAAATTACATCATCAAATTACACCAATACTTAACAATCCTATCATAACGATTTAAAACAATGGATACCTACAAAGTTCCCCGTAAACGGCGGAAGAGCTACTACTTTTACGACCGTTCAAAATACTTTTACAGAATTTAAGGTGTACCCTTTCTAACTCTTTTGATTTAGTAAATCCCCAGACTTCAACAGCATTATTAAGGATAGAACCGTTAAATGAATCGAATAACTGGCACAGTAATTTAGATTTAATTGCGATACGCTTGCAATTTATAAGAAGCACATTTAGTACTTTAAGAGATTTTCCAAGCAAAAGTTCGTTATTTAACACAAAAGATCCTGTATAATTAAAAACTGTCCCCAAGTAATTAAAATTATCTACTACTTCGATATCATTGTTGTTATAAACCCATTTTTCGTTTGCTAATAAGGATCCTCTCTTTCTAAATACAACTATCTTTGTTTTTGAACAATTAACCCCTAACCCCCATTTGCAACAATATAACAAATAATAATAATAAAAACCAAACTGATGGGTACATAAAAGATGCCGTAACGTCGTGTTATGTGATGAATGATATCTATCAGTCCTGGTCAGTCTTTTCTAAACGTATCAAATTCGTTGACTGAAACACGACAGAACCTGGTTTCATATCGTTTTAATAATTTCAGTAAATGATTCCCACACATGTGTGATCTTCTATACAAGTATTCAAAGCATCACAGCAAAAGCTACTAACTAAAACGATAATAAAACAATAAAGAAATACCTTTCTCGGGCCATCGCTACTAACCGAATAGCTAAAGATGGGAATAATTTTCGTATGTATAGAAAACCATTTTCAAACATGACTAACTTGTGTGTCCACCTTTTTGAACTTAAAATGGATAGGGGTGTTTACGTTTTGAACAATGGCTGGCTTATCTATAGAAAAAAGAAAGAAAAGAAAACGTGAGACTGTTCAGGTTCATTATTTCACATGATTCAAGCACTTTTGGCAGCGAATAAAATACTTAAGATACCAGCTTATAACAATGTACGATACCCCTTTTCTTCACATCCAATGGTTACACAATATATCCAAGACTTTATCAAATATCGTTTTTATCAGTTTAAGTCAAGTTCCACGGATTGGACATCAGCTGGTCGTATCATATGTTAAGAATAGCCGATTTTCTTTTTCTTCCTCTCCATCGCCCCCCCCCCCCCCGTCTCGCTCTTAATTTAAAACGTCTGTTAAATAATCAGTGTACCCGTAATACACCGTACTGTGGACGTATTAAACATTGGTTTTGTATAAAGACGTTTAAACATTAAATTCCATATCACTATATAGAAGTCGTAAATGTAAATAAATGACTACCTACATTTTGGTACCGCTATATTAGTGTACTTTGTACTAGGATATCATCTCTATATGACTTGGCATTAAGTACGATAGGACGGTCTAGGACCGGTTGTCACGGGTTTTAGGATAATTTGATTGGAATTTGTATGAAACCAGTCTATAATATTGAATAAATAAAACAAAATATTCATGCAATTCTGATTTTATGTACAATTTAATGTTTAATTTCATTCTAAGATTAATGAATAAACACCTATTAAATTATTGTATTTCCTCTTAATAACATTACTATAAAAAACAACGACCTATAACAAATAAAGTGTTGTTGTTGTTGTTGTTTGCGTTCGAGCTCAGGCGTATTATGCACGGTGCTGCGGTTTTTGACAGAGATCGCCTTTAAGGCCCAACACCTCTGACTTCGGTTCATTTCAAATAAAGTAAGAAATGGCAAAGTGCATATATAAAGTACAAAACTGTTATGGTACGAAATGAACGTAAACAAGATATCTATTAATATTATACACATAAACATATCACTGTAGATTACTTATTTGATTATAACGAATTCATTCGATAAATTATAAACGTTTAAACAAACGGAAATATAGATGTATATACCCAGTAATAATAATAATACCTTTTTGGATCCATTTCTACATCCGGAATAACGTGAGATCATGAAATTTACACTTGACTAACTCTAGTGTCCGCTTTTCTGAACCTTAGTTGGATCAATACAATAGTTTTGTGAGGGGTCGCCGTGGCCGAGCGGTTACAGTCGTGGACTTCAAATCTCTCAGCCCCTCACCGCTGTGGGTTCGAATCCCGGTAGGGACTTCGGTTTTTTCATGTGAGGAAGCCTTCCAGCTGGCTTGCGGTAGGTCGGTGGTTCTACCCGGGTACCTCTGTGTACTCGGGGTCTTCCTCCACCTGTAATTAGCTGGACGTCGCTATATGATTAAAATACTATCGCAGCGACGGTAAAATCCCAATACAACAACAATAGTTTTGTGAAACAAACCAGTTGGATACGGTGGCATTGAGGTGACATGCACAATTCTTTTTTTTCTGTTGAGGGAACGAGATAGTAAGTCGAGGGAACGAAATAATAAGTCGAGGGAACGAGATCATAACTCGGGGGAACGAGTTTGTCACCAAACCAAATTACTTGCGTCAATTGTCATTTATGATAGTAAGAGACGATCATATTGTTATATATTTTCGAGAAAGACTTTTTGATCGCCATATTACTTAATCTTTGCTAAAATCACAGTACGCGTCCATTTCGGTAAAGCAAATCACACAGAAGTTTGTACTCGTTTGATTTGGAAAGGAGAGACTAAAGTGATATAAAGTTAAATATCAAAATCTGAACGTACTCAGTCTGAAGGCCGTCTCGGTATTAGAAATTTGAGGCAAATATGTATGGCACACATATTCAATGACCGTCCCCGGTGACTGAGTGGTTAGAGTGTCCGCATAGGGAGTGGGAGGTCGTGGGTTCGATCCCTTGCCGTGACAAACCAAAATCCTAAAATATGGTTCTGGTATAGCTTCATTGTGTTTCCGATGCGGAACTCTGTGGAATTAGGAAGAGACCGTTTCTATTGGAGTCCATAAAAGCAATCTGTAAAGTAAAAGCCCATCGTATTTTCTTTTGATTATTTCTTTATACAATCCGTCATGAATACACACACGACAAAATATTCATTTCTGATAATGATATACTAAATGCATATAAATATGTTAGACTAACAAATTAACATGACTAAAATAGAAGAATAATATATTTCATTAAATACAGAACAACACTTAATTTATTGATCGTATGTCGTTTCTTAATTTAAATAACATAATTATAAGACCCCAAAAATCATATCAAATAAAAAAAAATAAGAATATTCACACGAAAAATACCCAATTCTTATTAACTGTAATAAACACATTATTTTGAACTTATCAGCAACACCCCCAAAAATCATATCAAATAGTCAATAATAGTTTAATAGTCAACTAGAACACAAAGGTTAAATATAGTGTAGAATAAAAATATATACAACAAAAACCTATTGTCAGCTTATGATTTTTTTATCAAATTTTACCCGATAGGTTTTAACAATAATTCTACTATTAAACTGTGACGATCATTTATCTGCTGCAGATTTACCCTTATCTGACCCATTTTCTTGCATTATAAAAAAGGACATATGGGTCAGTTGGCGCTTATTGCTAGTAGTGTCTGTGTAGGCTATGCATAAACCATATTTGTTAACTCATATTTCATACACTGGCCAATAGCCATATTGGTTATATTGTATGTACGCGTGTTTATTTTTTCAGAATTGCACTGACATATACCGTTATGATTGAAGCATTTTCATAACTTTGTTATTATAAATTGTTTTAACTACGGAAGCGTATTAGTGCCACATTGACACTTATCATTTTTTCATTTTTGAAACTTTAATCTGTAAAATTCACTTTTTTTTCTGTAAAATTCACATGTATATGTTTTAGTTATATATTGTAGGTATATGTTGTAGGTATGTATTGTATGTATATGTTGTAGGTATGTATTGTATGTATATGTTTTATGTATGTATTGTATGTATATGTTGTAGGTATGTATTGTATGTATATGTTGTAGGTATATATTGTATGTATATGTTGTAGGTATATATTGTAGGTATGTATTGTATGTATATATTGCAGGAATATATTGTAGGTATATATAATATGTATATTTTTAGTTATATATTGTAGGTATATGTTGTATGTATGTATTGTATGTATATGTTGTAGGTATGTATTGTATGTATATGTTGTAGGTATGTATTGTAGTATATATTGTAGGTATATATTGTAGGTATATGTTGTAGGTATATATTGTTATAGTTATATTGTAGGTATATGTTGTAGGTATATATTGTAGGTATATATAATAAATATGTTTTAGTTATATATTGTAGGTATATGTTGTAGACATATGTGATAGGAATATGTTGTAGTTATATGTTGTAGGTATATAGTGTAGGTGTATGTTGTAGGTATATATTGTATGCACCGGTACCCACTTTAGATAACCGCAAAAAAAGTTATTTTGAGGATGCCCTTGTCAAAAAAACATCACTGACAGAACTCTAGTTGTGCTATTTTTATTTTTTCTGTCGTATTGATAACAACCTTTTCGGTACGAAGGCAATGCTGATAAGGCTGCTTATCCGCACGACCGTCGTGCCGATAGACACAGTCATAATTTAAACAGATTAATGTGTAAAATTTACAGATTAAACTGTAAAATTTACAGAAAAAAGTGTGAATTTAAAAAAAAATGTTATTTTAATTAAAAGTTTTCAGAAAAAAAATTTTGTTTAACTGTTTAATCAAGGAATACCTGTCAATAAATAGACCTCACCAGTAATGCATAAGTGTTTTCTTCTCAAATTTCGAGCTTCTTGCAGACATAGTTAGGCAAGTGTCAAGTAAGTATTTCTTGTTGCTTTTACAATCTTGTCCTAACTGGCGATTGGAATACTCGTGCGTTTGCTTGTGATGTCTATTTATAGTTGGCATTCCCTGAATAGAAGCACATTTTGCATCGGTATATTCGTAACTTGTAGATTTGTAGATGTGAATTTGTAGATTTATAGATTTGTATCTTGTAGATTTGCAAATTAGGTGGTGGTGAATGTGATATTGTTTTACCGTTCGGAATATTTTGTTTGAAGTGGGAGCAACTTACCATTATGGTTACCACGTGAAAAACAACAACAACGAAACACACACATACAGATGTTGCATGGCAGAAAATCTGTAAAAAGATCCTTAACTGATCCTTATAACACTTAGTACACCGGTTTGTGATCTAACTGTGACTGTAGAAATACAGTTGCATGACCATATCTAACAACATTTCAAATAATGTATTCTATTTACTTAATGGTAACTATTGACAAATAAAAAATCAGTTACAATACTTTCTCACCAAGCTCTCGATTTATCCTCCTAGATACCTTATTACTCTATCCCTACCTTTTGCTAAGGTAGGTTTTCCGTAATGGAGGCGCTAAAATATACTAATTTATAGGCTGGTTAAGATCACGTTCCGTAACCTTTAAGAGAAAGTTTTTTACCACATGCATTTATGCCTAACTTAAATGATCCCTTAAGTATTTCTCATATATTTTTTAAGGAATGGTTTAGAATTACCGGACTAAGTTCTAATGTCGACGTAGCATTTATTTTGAGGATGAAAATCCAACAAAGTGTTATTCTAATGACGGTATTCCATTTACAATTGACAAAGTGTTTTTAATCTATGTTGGCTATAAAAAAAAACGCCTAAATCAGACACAAATTTGATAAGGCTACGAATTAAGGTCTGTCTGTGTATCACAGCATATTAATTTTATTTAAAACTCAATTATAAGTGAGAACATATCTTATGTGACAAGCGACCCTAATTACCTGCTCCCATTGCGCTGTTTTATCGGTATTCAGTGACTTTCACACCTTTTATAAGGTGTCACACCACTATCAAAGTACTTCCGGGTCGTAGGGTGCTGAAGTAGTACCTAATGAAAAATGAAAGGGTGGACATCAAAGTCATATTTTCCCCAGAAAACACTGAATAACTGCAACACATTTAGCCTGTGTGGTGAGATACATGTATTTTTGACCAACAACTTGCATTTAATAGTTGTATTAAGGGATTACTTTCCTACAGGATGTTGGGAGAGCTGCAGAGGTAATGCGGCTCAGAGGTCATGTTTGTTTTGGAAATTTTGACAGGTAGCCGGGAAATGTGAAATTTGTGAAACGCCAATTCCTTAATGATATATTTTTTTGTGCCTAAATCTGTTGATTTATGAATGGTCTACATGAAACTAGACCAGAAATATTCCAACGAACATTTGGAAAGTAGGAACAGGCCTCGAAAGTCGGCCAAGTTACTATAGATTATATAGGGACAAAAAGTAGTGGTGTGACACCTATATGAATAGAAAATGAAAGTAGAAGAAATTGAATTACGGAGCCATTTTCAATGGATTGACATCAAATTTGGACAACATGTACATTGAATACATGGAAATTGGATAATATGTTTTAAAAAATGGTATTTTTATTTTTTTTAAATTATTAATATTTTAATATTTTTATATATGAAATTGGGCTAATTTTAGATTTCCTTCATATTCTTTTTAACCAGCATGCTGCGGGTAGCTTCCAGTTTGAAATATACATCGTCTGCAGTCAGACCACATGTTATTTTGATATTGTTTTGAGCTGGGGGTGTGTTCCGGTCACATAAACGGGAGTGGTGGGCGTGAGCCTGAGTGCCTTGTGCACCTCGGCAGGGAGTGATTTTAGAGGTTAATTGTTTTAAAATGAAGTAGGGGTTATGTTTTTATGTTGGTTACTTTGTGTTGATACTCACATATAAATATCTTCTTTAATTATCTTTAATTTTGATTTTGAACCCTGTCTCTCTCTCTCTCTCTCCTCCCCCCCCCCCCACACCCCTGATTTTTCCAAACAGATATTGATACATGAGTTTATATTTTTCTTTCATATAGCACTGTTTCGGTCAGCATCAGACCTCATCAGTGGTGCTGCTATGCACCAGACAGAGCTTTTTTTTTTCTTTATGTTTTTTTGTTTGTTTTTTTTTCCTGCTGTGCTCTGTTCTATAGGGCAGGCTGCTGCTACTGGTTTGTTGCAGAAGTTGAGGCGTAGGAGTGCAGATTGCTGTCAAGCAGTCCCTTTACATAATCAGGCTCCTCCTGGTGGTGGGTTTCTTGAGTCCGCCCGTGTTCGAACTCCATCTGGGCCCTTTGAGCTCTTCGCTTTGCCTTATACCTTCTCGTTGTCTTGTACGACTTGTGGTAGCTTGCCTTCCTTGATATGTGAAGAAGGCGCTTTCTTGAAGCTGCAGATAGACAAGTCCTTGTGAGGCGGCCCACCTTCATCCTCACTGCTGAGTAAACTGAGTTGTTCGCTCTCAGGGTTTGAAGAGCTAGCCGAGCCTCAAATGACCTGGGGTAGTTCTGGGACTTCGGCATGGTGGCTAAAGTTGCTCGGTTGAAGGCCTCGCACTTCTGTGTTGATGTTCTAGGTGACACCTTGTAGACCGCCTCTTCACTCAATCTCATTTTTAGTATCACAGCAAGCAGTGACTTGTCATTTTTGTTCATCTTCAGGTGCGTGATGTCATTTGGGCCCAGGATCATGGACTTGTACCACCAGGAGTTGTGACCTTCACCGGAGCAGACCAGGGCTGATTGATGACAGAAGCTGCAGTTCCCGGCATAGCATTCAATGGTGGCCCGCTGGATGTCAGGTAAGCACGATATAAATTTCGTAATATCTCTGCCTCCCAATCTTGCCATCTCTTCTATAACAGCATTGCATCTGGCCTTGACGTCACGTGACAGAGCTGCCTGTGCCTTCATGGTCGCTGTAAACTGCATTCATCATGGAGAGGAGCCGTGGAAGGTGTATGACGCGGTTTCCTGAAATGAAGTTATCTTCCATTTGCAGATTACGTCGTAGCCTGTATGGATGGTGGTCTTCTTCATCGTCTGGGTGGTGGCCTGTAGATGCTGTGCTGTAGGCGTCTCCTTCAGATCCTGCCTCAGAAGGTAATTTCTTCTTAAATGGGCTCAGTTGGTTGTTCTTCTGGAAGAAAATCCCAGCAGCTTTGCGTTTCCTCTCGCCTAGGACCATAGTTGTAGAAATTGTAGAAATTGGCAGTCAGTCTTCTCTGGTGCATTCAGATATGATTTGGGTTAACTCAGTACCACCCCCTATATAAGGTCAAGGTCCAGACAGTAGCCACACCTACTGATTTAATGCTGCCCAACCAGTAGCTGACCCCTGGGGGGGCCCTTGAGGGGAGACATCCTCCCCAGCCCCGGCTAGACGTGCATCTAGACCTATACACAGGTCCTTTGATGTTGCTTAAGTACAGCTACCTAGGTAACCCCTGTCTATGTCCTGATGCAGTAACATGTCTGGGATTGATTTTGGCCCACTTTCAAATAAAAAAAAATTAGAAAAAAAAAAAAAAGAGAAATAATTAAATAGTATTTTTTTCTTATTTTAGCCCTAAAAAAATCCATTTTTCTCTGCTTTTCTAATTTTTGGGGTATTTCCCAAAATATGATGTTTGAAACAGAGTGCACTTTATTTCATCAAAATCCATTGGTTATTAATTAAAATATGACTGATTTTGAAAGTATACCCCTGCATGATTAGAATGCATTTAAAATGACCAAATACAGTGCACAATCTGCCACTCTCTAAAACAGTTGAATGTGACCTTAGACTTGACTGAGAAATCTGATCAGGGTTTTATTTTGTTGCAAATATAATAAATAAGTTATTTTGGGCATAATTTTCATGTATATTTCAAATTTGGGTTCTATATAGGTGTCACACCACTATCAAAGTACTTCCGGGTCGTAGGGTGCTGAAGTAGTACCTAATGAAAAATGAAAGGGTGGACATCAAAGTCATATTTTCCCCAGAAAACACTGAATAACTGCAACACATTTAGCCTGTGTGGTGAGATACATGTATTTTTGACCAACAACTTGCATTTAATAGTTGTATTAAGGGATTACTTTCCTACAGGATGTTGGGAGAGCTGCAGAGGTAATGCGGCTCAGAGGTCATGTTTGTTTTGGAAATTTTGACAGGTAGCCGGGAAATGTGAAATTTGTGAAACGCCAATTCCTTAATGATATATTTTTTTGTGCCTAAATCTGTTGATTTATGAATGGTCTACATGAAACTAGACCAGAAATATTCCAACGAACATTTGGAAAGTAGGAACAGGCCTCGAAAGTCGGCCAAGTTACTATAGATTATATAGGGACAAAAAGTAGTGGTGTGACACCATAATGAGCATCTCTTTAATCCTACGACGTGGAGGCAGCCATTTTGTTTATCCGCGGTTGTTTTGCGGATGTTCGATTGCACAACAGGTGGAAATGTTCTACTGTTTCCACAAGTCAGGTGTTATTTTCACGCCTTTAGTATCCACTTGCATTTGCATTGTTACCTTCTTAAAGCTTATAGTTTGAGTAATATGTAAATGTAAATGGTTTAATAGCGAGTGTCATAAAGCACGCAAACAATACAACATATCACGTAATCGATTTCTCCGAAATCAAACAGAGGAAAACAAGAAACAATTTATGGAAAATAAATCTCATTATCTCAAAGTTAAAAGAAAAACTAAATTTAAAAAAGATGAAGGTAAACGTTTAACACAGCTTGCTAAAAGTAAACCAAGAGAATTTTGGAAAAATATTAAAAACCAATATAAAAATAAATCTCCGATGTCAAATTCATTAACAGTCGACGATATCTACGATCATTTTGATATACTTTACGGTTCTGATCCGTCTCAAAACAGAAATACAAACCACGAGGTAAACTTAACCTATGACGCTTATTTAGATAACGAATTTACAGAAAGTGAATTAAAACAAGCAGTATTTACACAAAATAACAACAAAAGCCCTGGCACTGACCTCATTACAGCTGAGATCTTTAAATGTGCATATATACAACTATCCCCATTTTTATTAAAACTTTATAACAGCCTATTCACAAATGGAGTTTATCCCCAGAAAAGGGGTGAGGGAATCATTACGCCAATATTTAAGGGAGGTGATCCGGATGATGGAAAAAACTACCGCGGAATCACACTAAACAACATCATTGCTAAAATTTATTCACAGCTTCTTCTTAATAGGCTTACAAAATGGTGTTTAGAGCGAGAAACAATTATTGAATTATTGATAACCAATATGGGTTTCAAAAAGGAAAATCAACTGAAGATTGTATTTTTATATTACACGCTATTTTATATGAAACGTTGAAAAAAACACAAAAAATTATACGTTGCTTTCCTTGATTGGGAGAAAATGTTCGACAGAATTGATAGATATTATCTCTGGCAAAAACTTTTTAAAGAAAATGTCAGTTCAAAAACGATTAATGCAATGAAATCAATGTACACCACTATTACGTCATTCGTTAAATATAGAGGAAACAAATCTAACATAATTAATTCGAAGATCGGTGTTAAACAAGGGGACCCTTCCAGTAGTCTATTGTGTCTTTTTCTTTCTCAATGACATAATAAATAATATCAACACTACACTTAACGGTATAGTTACCCTAGATGATGTTAAACTGTTTATTCTATTATTTGCTGACGACGCCGTTTTATTCGCACAAGACCCACGATCATTGCAATCCATGCTAAATGACGTTGAAATACATTGCAATACATGGGGGTTATCCATCAACACTAAGAAAACAAAATGTATGATATTCGAATTAGGTAGAGCAACCACTTACAATTTTTACATCAACAACACAGTTATCGAATTAGTAGACTCATTCAAGTACCTTGGCATTCACCTATACAAAAACAACAAATGGAACAGAACACAAAAGAACATTGCATCACAAGCAACACGGGCAACTCATAATCTATTCATTGTATTCAACCAGCTTGACCTTGAAACATCGCAAAAAATAAAATTATTTGATAGCCTGATATCACCAATACTGAACTACGCATCTGGTGTATGGGGGTATTGTAACTCTAAAGACATTGAACTTGTACACATCAAATTTTGCAGAAAAATACTCTATGTAAAAAAGTCTACCCACCTTAATACTTTGTATGGTGAATTAGGTCGTGCTCCCATGCATATTTTAAGGAAAATCACTCTGATAAAATACTGGATAAAAATACTTAAAAGTAAACCAACATCACTTCGTTACAAAACTTACCAAATGTTAAAAGATGACGTAAACTTGGGCTGTACCGACAGTAAAAACTGGGCCTATCAAGTTAAACATATTTTTGACCATATTGGTATGCCATATATATGGATCGCACATGATACTTCTCTTATTGATTTAAAATTCATAAAGAATCGTATACTAGACCATTATCACCAGAGTTGGTATTCGAATATAAATAATACTAAAAAGCTTGACACATATTGTATATTTAAACATGATTTTATTTTTGAAAATTATCTTGACAAAATAAAAGACAAACGATTCAGAATTGCCCTAACTAAATTTAGAGTTTCATCTCATGACTTACTCATAGAAACTGGAAGATATGACAACACTCCTAGAGACCAACGGCTTTGTAAAAATTGTTCAATAAATATACCTGAAACTGAATACCATTTCTTACTTGTATGCCCCAAATATAGAGAACTAAGATCTTTTTTTTCAAACAATATTTCTGTCACTGGCCAACCCTAAAAAAATTTAAAATTTCAATGAGTAATAAATCAAGTAAAATTAAAGAATCTGTTGCAAAATTTATTTTCTATGCAAATGAGATTAGAATCATAAATAACTAAAACTCATTATTATTATTCAACACTCGTATCATTGAAAATAGTTTTTACTTATTTGTTCAATTCATTTATTTTTGCATATTCATATATGCTCCTTGGTAAATTTTCTTGTCTTCGTTGTATAAATATTATTTTGCTATAAATATCATATGATATTTAATGCAATAAAATGTATGTTATGTTATGTTATGTAATCTGAAACTACCGACACTTAGTTTTTTTGTTTGTTTTTTTTTTGTTTTTTTTTTCGCAAGTTTCTTAACAAAGTGTATTTGAAGTACACAATTATCATTAACCAAACAGCTCTGTTAAAAACGAAAGTAAGTGCAATGACAACAATAAACTAACTTTTCATTTGTGGGAGGGCAAAGTAATAACGATTAAAACATCGCATTTGTTTGTATGTAGACAATTACTTCTTATGTGCAGCAGAGTACAGGATTTCCGGTTGAATCGTAAGAAAGGGCAAACACCAATATAAAAATGCAGGGATTGTATACACACATCCCTAGACAAAGAGAACAATGATTTCGTAAGCATTTATTGCACAAAACCATGATAGAAATCACAAATAGACATTAACTTACATGCTAGTATGTACGATTAAGTTTTAATATCAGTTTTACGCATGAAATATATATTGTGTACCCTACCCCAGACTTTACCAATTTACGGCTTCTCTAGTGGGTGGGGTAAAGTTCGGGAAAATACGAAAAAAATTCTCATGTATTGTGCGCACCCCCTCCTTCAGAAACAAAATATAGGTAAAATTTTTGCAATAAACAGAAAATAATTTGTATGAATGCATCTATACGTGTAATAGATTTTGTTGTATATCAATGTATTAAACATAGAACTTCATATATATCTCTGTTTTTAACTCATTCAGCAATGTAAAGAACACCAGTTCAATAAAAAAAAATGTTAAATTTTTTATGGACTGTTTTTAAAGACTCCCTGTCGTATGTGACCTTTTCTTGAAAGTCCCATTGAAGGTCACATGTGACAGTCTCGACTGTACATGTATTTGTTTTAACGATGGAATGCTCCAGTTTAATTCGGCTATCCCTGAAAAACAACAGCCTCAATACCTTAATCATCTCTATCCGTCACCCTCTGCAGTTCAGTTCTGATTTTTTTGAAAATAGGTAATTGTCAGAGGGTGCCGAATTAGTAGTGTACGGTTTGTGAGGCAGGATATCGTAGTCACGCTTAGTTGCTGCAGCTTCTACAACATGTACTGTGAAGACAGTAGCCTTTTCCTGTAGCAAGAGGACACTTGCTTTGGGTTTCTATGATTTTCTCCACCACTTGCACTACAGCTATGTTCTTAACTTCAGAAAATGAAGGACAGGCATCATGTCTTTTGACTCAGGATCAATATGATGGACATTCATTTATCCTTAATCAAATTTCTCAACGGAAAATGTTTGGGTTTGTGCTGAAAGCGTCCGTCTTAAGATCATCGAAATATTCAGCCTTGTCACTTTTCTGTCTGCTGTCAACATTCTGGGAAAATCAGAATCTGAGGGGAGGTCATCCGAAAGAGTATTTCTTCATGTCTTCATAAATTTCCTTCGGTGACATATGCAATGCATATGCACATACTGTATCACCGCTTTTATCTCAGACTGCTCTATTTGCAAATAGCCCGCCACATTATCAGATGGTTATATGATTTATGTTATAAAAAGGGCAAAGTCAAACTCTTTTAGATGCTCCCAGTGAGCCACTCCGGTTTACATAAGATAACCCCTTGCCTCCTTCCATATTTCAACTAATAAGTCAACCAATTAAACGCAACGATTTGAAGTTACAGAGCATGATTGACCTGTCTATACATGTTCTATAGAGCCGCCCTTCACCCAAAGTGACATTACGTGAGGCTCGTGTTATTACATTTGCAATACTCATCAGGAAATCAAACAATTTCATGATATATTTCGTATTACGAAAGCGCCGAATTGGCAAAATAAACTAATAAAACTCCACGCAGTAGTTACCTCCCCTTACAATTGTTTTTTTTCTTCCAAGGGAGATCACTGTGTGGAGTGCGGTTATTGTTAAGCAAAACACAACACTAAGCGGAACCGGAAGATATATTTGCCTTCTGCAGATCATATAGTCCTACTTGAATTCCGTATTTGCTCATATTTGTGGAACGTACAAAGGAAGCAGAGAGTAGTATTATAATAAATGGCTCTTTTTATTTTCAAAGACTTCACGTTTATTCAGTTTTGAAACATATTGAGCCTTAATGTTGACTTAACTTAGAACAGAATTTAGATTTTATTTGTTTTCAAATTAGATACAAAACACCTGCTATCATTCAAAGCAGTTAACCGGAATTACACAACTCCTGTCCCGCACAGTAAAGCGCGTTTTGAATGAAACGGAGTAAGTATTGATACGAGTTGCTGTAATTGAAATAACACAAACGCTATTTTGAGATAAATATGTAGGATCTTAGATGAAGAAAAATCAATAAACAATTTTAGTCACTTTTTACCATGGCAATATTTTGGCAAAACAAAGTAAAGTTTTATTAGTAAAACACAGAAAACGTTTGAACAGTCGCCATATCGAACGATATTGCCACTTTATAACCGTTTCATATATAGTGGCTTTAAAATTCATGCTTTTACCTTGACGACGACAAGTAATGCTAAAATATAGGTAAAGTTTGAATTTAATTGTTTATGTTGAACTGTCTCATTGTTACCTAAAGCAAAACTTTCTCTTAAAGAATACACCCGCTTCATACAACGAAATTGGGGATATACAGGAATCATTGTTTATGTTGAACTGTCTCATTATTACCTAAAGCAAAACTTTCTCTTAAAGAATACACCCGCTTCATACAACGAAATTGGGGATATACAGGAATCACTCGCATCCCGTCTCGTCCTACACTCACTTTACATCGAGTTTGATAGCTGTCGATGATAATGATTTTGACACCTGGAATAATGATGTATAAAGAGCAGATAAGTAAGCAGACATATACAGATAATTGTTTCATTGATTTTATATGAATTATATCTCTTTTCTGTGCCATTTCAGTAAGCGGAGCTATTAATTAACTTCAATGATAATTTTACTGCAAGTCTACAAATACTAAATATGAACTATTATTTCTCTATATTTAATTCAAAAATGAGTTCTATGCTTTTTACATTGTATATTCAATACGGAAATTAATTTTAGTGATACGCAATAACGATTGTTAAGCAAAGGGTTGATTTTGAAATACATGTAGCATACTCAATCGAATATATGTATGTAATTTTACTGATGTATTATATCAAAGTGAAGTAAACCTTAATATCAGTGCTATTTGGACATAAACGTGAAATGTAATATCAACATTTGCATAAATGGAAGTATTGCCTTTGACAATGTGAAGGTCATTTTGTCACGGTAGTGTATGTAAAATCGTACAATAACATTCGTAAGGATTGACATATAACATATGTTAATGTGATGACACTAAACCAAAGAATGACATCTTTTTTTTTTTTAATATGGTGCAAACAATTCTCGATAATTAGAAATTGAATTAAATGATTAATGCCATTTGATGCCATTCCGGATGCATTAAAACACATCACCGGAAGAACTTTTAAAGGTTTCATGCTCGTCATGTCCCGTCAAGTCAAAAAGCCTATTAAAAGAAGACAATGTGATATGGAAGGTATTATAACATTCTAAGTCTTTTACTACACCAGAGCTAGACATGACCTTTACGACTTACATATCTGGCATAACGCCCTACTTTTTTTAAAGTTTGACAGTTTGGCCTCGTTGGCAAAGAACTACGGACCCTGAAATCCTCATATGAAAATCTCTTCTGTGTAGTGCGGTATGGCGGCTGTATATCACAACCTATCGACATTTGTAAATCAGTACGACAGGAAGCGTCTTGTCAACCTTTTGTTACCTTCTATATGTAAATTATTTGCTTATAGAACTGCGGGATAGCAATTACGGGTGTAACGTACTAAATACTAAGGCCGGCAACCAAACATATGCTGATGGCATTTCTTTGGTTACATTATCTCCCCTTAATTAAAACATATGGTTGATATTGTATGTGGGTATTGTAAAATGTTGGAAATCGATATTAATGTAAACAAATCTGAGATAATTGTATTTTCAAAAAGACGAACTATACCACGTGTTGCAATTATGGACGGAAATAAAGAAATTAAACAAACTGACTATTCAGTTAACCTTGGTGTTCGACAGGTCTCAAACTTAAAATGCAAGAACCGCTTTGAAGATCGAATACAAAAGGCACGTAATGCCTTTTACGCGATTTCTGCACATGGTGTGCACCCTTATGGTTTTAATCCATTGTTATCGTGTCGCTTGTATCTACAGATTATTATGCCTGTACTAGTGTATGGCTGTGAGATATGGAATAATATAAATATTCGTGATATACAAACACTATCAACAGATTCCAGCACTTTATTGTTAAAATGATCCAAGGTTTTAGCTGCAGGATTCGATGTGACATGTGTGAAGCTATGCTGGGTTCAACTAAATTATACTCTGTTGCAGATATACGCAAATTGGTAGTTTTACACCAAATTCAAACTTTAGACACTATATCACGAGAAACATATTTATACAAAGATATTTTTCAGTTCATAAATGATAGAGACGTACACTCTGGTTTTGTGCCTGATGTCTGTTCCCTGCTTTGCCAGCTATATCTAAGAAACTTTATTAATGACTCACTGTTAAGCCCCGAATTTATGCCATCGAGAATTCAATGGAAACGAACCGTAAACCGACTTGTTTATGATCGGGTCACAGCGAGTTATGACAGATGAAGATTTTATCTTCTTTAGGGTGATACATCCCAGTATCTCTAAAGCTATTGTATATAAGGTTTTAAACGCCCCTGTACTCAAGCAAATACGGCCTCTAATTTCCAGCTTATGGTGTAAATTACCTGAAGCAAGACACCAAACGTGTAATTAGTGTAACGCCTCCGTAAGTAATCCTGAAATCCATATTTTTTTACGAATGCAGTGCTTTGAATGTGGAACGCTTCAAATTTCTATATATTGTACTAGTATCACAACCTTTCAGATGTACTGATAAACACGACACGGTTTTTATTCTTTCTTAACTTTCTAGGGGCAGAATTAGGCTCGCTGGAGAATTATAGCCTCATCAAATTTGACTTTTTGAATCTCTCTTACAGATATATATATATGAATGTTTGAAATATCCAAAGTAATCCCATCTCTTCAAACGAGATATACGTGGAATTGAAACTGCTATATTGCCTGAATCGTACTGTTTACTGCAGTGTTTATTTGTCAAGTAATTAACTTTCTTTATTAATATTGTACATATGCAAATATCGTCGATTTGGTGGAAATAAAGATATTGTACTGTATTGTATTATACGGCTTTATGAATATCATTATTTTTTTCGGTTCAGGGTGTGACCAATTTCATTGGTCGCATCACGTTTTTAAAACCAGTCTGCAGCTGTTTTCTACGTTAAATATAGGGCGGAACCTAAACAGTATTCATACTTTTATGGCCGTTTGACAGACGGACAGCTCGTCCGCCTCCAGCGATCTTATTACGGGCTTAAAGATGTAGTTGTATTGGGGTTAACCGTCATGGCGATAGTATTTCAATCATATAGCGACGTCCGGTTTATTACAGGTGGAGGAAGACCCCGAGTACACAGAGGTACCCGGGTAGAACTACCGACCTACCGCAAGCCAGCGGTGAGGGACTGAGAGATTTGAAGTCCACGACTGTAACCGCTCGGCCACGGTGGGCCCTACGTGCTAAAAAACCATGACTATTGAGATGAGGCAACAAGAGAAGTTTGACCTTCTTTTTATAGAAGCAAAGTAGTCGTTGATAGATGTATTGTAGACGGTATTCATCCGTTTCGTTTGTTACTGATACTTAAGCAGATGTTACTCGGACGTTCCTCAGATGTGCAATGTTCAGTAAGCTAGACTGAATGAATGCGTTACTCAAACTTAAACGGACATTTCTCGGATGTTTTTAAAACGTTACTCATGCTGTTCTATCTTCCGTCCATTGAATTTGTCAACGTCTTAACGTCAACATCTAAACAACGCATCACCTAAAATTTAAGACGGGGGCAGACGGTATCGTAGACGGTAGCATGGGGAAAAGTCTTAACATCAATGAAAAGTCAATAATATTGTTTACATTATTTTAACGTTGAAAAAGCAAGTAAATAACATCCACACTAAGTGAGTATCGCTGGTGATAGTGAATGTCGTGTTGTTATATTACTGCTTAAAAACGAGAAGTACTAAAGCTTTGTAGATATTTAAGAAAAACATTCTTAAAATGTGTGGATAAATGACATGGACGCAAAACCAATGTACTCGAGTGGCCAATATTTACCGAGAGAGAACGAACATTCAGGAAGAAAGTGGAAGTCATGGTGCATAATCAATGACAAATGGTAAATCAATCATATAATTAAATACAATTTTGATGTTTTCTATTACTTTCTAGGTGGTTTGGGTTTAGTTTTAAGATGATAAATTTCAGTGAGTCCTTTTTTTTCCAAAATCTGAAAATCTTTGCAAAAAAATCCCATGCGAATAAATGAAAAGAGATTTATTGACTATCACATAAAATCTTATTAAAAATGCTGTTTTATTCGTACAATGATGTAATAAAGATATTCGGTGTGGAAGGGGAGAAATAAAACAATTTCTATATTATATATAAACATGGGTATAGGTTTATTTTTGGTTCACTGAAATGACATATATGCCTGTCTCACAAGAGGTATCTTCAAAATTCTTAACAACAAACTAGTTAAATTCCACAAAGAAAGTTAAACTGAATACATAGAAACACAATTACCAAGAGAAAACAGAAGTAAAACTATTTGTTTCAAAAGAACAGATGTTGTTACTCAATATATGTCTTTAAAGCAGGTTGTTCACAAAAAAAAAAAGTATTTTTCTACACTCCCTCGTTAAATGTTTATGAAGTCTTTGTTTCCTGACAAATAACTTTCGGCAAATGTAGGTTACATTGCACGGGGAAAAAGCTATTTTTGTAAACGCAACTTCAACGAAATCGGTTACATATAGAATAGGATATCCACGAGGCAGGTTCTAGCGGTACCACGTGACACGTTCCGCAACATGGCGTCTTTACCAGCTAAGGGTGGGGATTTCATAAGATCAGCACATAAAGTTAGCGCATGCGCGAAAAGTGAATGTGATCAGCCAAGTGCTGGCAAATAAAATTAGAAAATCCGAACATAGTTTTTTTTTTGTGTTTTTTTTGTTTTTATTATTATTATTCTAAATATAGTTTCAATACCGTCTGTGACAGTATTGCCTGTGATTTTTTGTAAATGACGGATAGTTGAAATGAGTGACCATGCGTCTGTTGATAAGTTTTGGTAGACGTTATACATATACATACATGTAGTTAAAAATCAAATTCTTACGCAATGACCATCTGTGAACGAGATGCTTTAAGATGCTAAATAACATATTGAGTAACGGAATATTTTTATGAACATTACATTTTTCTTTTACAGATGGACACACATTTATGATTGGAACATATATATATATATATATAAGCAGCAAACAGTTATGTATATACTGCGCGGCTGATAAAAGATAAACAACACACAAAATAAAAAGCAAACAAATAATATTTAAATTAAATCTAGGAGTTATATATACATTTTCTGAATACTAAGAAAGAAATAGAAATGGCAAAAAGTCAAATATTTAGGGATCATCAGATGTAAAACAGAGCAACTGCCGCCGACAGACAGAGACTGACGGACGCCGGGAACCAACTTCCGCTGCTTGTTGGCATCATTCCACATGCTTCCGTCGCAAGTTCCGTGTTACAGGAATCGATCATAGCGTAGAACATTAGCACACTGGCCTTTACGTCACCCTCTACATCGTGTGCATACTCCCGATTCTCTATAGTGATGTCTCCTTGGAAGCAGGGATTCATCTTGACTCGTTTCAGGTATTCAAGGCAGTCCGGTTTGCAATGGGAGATGCTGCATTTTTCCCCGAGACCTTGGAATATTGCCACCATTTTAGGGTGTCTAAAAAGCAGACACACTAGAGTTATAACTTCATCCGTAAATGATTTATTTCATTTAGATACTTTATTTCTTCTTACTGACGACACCGTGCATTTGTGCATCAATAATTGGGCAAAATAATTCAACATCTTAAATTCATTAAAGCACGGTAATCGTCGTCAACTATTTTAACATCTAGTAGTATTTTCATCTGGAGATCCAGTGTTATGTTTACCTGTAATTGCTAAAAAATGTCCAAAATAGCTTTGAAAACTACTTTCTTGCCAAAATCATTTAGGTTCCAAATTAAATTACATATTCACGTTACTTGGACAGAAAAAATGTAATCAATATATTAAAGTATAAAATAAAGTTTAACTTAATAGTTTTATGAAATTAACTTCAGTTAAGTTATATCATTTCTTTTTTTTAATGTAACACAGAGGGTATTTATTTCACATGGTCTTCTTCATACAAGACCAGCATCTTTTGAAGACTGTCTGATGCCTTTGTCACATTTCAGCCCAGATCAGTTTATGATTCTTTCCCGGCGTATTTCAAAGCACACTTGGCCGGAAGCCTGTCGATCGTTTTCCGACATCTGCACGGGCGCTGAGCTCATTATCATTATTACTTAAATTTGAATTGTTTTTTTAATTTGCCGAAATTAGAATATATGTAGGTCATTTTTTCTAAAGAAAATTAAACAAGTTGCTATGGGAATAATAGAAATATACATATTTAGCTGATAATATAGAGAAGTATGAGAAGTCTCTAGCGGTGTGGAGGTAAAGATTGCATCTGCTGATTTATTCGTTCGGCAGAGAAGTTAAGATGCAAACGCGCAAAGTTAGAGATGCATTTCTAAATATAAAAGACCAATATCCCAATCAAAGTCTACCCATCGTCGAATACCCACGGCCGATCGATAGCTTATCTATAGGCCGTCGGTTGTTACGGCTGGATTTAGTCGTTTTAAAGTGTGTCATATTACGCCAATCACGCTATTAAAACCACTCATAAAGGTCGTTTTATACAGTTGCTGGACGCAGTTTTTTTTATTCTTGATATGACTTTCAAGCCTCCACGCCGAAGAGTGTTGCATTTATAAGTCGCGTTTTCATTGGTTGATAATTAAAACAATAACTACTGAATTACAACGGCTATTTCCCTACGGCATGATGTCATGTAATAATCGGTATAAGTCAGTCGGGGGTATTCGACGATGAGTCTTACGAGCTCCAGCCATTGTTCACCCGACATTTGACGGACGCTGAACAGAAGCTAATCTGTAATCTAGTAATCGACCGTTCTCCTCAAGGACATACGAAGCAGTATTGCAAGGGCATCGGCAGGATTGTTGCCCCAACAAATACCGAAAAGCCAAAATATTTGGTCGAATTACTCTGTCCCGATCTGTACACGCCGGCCGGCCTATTCCAAGACATCGGGGACGTCGCCCTTGCGAGGAATTATTTTTAACTGTAGCAAGAGTGAATTTCACAACTAGATATTAGGCTTAAAACTGAGGGGTAGTTAGAAAATTTGGGAGAAAATATTTTATAAAATTCCATCTCAATAACAAACCGCTTTGCATGACTCTCGTGAAATGCAATACCTCTTCTAAGAAATATTGGTGTTTGGTGAGTCAATCTCAACTTTCAGGAACTCACGCAGAAATCAGTACCATATTTCAAGTCATCAGGAAACATTTATTTATTATCACTTGCCTCATAATCACAGCGGTTAGGTGTTCGCATGGTACCAACATTGCTCAATGATATGAATAACCTGTTCATATTTAAGGTTTGGAAAATTATAAGACATATAAGACACTTACAATGGGTTGTAGAATACAGTTGTGTCACATCCCTGGACCACCCCGTCATCCCTGTCACAACTTGATATGCTGCGGGACTGAGTGCAAGCTGTCAACAGGCCAATATATCACATTCTAATTCAAAGCTTTCTCTAATTTCACATACAATCTCAAAATGAGTTTTTCCTCCCTATTATTTCTTCGATTGTGATTAAAGTAAATGCACAAATATAAAGGAAACCATGTTTTTCATATTAACGCCACTAACGTTTATTGTCAGATGTCGAGGCAAGTTATTGAGAAAACTATCTTATTTTTAAAGATGTATCAACCCTAGACCTTAACCCTTTCCCTCATATAGACTCATTTTGACGCACTCAATAGGTACCACATAAAGCCTGATCTGCAGAAAACCACACTTAAACCTTACCAAATTTAATTATAAAATCCTCTTTTCAAGACCACTGAGGAGCAGCGAACAGCATAAAACCTGATCAGCCTGCGAGTTACTCGCAGGCTGATCTGGTTTTATGTTGTTCGCATAGGTCTTTTCATGGTTTCCTCTATGAGGGAAAGGGTTAATGCGCAGTTGTCAAGATCTGACATTTTTTATTTATCAATTATGTGTTGTTTGTGTCTAAATAAATGTGATTCTAATGAATGTAAGACGCTTTATTGAGTGTAAATGTTTGTGTAGAAGATCGTAGACAGTAACGCATATTGAAAATTTGCATTATTCGGTATTTCCTGCCATTGCTCACTCTTTGGGCCGAAAAACATATTTTATTTTTCAAAAACTTGCAAAGGATTGCTAAGTTGTCGTAACTGGATTTCGGACTACTGTTAAGTTGATATGGCATATTGTGGATTCACACCTCTTGTTACTGGCGTTATACAACAAACCGCTAGAAAATCTCTTTTTTTTTCTGAGGAAAAAGTTCTTGTTGCTTTTGTAAACTTACTAGATGTGGGCAGGTTTTCCTTCGGATAATACGTCAAAAAGACATAGCACATTTCGTCCGACGTGGCATCTCCACCCTTCGTCACATTGGTCCGTGATGTCGACTTGAAGGTGCACGTGGTCTTGATGTGATCTCCAGGTCTAACTTCTATCTCCTCCTTGTGACTGACAAATTCAAAGAAATGTTGTTTCATATGTTGTATTTATATATGAAAGATAGATAAAAATCATAAAAGCTTAACCACACAATAAAAGTTTGGGGCTTCGTGACCACGTGGTTATAATTCCTTGGATGGGCTTAAGTACTACATTTAACGTGCAATCACATTAAATAAAAGATCAGAAAATGTCAACCATTTGGGAGTTCTACTCCAGCAAGAAACCCACCATGGTCGTTTTTGAGATTAACAGGAAAACCTCAGGTTAGAATTTTTCAATCTTCGACCTAAACCGGTAATTCATTTTATCACTTTACCTATATAGAATGCATAAGCACCATCTGTGGTGTATGTAACTCGACTCAACTCACTGCCTTGGGTACTTGGATACTTACTCATAGGTTACGGGGGAATCATAGCTGTATTGTTTGTCCACAGCTAGGTCCTTAACTTTTACACCGTCACGGAAGAGCGTTGAAACCTGGGCTTTACCTAAAAAACAAAACCTTCTTTCTTATAAACCTTCTTTTTTGGGAAAAAATCATAAGTTTGCAGTACGACTGTACCTAAAAAATCCGTAACGAGGCTAACTGACTTTTGAAAGGAAAAAGGCGCTGTCGAGATCCAAACCGTAAAACTGATGAACGGGTTTTCTTTTTCATACCGCCATTGCGTGATTGATAATTTTTCATCAACACTAATTCAATAAATGATTCATAACATAGTCCTTAATTTGAGCGAATATATATATATTATGATCATGTAACTCTTTTCTGTTAGGAATTCCGCATTAATTTATTGTTATGCTGAATTCGTAACAGCAATGAGTCACATGATTTATCATAGATTGATTTATGCAATTACATTGGATGTTGCATTTAAAATTGGTTACTTCTATGTGTTGAACTAATTTATTTAAACTGTGATATTTAATGAAACCGATAATAAAGTTACATGTAGATAAAATACGTGTTGGCCATATGGAGAGAAAAACGGATAAGGGAGATCGGGTTAATTGGTATTTCACAATTCGTGGATTTGTTCTGGTATTTCTCCCACTCTCTCTCTCTCTCTCTCTCTCTCAAATTAAGAAAGACATACAAAAATATAAATTGATACACGCGGAGGATAAAAACAAACTTTTAAATAAAGTCTCACCTAAGTAATGCATGTGGTTGAAGGCAGAAGTAATAAAGACACTTGAACTCATCTGAGATGTGCATTCCGGCATGCACGAACCCTCTACGTCATAAGCGTCCTTGCCCGGGGGTATATCAATAAAATCCTGTCCAACCATAATGACGCCAGCGTTGTAGAGACGAAGTCTCGGTGTAAGGTAGAAAGACATGCCAGACGCATCCATATAGTCACTGCTCATCTGTGGGTTGTTCCAGTGAAACTAGAATATGATGTAATACAAATATTCAGATCATATTGATCAGGAAAGAGAAGACAATATGTAATTGTGTGATAGAGCCAGCATGTTGCCCATTTCACATGTCCGGTCATTAAGAATAACATTTAAACTTGTTTATAATTCCTGAATTCATTTGAGAAAAAAAAAACACACACACACACACAAAAAAAAACAAAAAAAAACAAAAAAAATTTTAGTTTTATTTTTTTTTTTTTTTTTTTAAGTACCAAAATGCGGATAAAACTTATTTTTG
>CM037787.1:41682806-41698679 GCA_021229015.1 Solen grandis
CGGTAGTGAGATATACCAGTCCCTTATTTACGATTTTGGTATGTAGCAGGGTTCACCGGGACCTCCCGGTTACGATGCGAACCCACTAACCATATTAACCCTCACTAAAACTATTCAATTCACATGAATCCATGAATAGTTGTACCCACGAAATTCTCTTAGCACATGATCAACGAAGTTTAATATCAACGAAAATTAATGATTCTAAAGTAGCCACTGGACCGATTTGAAAACTAAAAAATACATCTATTTAAGAGATTATCATTACAATCATCGCTCGTACATGTAAAGTAACATCATTCAAAACGCGTTTTCGTTATCTGAATACATTGACTTGGAGTTAAAGGCTATTTTGCTCAAAGTCATTTAAGGCTGGCACTAACTACAGTATAAAATATCCATGATCACTTACCGGTGGTCCATGCCGGATGTGTTACCTTGAGATATTCACCGATATGTACATTTTTTTTCGAACGCAGGGCCAGGTGCAAATCAAAGCGCACCTTGCTCTGAAAGATTGTCGGTAAGATTTACATTATTATTAGGTGGACTTTGTGATTTTAGTTTTTAGGTATTACATATGTATATAGTTTAAGTCTCTCATATTTCATTCTGAGAGGTTTTGTACTATTACATTTTACAATATTTTATAACTTGTAAAAATATCTGTACAAAAGTGAGACTATAATAAACTGTCTGTCTGCCGAACAAGCTATACATGTAATTCTAACTCGGGCGTTTAAGCAGGGTTGATATTGATAGAGGCAATGTAATGTGGCGCATTATGACACATTCTCCTGCAACTCTAGTTACTAGTTGTAAGTCAGCTGAATTCGCTCTTCATTTCGAGGCCTCCGTGGCCGAGAGGGTAAAGTCGCTGACTTTAACACTCACTCAGCCCCTCACCGCGTGGGTTCGAATCCCGGCAGGGTCATTCGGATATTCATGTGAGGAAGCCTTCTAGCTGACTTGCGGTAGGTCGGTGGTTCTACCCGGATGCTTCGTGCATTCGGGGTCTTCCTCACCTGTACTTAGTTGGACGTCGCTATATGACTGAAATACTGTCGAAGCGACGGTTAACTCAAATAGTCAAGTTAGTCGCTCTTCAATTTCATGATAACCCACCAGCAGTCTCTCAGTGCCTTGATCATTTTGATTTATTTCATTACAATCCTGAGTGGGATTCCATTCATAGAATGCATCCTAAGGAGGTCATGACCCTACTAACCTGATGTAACAATTCAATTCAATTCAATTCAATCGTTTATTGTTCTAGTCAAATACATGTTATTACACAAGAACATTAATAAAATTGAACAAAACAAATACATTGTCACTGTAGTGGTACACATGCAACATAATAGAGAACTAAGAAAAAGAAGAGAAAGAAAGAAGGGGTGTTTGGGGTGGTGGTGCTTAAACCGTGAACAGTGTAGAATTATTCATTAGAATATTGATACAGACTATAGTTTGTCTAGACATTCCAGTTGTAAATAATGTGTAGTCATTGCTGATTGGCCTGGTTATATTTAGAAATGTAGTGTCAACACGTGCAAAAACACTGGTGAGATGTTGCGATTGTTCTTGTCACATTTGATGCAAAAAAAGTGAAGATATATATTAACAAAAGTGTAGTGAAAGACAAAGTTAGAGGAATATAATCATCTAAATGTGAAAGTTTCATTTGGATTATTTGTTTATGATAAGTGACAGAGGATGATACTAAAAAGAATAGAGGACTACACTTCGGAAAAGTTCACATGTCCAGAAATATTGTATTACCGTACTGTAGATTTTGCTTTGTTTATAAAATCATTTATATCGCATATAGCATCTGAGTTAAGAAAATATACAAGCAGTAATACAGTCATTTGCCAAACAATTTTTTCTGAGAAAGAATTAGATTTATACAATTTGGTTTAAGCATACTTGAAAATCAATAATTTGATCTAACATAGGGCCATTTCAAAAGAAAACATTTCTCACCAGTTTAACATTTGTAAACTGAGGAAAATAATTATTGCTTAACCTGTACATGTTAACAACAATAAGCAAATTTGAGCACACATTTCATAATCATGAATTTTGGTTATACATCTTTTTGTCTCTGAAGAATAATTTTATAAATTTAGACAGGTTTATTAAGGGTTTTACAGGATTCACTTGACATGAGATTAGCAAATTTGTACATGCTTGGGTGTTTGTGGTAGTATTTTTTAACGAAATCTCCCTATGTTGTTTAAATAGGACATTTTAACAGCTATGCATTTCATCTCCCAAGTCATTGGTGCTACATAGAGTACACTTTCTTTGAGCGTATTCAGTATTATTCCATCTCCCTGTTTCAATTGGAAGAAAATGATTTCCTGTTCTGAATTTTAATATATTGATATATGCTGGTTTTCTCACTTTCATGAAATATTTGCTCATTTCGAAACTGTCTTTAATTAAAGTGTAGTTAATGTCTTTATTTGACTCTTGAGTTGAAGCATGCCAGTTTTGCATGTACTGATCTATGAGTGATTGTTTAACTTTTACAAGCATGTTATTGCATGGTAAATATGATTGATTTAGCCAAAAATCATACATACCGCATGAGGTTAGTATTGATTTTATATGATTAAGCCATTTTGAATTAAAATTTGGAATGTTTAGCATATATTTGTAAACTTTATATGATAACTTTGTTTGGTTTCCACTAACTAGCCTATTCCAATCATTCTACATTTAACAGTAATTTCAAGAGGGTATCTTCCTGTTTCAGCATAAATCATATACTGGGGGTACTTTTTTCAGATGCATTATTTTCTTTATAAATTCACATGTATTTGTTCAAGGAGTTTAATATCTTCATAGCCCCACAATTCTGTTGAGTATGTAAGAATTGGTAATGTTGTATTATAAAATAGTTTAAATGCTAGGTCAAGAGGTAGGTTAAGATTAAATAATTAAAAAATGCTTTTTTAAATGAGGAAATTTCTAAATTGATTACTATTTTGTTTGCCATTGTTTAGAAAATTGAATTAAATCAACAATGCATTTTCTTAAAAATGTCCCTACATGGGAATATGTATACAGTAAGGAAAACCTGTATTAACTAAATATTCTATTATATATATTTATATATGTGTATAGTAATTTCAAATGTATCTATTTTGTTAAGGTCAGCTGGGGATGGTTCCCGACCCCTGCTGTACCTATTACGGGGAAAATAAACGGGGATACCCATAAAGGGACCTAAAAAAAAAAAAAAAAAAAAAAAAAAAAAAGATTAAATATTCTTTTATAGAGAAGATGCATAGCTTTACGTGCTTGTTGTGCGAGGTATTTCCTGTTAGTTATGAAGCTGCCATTTCTAGTGAAGTAGGTGCCCAGGTATTTGTAAGAATTGACTATTGCTATTTCTTTATTATCTATTTTTATAGATGCATTTCTTGGCTTAGAACCAAATACCATAACTTTTGTTTTTTCAATATTGATGTTTAATTTTCCATTTTTTGCAGTATGAAGCAGAATTATTGATAATCTGTTCATGAGGTCATCTAAAATTAGTATGGTATCATCTGATAAAGTAATAATATTATTTTGAGATAAAGAGATGGGTCAATATCAGGATCATTCAAATTGATTCCTTTTTATTAAGACTATAAAGATATTCTTCTAAATCATTTAAGAATAATGAAAACAAAACAGGCGATAGATGTAAACAATCGCATTACATTGATACGCTAATGAGCGCGGAGGAATACAAAACGGTGAAATTAGCTGTGTGGTAATTATGCAAATCAACGATGCCTTTTTCTGATTTACGGCTACGTAAGATGGCAGCTACTGCCAATCTAAAAAACAACATGGAATAAAATGAAATAAAATATAAATTTGTCATTGTATTGAAAACGTATCTTATTATATATATATATTATATATATTATATTTATATATATTGTACTTTACATTGCGCCCCCCCCCCCCGACACACAAATATGACCTAGAGAGAAACCTCCAGTGTAAATGGCAAGCAGTGATCGAGTGCCTTATAATTAAATCACGAGCTGAGAGATAATTAAACGCTTATTTTATAAACTCGTTACTGAATCCGAATCTATGTGAGAAAAGCGTATCTTTTTTTCTTAATTAACAAAAGACGAAATAATCTGGTGCTTACTTCGGTGAGGGAAATTATGAAAGAGTCAGGAAAGGGAACAAAATATTTCAGTAATGTATTTATATTACATCCTGACATACTGTTCATTGTTCTCAATAAATATGTGAGTTTTCAGAGGATAATAGTACAATGAAAAGTAAAGAGTGGATTTTACTGTTTTTTTTTTTTCATTGTTTGATTATGCTTTTTAGTATAATATTAAAATCATTTAACTTTGTGATGATATGTATGTAAACCCCACCGTATTCCTTATTAGAACTAGCAAGCTAGATGATGATTATGATGATGATGATGATGATGATGATGATAAATTATCTGTATTCTTCATGTTAATTCTGATAAGATAATTTATGCTTGTTTCCAAGTATCAATTAATAATACCATTCAAATTTATCTATGAACGCTTGCATGATCTAAAAGCGTTCGTCCCTATGGTTACTAAAATGATGTTATGCACATGCGCCGCAACTTATGCCAGACATTAACAGGGGCAGACGGTATGCTGTGAGTCAGGGATTTAAACGCGGGACATTTTTCTGACTAATGTGTCCATTTCCGAGAGTTAAGTCAACAAAGTAAAATACAAAATGTTCCAGGCTTAATCTGAAATCAATCTTTGCAAATCCTTATGTGCGAAAAAATCAAATTTGTTTTGTTTTATTAATCGCCCTCTTTCGTTCCCATCTCATGTTGACGTGTCGTTTAGTTGAAGTATTTGAGGAGTCTGTATAGACGAAACATGTTTGTTTAAAATTTTTCAAGAAGCCCAATATCTGTACACACATCGTAACAATGAAGAGATTAATTGAGTGTGAACGTGAACAGTCTTGTTTCCGTTGTCGATAATATTAGCTTTGTGTTACACTAATCATTTTGTCATAAGTGTCCTGACATTTGCACGATTCTTTTAAGGTAATCCATTCATCATTAAATTATTATCACGGTCCTTGAAATGCCCGAAAATGCCAGTGCAGATGCAAGCATCCGTTGTTGACTTGTAGTTATGAGCAATTTACTCATATTCTATAAAGTTTGCATTTTACCATAAAGTTTACTCGATCACTTGATGGACCATGATTTAATGATGGATATATTTCCTTAATGAAGGTGTTTCCCCATCGACAAAGGAACTATTCGTACCATTTTATTGTCCTTTTATGTGATTGGGAAACAACTTAACACCAAACCCTTTAAATCGGTTTCAGGGTTGGACAGTACATTGTTTCTGTTAACTCTATGAACGATTCTTCTTCGACCTACAACATTCAGACTGTGGCACCATTAAACAGTCAGCTTATTTACAGTCGGTTTACGTGTAATGATATGCACCAAAACTTTTTAAATAATTAGATATACGGATTTTCAGCAACACAGTAGGAGAAGAAGTCGCCAAAATCCCTCCAACCACATGAAATTTTTCCCACACATGACAAATCCGATTCACAGAAACTTCGTACGAAAAAGCGTAAATACACAGATGTAAAAATGAATTCTTCCTATCGTGATTTTGATTTTTACAAAAAGTGTTGTGTTTGTATAATGCAATGGAATGGGTAAAATTCCCCCGTGTTTATTGTGCAAATAAGACAATATTAGACACTGTGTAAAAAACATACATAAGTCTCTGATAAAATTTTTTCGTTCGACGTTCAGGTGAAAAAGGGGCCCTTACCGGGACTCGAACTCTAAGCATAAGTTTGTAAAATTAGATACTTTCCAACCCACGAATTATAAATGAAGAATGAAAAAAAAAAAAAATAAAATAAAAGTATTGATTAAAAGGATAACCATTTCCTTGGAGTGACGAACATTTTATAGTTTTAACATAATTAAACATGTCGGCAACTACACATTTATAATAGGATTTCGCCTAACGGAGGTGTGATAAAAAAAATACATGTATATTAACTAAAAGACTAACGTCACGTGGAATAAGGGAAACCCTTTATTCAATTCTGCCGAAAACAGTAACTCGTTATTCAATTAATGAAGGCTTCTCCCCATGACATCAACGGCCGTGTGTTGGAGCAGTGAGATTTTGGGGAAATTAAAATTGTAATCACATTAAATCGCAGGCCTTATTTAAAACCTTAAATCAAATCAAAGTGGATGACAACTTTGCCATGAGCAATAATTATTTTCTTGACTATCGCATTTTATTGCTAATTCATGTATATGAAATATTTTCTTATGGAATTGTATAACACACAATGGTGTCATCCATGGTTACTGGTGGAAGCAGAAAATAAAAGAATACGAACGGGGAAAATACCCTGGGCGTGATTAAAAAAAAAAAATTATTAAGGGCCGGGTTTTTTGGGAAAGCTTTTTTTAAAATTAAAACCCCAAAACCTTTCCTTCCAAAATTTTTAAAAAAAAATTTTTCTTTTAAAAAATAAAAATTAAAAAATCCATCCAAAAAAAAAAAGGTTTAAAAAAAAACCCGATCGGAACGGAAAAAAAAAAGTCGCGGTACTGGTTTAAAAATTTCCCAAAATTTAAAATGACAAAAACTCGTTTTTTTTTTTTTTTTTCAAAATTTGGGGTTTTTTGTTATAAAATAATTAGAACAAAAAAATTTTTTTTTTGTGAGTTGCGTTTTTCGGATTATTGGGGTTTTAAATTTTTGTTAAAAAAAATTTTTTTACCCAAAGAGGGGTTTTCTCCGTAATCATAATTCTTTTGGGACAGGGGTATAGGAACCCAAAATTAAAAAAAAAAATTGATTACCAAAAAATTAAACCAATAAAAAACTTTTTCATTAAAAAAAAGGTTTTCTTTTAAAAATTCAGAGTTTCACAATGGGTTTAAAATTCGGGTGAATAAAAATTTTATTTCAAAAATGTAAAACCCTTGGAGGTGGTTAAAAAAAAAATGGAAAAAATTTTTAAAAAGTAAAAAAATGTGCCTAAATTTTTCATTTTTTTTTGTTTAATATCAGTTTTTAAGAAAAAAATTTTAAAAAAAAAAATTTTAAAAAATAAATATTCCTTTTAAATTTTTTTTATACCTGCTCTTTTTTTAAATTTTTAATTTTTTGTTTTAAAGGGGGTTGTCTTTATTTAAAAAAAAAACCATTTCCCAAAATATTTTTTTTTTAAATTTTACTTCTTTTTTTAAAACTTTTTTGTTTTGTTTTTTTTGTTATTTTGGGTTTTTCATTCTAAATTTAAAAATTTAACAAAAAAATAAAAATAAAATTGTTTGTAGAGATTTTATTTTTTTAATAAACAATTTTGTAGTTTTTTTTTTTATAAAAATTTTTTTTTTTAAATTTTTTTTCCTTTTTAAAAAAATTGGGAAAATTTTTAAATTTTATCCCTTTTAAATAATTAAATTTTTTTGGGGGGAAATTTAAAAACCCCTTCAAATTTTTGGGGTTTCCGGGGGGAAAAAAATCCCCTAACCCCCTAGGACTTTTAAATGTAAGTAAAAAAAAAACTGTAAAAAAATAATAAAATTGATAAAAAGGCGTTTAAAAAAAAAAATTTTAAATTAGGGTTTATGGGAAAAAAAAAATATCTAAAAAAATTTTTTTAAAAAATGTTTTTTCGAAAAATATTTTAAAAAACAAATACGTTTTTTTTATTTTTGTTTAAAATAATTTAAAAAAATTCAAATTTGGGAAAAAAAAATTAAAATGCGGATCGCTTTTAAATTTTTTTTTCATTTATTTATTTAAAAAATTTGGGGCCCCAAAATGTTCCAAAAACATTTTTTTTTAAATTAAAGTTAGGGGTTTAATTGATTTTTTAGGTTTGTTAAATTTTTTTTTAAAAAAAAAATTTTGAAGTTTTTTTAAACTTGAAAAATGAAAAAATTTGGGAGGTTTTTGGGAAAAATAAAAAAAAATAAATTTCCCCAAAGGAAAAGTTTTATTAAATTTAAAGAAATTTTAAAATTATTTTTTTTTTAAATTATTTTTTTTACTAAAAAGGGATTAAAAGGGGAGTAAAATTTTGGGGAAATTGGGGCCTTTATGAAACGTTTAAAAAACCTAAATTTTTTTTTTTAAAAAAAGACCCCTTTTTTTTGAAAAATTAAAATTTTTAAAAAGCCGTTTGAAAATTAGTTATTTTTTTTTTTGGGGGGGTTTTTAATTTTTTAATATTTAATATTTAAAAAAAAATTTTCAAAAAATTTTTAAAAAAAATAAAAAAATAAAATTTAAGTTAAAAATTTAAAAGGGGGTTTAAAAATGTGGAAGTGAGGCAGTCCCCCCAAGTAAGTTTTCCCAAAAATGGACATCCCCTAACGTTGCGGGTGGGAACTCAGGGCCCTTTTCCCGTTTCGGTTTAGGTTCTTAAGTCCGGTCGTGGGCTTATGCACGTTTTTCCTTTTTTTCTTTTACTTTTCCACTTAAATACTCTTTCCCCTCTCGGCTATCTCTATCTTTCAACTTAAAAATCATTCACTGTATCCAGCTCTTAAGCTACTCCCCCTTTTTAAAGTCTTTCCCCTTTATAGCTCTTGCATTTCTTTATAGTAAAAACCCCTTTTTTTTTCTTTCATATATACCTTTATTCGTTTTGTCGAAAAAAACGTGTAATGAGGAAGACAATGGACAAAATGTGCTGTTATTTGAAAAAGGGGGAAGGAAACGCGGATGAGATTAAGAAAAGAGAAGATTTGGAGACAGAAAAATTTTTAAAAGAGCAATATAAAAAAGAAAATAGATATGGAGAAAAAAAACGGGGAAAAAAAAAAAAAAAACCTAAAGCTGAAAGCCCCCGAAGGTCATGCTTTAATTGAGACACACACAACTCCGTGCCTTTAGCGCTATGATTTGTTGGAACCAATGGAGAGCCAAATTTGAAAAATTGGAGCCATGTTTTTTTTTTTTCTTTTCTGAGCCCTTTAATAAATCAATAATATACAAAAAAAGCGAATATTTTAAAAAAAATTAAGGACCTATGCAGATTTAAAAACAAAAAGTGTTTCAGTGCTTATATTAAAATTTTAAAAACATTTTTTTCAAAAAGTTTATAAAAATTTAAAAATTTTTTTTGTAGTAAATTTAATAGTTATATCTTAACATGTTCATGCTTTCTACTGTTGTTGCATACGTTTCTTTCTTTATGAAACATGGCGAAAAAGAAAAAATAATATCTAAACCTTTATGCAGATGTTACAGAAATTGCCCCAGTCCCATTCGTTGTGAACCCCTTAGTTAAAAGGTTGGATATTGAATGTATTTTTATTAATTTGAACACAGAAAAAGGGGGGGAAAGATGAGCGATCAAAAAATATCGTACGTAAAAAATATACTTAATGTTTTCGGAAATTAGCCCGTTTTTTGCTTATAATATGATTTTGTTTTAAATCCGTTCAATAAATTTTTCTGTATTAATTACGGGGCAAATATATGCCTTACCCTGGGAAGGCGTGTTTTTTATGCGTTTTAAATTCCATTTTTCAAAACAATTGTAGCCGTGCGTTGTGCTAGCCCCGGATGCCCTTGATTAGGGCAGTTGGATTTTAAGCCGGATGCCCGTGTTTTTATATTCACGAATTTTGTTTACTTTTCCTTTTTCCCCTTTCAGGTGTGTGGAATAACTTCAAAACTGCTTGAAAGGCCCCGGAAAAAAAAAATTCAAGCAAGGCTAGGAGTATGCCTTCACGGGAAAAAGAGGAAATTGATGAAAAACGTTCGATACAGTAAAATTTTTTTTTTTTTTCAAAAACCCAAAAAAGAAATTGTCAATTCAAAGAAAGTATCACTGTCAAAAAAATGTATTTGAAAAACCTTTTATTGTTAAGAGGTTTCTGAGTTTACAACTCCCATAGCTTTTAATTATAAAAATTTAAAGAAATTAAAACTGCTAACAAAAAATTTATACATTTACTATCTGTTAAAAGAAAAGATAATAAAAATGTCTTTTCCCTTTGAAATAAAATTAAAAATGTTGTATATCGTTTGATGCGCTAATACGATGTTTTATCAACTCTTTGTTTGTGTCCTGAAAAGAATGTGGCAGAAAAAAAATTCAACAAAACCGCCCGCACGAAGGTGAGGTGCCTTGAAGGCTGGCTTAAGAGGGGCCCAAAAAGGAAGGAGTCACTAGTAGAAGCAACATCATTTTGATCCGAACCCAAAGTTTTCAGAGTGGTGGAAAAAAAATGGAACACCATAATTTTCTGAAGACGCTTTTTGGGTTTTTTGTGGTTTTGGCATCCCCCAAAAAATTTAAAAAGGACCTAGCTTATAGGGAAAAGAGTTTAATTCCAAAATTCGTATGTGATATGGCAAACTGAGGCCATACTGCAAAAAAGGGCCCATTTGAAAGACTATTTATTCATTAAAGGGATTATTTGATGAAATTTTAAATTATTTTGATTACAATGTGTTTTTTTTTTTTGTTTCATCATTTACTCTTAAACTTTCCTAAAACAAGTGCATGTTGATTTTTTCTTTTTTTTTTTTTTTTTTTTTGTTTTTAAAGTCAGGAGCTTATTTTTTTAAAAATTTAATTTAACTTAGAACCGTTCCCAATATTTAAATAAATTTTCCAATTTTTTCAGCAAAAAATTTGTCTGGTAATTGTCACCATTCAAAATTTCTTTATGTAAGGCCCTTTTTTGGGAAATGATGTAGGTCCAATCAAGGCCACCTATATCGGTGGGATTAGGTATTTTTGTATCCACCCAATATAGGAAACTGAATTGGTCCTAATGGTCCAATGTCGGATTGATATTCAAAAAGTTTTAAAGCCGAATAGCATTAATTTGCAAAAACGTTTTTCCTATTTTGAAAACCGTTTTGGCCCGTATACAAAACAATATTGGCCCGAAATCGGCGATATTCGATGTTGGGGTAAAGCGTCTACCGAAACTGAAGAAAAAATGGGTTTTTAAACGGAAAAAAAATAACATTTTTTTTTGACTTAAACAGTAACCTTTTTTTTACTTTTAATGATTATGCCTCCCCCCCCCCCTTTCTTCTTTCACTTTTTCTCTTTCTCTGCTTTTTGTATATAAAAAAATGTATCTATAAAGTGGGAAAAAATCGATTGTTTTTCCCCGTCGCTTTTCTCCGATCGGAAAACAATCGATTTTTTTCTCAATAACCTTTTAAACGTTTTATTTTTCATACGCAAACTTATTAATGCATCTCTCTCTCTCTCTCTCGCTCTTTTTTGTATGAAAATTTCGCCCCTTTTTCTTTTTTTTTCTATAATCTCTTGAAAATTCAGTTTGTTTTCTCTTTCTCTCCCCTCTTCGCAAGAGCATTTGCGGATTTATCCTAAATAATAGTTATTGTTTTTTTAGTTTTCAAACGTAATGTTATTGTTTTTTTGAAATTTTAAAATTGTTTAGATATACATCTACTTTTTATTTATCTACTCCCCATTTTTTAGTCTACAAGGTTCCCAATTTTTCGATTTGATGATCTCATGCTTTGGTCCATTTTTATATAAGATTTTTTTTTGCTGTTTGACAACAACATTGTTTACTGGGGCTTGTTAAAAATAAAACCCATTGTCACGGGTAAAAAAAAGTGCAGCCTGGTAGACTAAAACCTGGACCTTCATTACCACTGAGCTCCCAGGGTGGCAGCTTACACAGTTTCATCTATTGTGAGTTTTTGGTACCGTGAATACTTAAAAAGGACCCAGAAAAACCTACGCATTAAGCCATTGCTGAAATTGTTTTCCAAATGTCCGGTAAAAAAATGGGGCCCCTGACTGGTTTTACGGGCCCTTTCCCGGCGCCCCCTATCAGATGACTTCCGGGCCTCATAGACATGATTCTTTCACGGGGTTTTCAAAGTGGACGCCCCTGCCCATCCCGGGTTTTTAAAATCACTGCGGAATGTTTTTAAAAGAAAATACCCCCGGGGGGCAATTTTCTTTTAATGTAAATGAAATCTTTCTTTTTTTTTTATAGTAATGGGTGAAATGCTTGAAAATTGTTTTTTGATACATTATAAAAAATTCACCTTAAATTACACATATTTGTTTTAAACTTTAAAAACACTAAAAATTTTTAAAGATCGGGCAACTTGTTTTCAATGGGGGCGTAGATTTTAAAAGTAACTTGCCCCCTGGACAAGAAAAAGAAAAACCCTTTAAAGAAAAACCTGTTCTTTTGGGCTGGAAGGGTCTCGAGACCGGGTCCCCGGGGGAAAAAAAGGCTCCCCGGGTAGTAAATTCTACCCGGGTCCCCGGTTAAAATTAGAATGACTTTTTTTCCCGCTAATTGATGATCGGGGTATTTTTGGGAAAGGGGGGGGTTTCCCGTTATACCGGTTTAAATTCGTGTAGAAAACGTTATATGCCACACATTGGCGGGAAATGGAAGGAGGGGAAATATGCTAATATAAAAATGTACAGTTAGGAAACACGCATGTACATTTTAAATCATTAAAGGTGGGTAACCCCTCCGGAAACCTGCGATAGTGGGCCCAAAAAGCCAGCATCTTATTTCAATCCGGCAAAAACAAATAGAATTTTTAATACTTTCGGAAACAGAACAGTTAAAGTGAAATTGAACGAATTTTTGTTATTTTTTTGATCTTAATAATGAAGTTTGATTTTTCGCGGGTACTCGAGTCCCCGGGGTTTTTTGGCCAGGGACCGGGTAGAAAATCTCTCCCCGTCCCAGCCATTTATTGTGATTTTTTGCTAATGATTCAAATGAGAGTAAACCCCCAAACCCCAGGATTTGAATTGAGACCCTTGATCAAAGGGATGGGTAAGTACAGGATCAACAGAAATCACCATGTAAATGTTTGGTGAGAAAAGTACTCCTCCCTGGGAATGAAATGGGGCCTTCCCCAAAAGGGAAATTACTTTTGATGAATCCCTATCTTTTTACACACAGTGAATGATTTCCCCCTTTGGAGTTTTGGCCCCCTTCATACCCCCTGCCAAATGAAAAGATGAATAGACCCTTTGATCACATGCAGCCCGGTGATTTTGGGTTCATAGTCAAAATTTAAAAAAAAGGCAGTCTGACCAAGACTGACCCGGCCTTGGATATCGGAAGCTTTTCCAAAAGGCACCCCCCCACTTATGCATATTTTTCCTATTATGAGTTATTTTTCCAGACAAAAAGTATATACCATTCAATTTTGACAGTAGTGCTATCACTTCCTGGGATATTAATTTATATAGTGTACAGGCAGGATTTGAACCCCAAAATCCCTGTTTAAGGGTTTTAGCTAACAGACTGTTTTTCACAAAACTTTTCTAATAATGGTTCCAGTAAAATTTTGGCCTTTATATATGCCTTTTCTTTTTGATTTTCCCAGGCCAGAAATTTATAGAACGCACAAATTATTTTTGCAAACCCAAGGGTGTTTTTTTAGAGAAAAACTCTAACCACTTGGGGCCCTGCGCCGGGTTTTTTCTTTTTTTGCCTGTTTATATAAGCAGTTCACCAATATCATGCACTTATCTAATGGGATGACTCAAGACATGTTTGTATATGGTGTGGGAATTAATTTCAACATGATGAATTTCCCCGATTGAATTTCTTTTAAAGACATATTAATTTTTGGTTCACTCCTTATTTGTTTAAAAAAAATTTATAGATGATTGTGGATTTGTAAATTCGGAGTTTGTGAGTCACCCCCAAACACTCTAAGGGGGAAAACTAAAAAGTTTTGGCCCCTAAAGCCCTTTTGCACTAGAAAAAATTTTTAACAACAGCAATCTTTGAAAAAAAAAAGTTTAAAAAGTGTTTTGCAGTTATTGGAATGATTAATATGTTAATTAATACCTTCCCGATGCTTGCAAAGTTTTATATTTTTAAAGGTTGTTTAGTGCCCTATCAATATTTCCCTAGGAGGGGAAAAATAACCTGAAGGGGGGAATTGACTTTTTTTCTTTTATCACCAAGAGCAATAGAAATTTGTCAAATGGTTGCTTTGCGTTTTTCGAGGATTCCGGCCTGTTGAGAAATTTCTTCTGTCAAAAGTCCCATGTATGTCCCCTCCCCAAAAATCCCGGGGCAAAATATTGTTTGGGGCATTGGGGAAATCGAATTCAAAATTACATATTATACTTTTAAAGCGTAAAAAAGGCCCAGTATAGTCCAAAATTTAGCAAAGTTTTATGCTAAATGTTTTTTTTGGAAAAAATGTTAGCAGCCATGGGAGTCAAACAAAAACCCCCGGTAACTTGGAATGTGCAGTGAAAATTTACTGTGACACTATTTCATTTATAAATTCCCCCTTTAGCAACAGATTCAAAAGGGTTGCAACATGAACTTTTTACCTTTTTCTGGTGTAAGTTGATAGTTTTTATGGCAAAGTAATGGAAAGAAAGTGAATTTGCGAAAATTTTATTGTTCTCCTTTTGTAACCTGACTGAAAGTGAATCTTTTATAATTGTGCATCTTATATATTAGTTTTTTATTTTATGCAACTTGGTTTCATTTTGTCAGACACTTTTGAGAAAATTCATTTGGGTTTTTGCTATGGCTATTTTATTTAGAAATGTTTTGGTTCCCGCAGTTTTGATGTAAAGGAAGCAAACTGTGCGGACAAATTTGGGGAATTTGTTTGTTTTATGAAATGATTTTTTGTTGTATTTGTGGTAGTATTCATGATCAAAAACGGTTACTGTCAAACATTTTTACATCCTTTTTACTATTGTGATGCAACATTTTAATTTTTTCTCGATGCATAGGGAAACAGAGAGGTATCCTTTTTTTTGTTATTGCATACAACAATGTAAAAACATATTTAAAAAAAAATGTTTTCATAGACCATTTTAAATTGGATAAAAGAATACTCATAAGTAAAAAAAAGTAATGAATATTATGGGTAATACGCTTTAAATGGAGGAGTTCCTTTGAACATTTGTTAATTACTTATAAAAAATTTTTTATGATCTATCTCCCTTAAAGTGCAACAAAACATAGCGCATGTTTTATTTTTTCGTTTATTGCAACTTTTCATTTTTTAAAGACATAAGAAAATTGAAAAAATAATTTTAGACGCTTTTGTTTATAGAGGTTTTTTCTCGATTGGAACCTTACCAAAGGGCCCCATTACAGATATACTTCCTTTTCCCAATTTGGAAATCATTTGAAAAGGGGGAAATTTTGTTCATGTAATTGCAGCTCCCAAAAAATTTTCATTGAAATGTACCATTATGTTTTTGTAATGCACGAAAGGGATCTGATAGACTTTACCCTTTTAGGGGCAGCCTCTTTATGGGGGAAAGAGTTCATTTTAAAATAGTAATTTGAAAAGCCGCAACAAAAATTTTTAAAAATAAGCAAAGCCCCCCCCCCCTGAGAAATAAAAGTTTAAGTAATCAAACTGATTTCGGTTCATTGGGGTTGTGTCGGAAAACCTTGGCCAAACTTTAAACTATTAAAACTTTTCATCAAAATTCACATTTTGTTCACTATAACAAGGGTATATTTCTGTAATAATTCATATGTGAAACCCCAAAAATTTTTCATATAAATGAATTTAGAAAATCCCCAGCTTTCAAAAAGTATTGGAATGAAAACAAAATTTAAAGGCCCATTATTCTCCAAACAGTATAATTTATTTTAATCGAAAGAAATCATAATATATGTACAGATTTTTTAAGAGATTAATTGTACTACTCGTCGCAAGAAAATTATAAAAAAATAAAAGAAAAGCGACCATGCAAATTTTTTACCCAAAAAAACTTATTTTCTATTACGCATAAGTTCGGCATTTTTTCTGACGTTTTCCCCAAAATCTTACCCGGGAGCTCCGTTAA
>CM037787.1:41698779-41728641 GCA_021229015.1 Solen grandis
ATATACGTTTACCGATATACGGTTACCTTTACGATGCGATGCGATACAATCCCGTTTATTATGCCTAATACGATTGAATGCGATAGAATACGATTCCATACGTTACGATGCGATTGAGTAATATATACGTTACGATACGATGCGATACGAACGATATACGCTATTTTTGACAACTGATACGTTAGCACCACTGTATTTGAGGTCAAAAATACCGTAATATGGCACCTTTTAACATATCTTTGGACAGGAACAAGGGTCTGCAAAACAGATGCCCAAGGTATAATTATTCATTTCTGTGCCAAAATAATGCTTGATTTACCATATGTTTTGTTAGGCTGATCAAAAACTAGTGGTAGAAATCGATTGATGTTTGTCACAATCGATTATCAGTTCAGTCGAATGGGTATAATCGATAATAAAAGGGAGTATTTAAAGGTTTTCCTATGGACACCTGGGTAAAATCAGGAGATTCCAGATTGATGCACAGTGTACATTAGGCAGACAACACATGATATTATATGGTATAAAATGTTTTAATACATTGAAGTCGCGGAACAGGTATATGTAAATCTATTATTGTCCCTCTTCAGTAAAGTAACTGATCGATGGCAACTAGTAACAATCGGAACATCACTGTCTAATCAAAACCTTTTCTGATAGTTTTTTTTTTTTAAAGCGTATTTTAAAACATACTTAATCATTACTATGAGTGAGTATTTGGAACTATTTCTTGAAAGAAGTGTAGTAATTTACTATAAATGTTTTTGTTTGGTCAAGAAAATTTGATGTCATACATGTGCAGATGAACTGCATGCTACAAAAAAAAACAACACCTTTCAAGCGCTCCTAAAACTGTGACTGTGGAATTCTGTTATCATTCACTAGAAAAATATTGTCCCAGTAAAAACAAAGTTGTGTGTGGTCCACATACAAGGGTGCTTATGTGACATTTAACTCCTGATCAGCCTTCTCCTTACATGTACAGTCAAACTTGTCCAAGCGACCACGTCTATTAAGCGACATGTTGTCTTAAACGACCATTTTATTTACACCCGAAAATATTTACTCTATATTTCTTATTTATTAAGCAACTTTTGTCTTAAACGACTGGGCGACCACTAATTATCATTTGAGTCTACTAAAATAGGCACGCATTAAGCGACCCTGTCCCACCTTTAGCCCAAGGGAATTATGGTTTGACCAGGTGTGTACCGTATTTTCCGCTTGAATGATTCACCCGAGTCCCCTGGGTTGCTGCAAAAAACCTGTTAATGACCCCATTGTTTGTGTTACTTAGGGTTTTTCACGCGTTTGCTAAATATAGTTTTGTTATTCGCAACAATAAGACAATAGAAAAAGCACTCCTTAAAGGCCGAGAGTAACCGCATCTTTTATCATCCGGGGCTATCAAAGGCGCCGCTTCGAATCATTAGGAAAACTGTTTCAATTTGGAAAACAGGAAGTTTTTAATTTAGAAAACAGTTTTAATCAGCTAATAATGGAGAAAAAACAATTAACATCTAGATTAATCTTCAAGGTTATCGCTCAGTATCGCATTTGTAATCAACGCATCAACATGTCGAAACGAAAAGTGCTAACTTTACAGGAACGGATTATGTGATTGAACTGTCAAAAAGTAAAAGTGCACGGATAATCGCGGAGGAATTGGGGTGTTGGAAAAACTCAGATTCAGTCTATTCCTAACAATAGCAAAAACAAACAATTGATCAAATAAACTTCTATAAAAAAATAATATACAAAATTATCAATTTTATTAAAAGAAACACTGTCGTGAAAATAAAAAATGACATATTTTATTAAGAGACCGTTTTATTAAGAGACCACTTTTACAAAATCCCAAGGGTGGTCTCTTAATACAGGTTTGACTGTATATGTATCATGCTTAAAATGAATATTTATTGGCTTGTTAATACTTACACCATGCATTTTACACAAAATAATGTATCACAGCTTAATGTTTTTCAAACTGTTTTCCCAGCCAAATATTTTCCACAAAAAGCTTTTTGGGATTCTTGTTTTCTGATATATTTTACAGATATTTCAAGGCATTTTTACCCTTCTTTACAGTTTCTGGTTACAGGCTCCTTCCCCAAGCCAAGTAACCACCTATTTTCTCCAACATATCCTCCTTAACTCCCCCCCCCCTCAGATAAAAATCCCCATCAGATTGGGGGGAGGGGGAAGCTGCTTATGGAGAAACCAGTGACAATAATTATAAAGCTTATTTAACTTAGTTAGATGTACTTTGCTTTATTGACTTTCTAATAGTTAAACGAAAGATCATTTCATGGAAAACATTAACTTATGGAGTGTAACATGTTACAACAATTGAAACCGGTTTCTAGAGTGCAGTCTAGAAATTATGCTCATAACAGCTTTGAATGGGTCCAGTAAAAGGAAAAAAGGACCCTTCCTAATTTCAAAAAAAAAAAGAGATAAATTTCCATTTTCTTAATGATAAAATGATGGAATATCAATTTCAACAAGTTTACATTGTAACAAAGTTAAAAAGAATCTTCATGTTTGTTCTTTTCTTAATGATTCACTTTAAACCAGTATCTTAGCATAGAAAAATAATGTGTTAAAGGTTTTTGCAGATGTACAACCATTTTTCCAATCTCATGATTTGCGATTCTTTTTCCCAATTTACTTATTTTCTGATTCAAAAATTCCCACTTTGAAAGGTACAGGACCAATAGGCTTAAAAAAATCGCTGCAATGTAAACATGGTAAAAATTCCCTCAGATTGAGAAAAATTTTTTTTTCTGGGCCCTGTATTTAAGTATATTTACAGATATTTTATTATAATTTTGGAATTTTTTCAGATTTTGCATAGATTGGTATGAGAAAATTACATCAAATATTTTCTATTGCTTGGTCATTACTGTTTTTTGTTTGTTTTTTTTTCATTCCAAGGGCTTGGTGCAGAACTACTTCAACTGCTTTGTTACCATAGATACCATAGTTTTGAAGCAAGTCATTGATTTGTATTTGTTGGATTGATTTTAAAATTGATGTTGGTAATTTATGACTGATGATGGTATTTAATAATGGTTTGTGTTTTTTGTACTCATTGCTGCTTCATAGGAGAAGGAGCTAGAGGGAGAGGTTTAATTGGTTCATTGTTGTTGTTGTAGTTATAGTTTCAACATTTTATTTTAATTAATTGTAAATCGTGTTCTTACAATTATATCCCTCAACAGTTCCGTGGATGGACCAGTACTTTGCACCAGGGAAGGCCACCCCCACCCCCCAAAAAAAAACACAAAACACAAAAAAACGGATCAAACCTTTAACCTTCAGATCCTTTGTAATGTCCATTACCACTGGCCCAACTTGCCTTTGATTGTTATTGATGGGGCTGCTGGATGTTCCATCTCGAATCCTGTTGAAAGGGAAATAAATTCCATTGTTATATTGAAAGGACAAATGAGGGGTTTCCTATTTCTTTCTTTCATTCACTCAAAAGATCTTTTTTGGGATTTCAACATTTTTGCATACTTCTTGTAAATCAAAATATGATATGAAGTATAGTTATGTTTTGGTTATACTTTAAGGTTTCAGGCTTGTTACCATATTTTTTTATGTTCTTGTGCCATGGTATTTTAAGATTCTGGACTGTATTTTGTGAAAAATTTTCCTTTGCTCAAAAGTCTTGTTTTTTTTTTATCATCATATAATGTAAAATTTTTAAGAAATCAAAGGCAATTTTACTTTATATATGATATGGTAGATATGTTGACTTACTAGGTCAAAAATTTTTTCCAGTGGAGGATATTTGTGAAGTGTCAGCTAGTTTTTTTTATACATGATTGTAGGAAGAAAAAAAAATGAGTATGTAATTGTAATTGTAATAAGAATTTGAATTATAATTAAAAACATTAAAAATCTTATGATCTCTTTCCTTTTGGAAGCTGGGGATATACGAGAAAAATATGTCTACTTTCTTTATTTGTGAACTCTCTTTTTTTTCAGTATACACCTAAGAAGGTAAATTCAGTAGGGTAAACCTCATTGTAAACATAGTGTAGGGAAAACCAACCTGGTGTTCAACCCGTTATACTTATGTTGAGTTGACTCTTTTATATAGTGTTGTCTCCATTTGTAGAGTAGATTTGTTGAGTTTTTACTCTAAACAACATCAGAATGTTGAGTTCAAGTTGTCTCCATCCATTGACATTGTATGCTGAGTTTTTTCTCCAAACAATATCAGAATATTAAGCTGTCTCTTTACAAAAAAGTTATATCTTGAGTTGACTCCATCTGTAGACTATGTATGTTGAGTTGTCTCCATCTGTAGACTTTGTATGTTGAATTGTAGACTTTGTATTTTGCATTGTTTCCAACTTCAGACTTCTTATGTTGAGTTTTTTCTTTAAACAGCATCTTTTAAAAGTTTGAAGTTGATCAAGCGTTTTCTTTACGAAAAGTTTGCGTGCTGAGTTGTCTCTACCTTTTAAAGTTTGTATGTTGAGTTGTCTCCAGCTGTAGAATTGAATGTTGAGTTGTCTCCAGCCATAGAATTTGAATGTTGAGTTGTATCCAGCCATAGATTTTGAATGTTGAGTCGTATGTTCTATACACATTAACAAGAATGTTCAGCAGTCTTTTTATGAAAAGTTTGTATTTTGAGTTTTTTTCTGTTATCACAATATCAGAATATTGATGTGTCTCTCGATCTTCATAAAGGTTTTGTATGTCACTCTTAAATTACTTCTGGATATAAAGTAGTCTCTCTTCATAAAATTTCAAATGTCTTTTATTCACGGAGTTGTAAGTCTCTATTGAGTTGTTTCTCAACAAAATACCTCCATATTGACCTGTCTATAATTTTCATGGAACTTTGTGTGATAAGTAATTCCCCTATTCTCTTGACATTTAAGTTTGTATGTTGAGTGAAAACTTGAGTTATTTTCTTTTTTTATTAAGATTTACATTGTTGAAGTTATACTTTTGATATTAAGTTTGTTTGTCGAGAGTCTCTTTTTTGATTCAGTTTTAATGTTTGAGTTGCCTTTGCATTGCATTTATATGTTTTGTCTACATTGCATTTGTGACTTGATCGAGTTGAGTCTTGTGTTATGTCTTTACAACACAAGGAATTCATTATGTCATATCTCAGTTCACATATCTTCGTATGAAAAAAAATCATTAAAAAAAAAAACACAATGTTTATTACTGAGTTGGCTGTCTTTGATATTTACATATTTTTCTTAGCCCTTATTCCAATATTTCTACATTTTCAATTTTTTCTTTATGATATAGATCATGGTTTGTTTCCTTAATTAAGTTTACTGCTTATACTTTTTGCCCACTTGAAAGGGATTTTTCCACTAAAGAGTTGTATGTCTCATGTATATCTTCCCATTGTTATTGGGGTAACATTTCAGAGGTCCTTCTAGGGTATCTTTATAAAATTTGTTACTAAGTGAAATTACTGTACAAACCTTTTCCAAGGTACACCAAAGATCAGAAATTCTGACTTATTTCCAATTGAAAATTCTTTTAAAGTCATTAAAAAATCCCTAAAATAAAAAGTGTCTTCAAGGATTGGTTGTTTTTCTAGTTCAGACATTTGTGAATATAATTAAATTATGACTTCTCAGTGAAGTAGAAGAAATCTGTTTTTATTTAAATAAGTAATAAGGGCATGGAGAAACAAAGAAATCTTAAAAAAATGTGGTGCATATTAATTTTGTTTGTTGTTACTTTTTATTTTTTCATTTGGATTAAAAAAGAAAAGAAAAAACACTCAGTTGTAGTTAACACGAATGATACCAGTACACTAGGGGAAGGATCGAGGGTTTGAGCTCAGAATATATTGGAAGATCTACAATTTGCAGCCTCCTTGGGGTCTCTGGATATAACCATCTTTGATTACTGGTTGCTGTAGTTGTTAATTGGATCATTGATTTCTTGTTAATGGCATTGATCAGTTCCTTGTATTGAATTAGCAGAGTTATCAATTTATTGATTAGACACTTTGCATCATGAAGCAATCAAAGGGTTGAAAAAGTGGATTGTTTTAATGGTTTGATAGGTAATCATTTATAAGGACAAAATGTGTTTTGTTGTTGGCAATTTTCACGACTGCAAAGTAATAGATAACATAAAATTATGCAGTGTGTAAGCAACATTTGTTTGTATTTAAATTGTAAACTTAATTGGGATCATCATTAAGTTGAACAGAAAAAGGCCACCAACTTTTAATACCATACAATAAACCTCAAATAAAACCACCTCATTTAAGACCACCTCACTATTGAGATCACTCAACAAAAGTCATGTAAAATCTACATTGTGTTATTACCACTACAATAAAACCTCAAATAAAGACCACCTTACTGTTAAGAACTTTAAAGAAAAAAAACCCGTTTTAAAAACCATTACACTTAAGTTAGACGATACTTTTTTAAGACTTAAATAAAGACCACCTTTCTACAAGACCATACAGTTAAACCCAAAAAAAGACCACCTTATATCAAGACCACTACAGTTAAAAACCCCAAATAAAAACCACCTCATTATGAACCTGAATAAAACCCCTCACTATAAAACCCCCATATCAAGGGGTCTTTCATCCCGTTTGCGTATCGTTCCCTTATAATAAATCGACATCCTAATTTTTAAGACCCTTTGATTTTGGTACCAAAGGTTGGGTTTTCTTTTGAGTTATTTTTTTTTTGACCCTTTTTTTAGGGGTGGAGGAAAACTGTGGTTACAGTGAAGCTCCTTTACAAAATTTTATTTGGGGTCCATGTTAAGATATTGAGAAAACAAAATTAAACATTGTATTTGGGGTCCAGTTAAGATCTGAGACGCAAAAAATTTTAACAATGTATTTGGGGCCCTGTTAAGATATTTTGAAGCCAACATTATAAACAATTATTTGGGGTCCATGTTAAGATATTGAGACCACCATTATAACATTGTATTTGGGGTCCATGTTAAGATATTTGGGAAAACCTTATAAAAATTTTATTTGGGGGCCATGTTAAGATATGAGAGCAACCCCCATAACAATTTTATTTTGGGGGGGCCTGTTTTTAAATTTTGAGACGCAAATTTTAACATTTTATTTGGGGTCCCTGTTTTTAAAAAAATGGGAAGCAACCCCCATAAAATTTTATTTGGGGCCAGTTAAGATATTTAAGCACCCTTTTTAACCCTTTTATTTGGGGGCCCTGTTAAGAAAATGGAAGCAAATTATAAAAAATGTATTTTGGGGGCCATGTTTGGTATTTAGGGCGCAAAAAAATTTTAACAATTTTATTTGGGGGGGGTTTTAAAAAATATTTAAAAGAAAAAATTTTTTTTAAAATTTTTTATTTGGGGTCCATGTTAAGATTTTGGGAAGAACATTATAAAAAATTTTTTTTGGGGGGCCTTTTTAAGATTTTGAGAAGAAAAAATTATAACAATGTAGGGGGGGGCCTTTTTAAAGGGTATTTGGGAAACAAATTAAAAAAAAGGGTTTTGGGGGGGCCATTTTTTAAAATTTCTTTAGAAGGGGAACATTAAAACCCCAAAGTATTTGGGGGCCCAAAATTTTAAAAAATTTTGAGAAGAAAAAATTAAACGTATTTTGGGGGCCCGGGGTTAAAAAATATTGGGGGGGAAAAAAATTTTAACAAGGTATTTGGGGGCCCCTGTTAAGATTTTGGGAAAAACAAAATTTTTTAAAAATGTTTTTGGGGCCTGTTAAGATATTTTAGAAAAAAACATTAAACAATTTTATTTGGGGGGGCCATGTTAAGTATTGGAAGCAACCCTTATAACCCCAATTTTTTTTGGGGGCCCCTGTTTAAAATACTGAAAAAAAACTTTTTTAAAAAATTTTTTTTTAAATTTGGGGGGGGCCAGGGTTTAAAATATGAGAAGAAAATTTTTTTAACTTTTTTTTTGGGGGCCATTTTTTGATACTGAGAAGCAACCCTTATAAAAATTGGTTTTTTGGGGCCTTTTTTAAAATATTTGAAAGAAAATTTTAAACAATTTTTTTTTGGGGTCCATTTTAAATTTGAGAAGCAACCCTTATAACAAGGGGTTTTGGGGGGCCATGTTAAAATATTGGGGAAACCCTTAAAAATTGTTTTTTTGGGGTTTTCCCTTTTTAAAAATTTTTGGACGCCCCCATTTAAAAAAATTTTTTATTTGGGGGGTCCATTTTTGGGGGATTTAGACGCAACCCTTAAAAAAATTGTTTTTGGGGCCCAAAATTTAAAATTTTTGGGAAGCAAAATTTTTTAAAATTGTTTTTGGGGCCCAAAATTTTTAAGGGTTTTTTGGGGGGACGCCCCCCTTATAAAAAATTTTATTTGGGGCCCCTGTTAAGATTTTGAGAGCAACATTATAACAATGTATTTTGGGCCCATTTTTAAGATTTTGAAAAAGAACTTTTTAAACAATGTTTTTGGGGCCCTTTTAAAGGGTTTTTAAAGACGAAAACTTTAAAACCCTTGAAATTTGGGGGGCCCAAGTTAAGATTTTAGACGCACCTTTTTAACATTGTATTTGGGGTCCATGTTAAAAATATTGGGGAGCCCCAATTAAAACCCTTGTTTTTGGGGGCCCCAGGGAAGTTTATTGAGAAGAAAACTTTTAATAACAATGTTTTTTTGGGGGTCCATTTTAAGATATTGGGGACGCACCATTAAAACATTGTTTTTGGGGCCCCATGTTAAGAAAATTGAGACGAAAACATTAAAAACAATGTTTTTTGGGGGCCCATTTTTAAGATATTGAAAAGCAACTTAAAAATTTTGTATTGGGGGTCCATGTTAAGATTTTGAGACGCACCATTAAAACATTGTTTTTGGGGGCCCCATTTTTAAAGTATTGGGACCCCCAAAACTTTTAATAACAATGTATTTTGGGCCCATGAAAGATATTGAGAAGCAACATTATAACAATGTTTTTGGGGCCCCATGTTAAGTATTGAGACGAAACTTTATAACATTGTATTTGGGGTCCATTTTAAGATTTTGAGACGCCCCCTTTAAAAAAAATTGTTTTTGGGGGGGCCCATGTTAAGATTTTGAGAAGCAACATTTTAACAATGTATTTGGGGCCCTTTTTAAAGATATTGATAAGCAACTTTTTAAACAATTTTATTTGGGGCCCATGTTAAGATATTGAGAAGCAAATTAAAACAAGGTATTTGGGGCCCTGTTAAGATTTTGAGAAGCAACATTTTTAACATTGTTTTTGGGGGGTCCATTTTAAAAGATATTGAGATGCACCATTATAACTTTGTTTTTGGGGTCCAGGGTTAAGATTTTGGACGCACCATTATAACATTTTTTTTGGGGGGTCCATTTTAAAGATATTGGACCCACCATTATAACAATGTATTTGGGGCCCCATTTTAAGATATTGAGCGCCCATTAAAAACATTGTTTTTGGGGGGGTCCATTTTTTAAAGAAAATTGAGAGCCCCCTTTTAAAATTGTATTTGGGGGTCCATTTTAAGATATTGAAAAGGAAACCTTTTATAACATTGTTTTTGGGGGGTCCATGTTAACATATTGGCGCACCTTTTTAAAACATTGTATTTGGGGTCCATTTTAAAAGATATTGAAAAACGAAAACTTTTAACATTGTTTTTGGGGGGTCCTGTTAAGATTTTGAGACGCACCATTATAACATTGTATTGGGGTCCATGTTAAGTATTAAAGAAGCAACTTTATAACAATGTTTTTTGGGGGCCCATGTTAAGATTTTGGGAAAAGCAACATTATAAAAAATGTTTTTGGGGCCCAAATGTTAAGATATTGAAAAAGAAAAACTTTTTTAACTTGTATTTGGGGTCCATTTTAAAGATATTGAGAAGAACTTTTATAACAATGTATTTGGGGCCCATATTAAATTTTGGGGGAAGAAAAAATTATAACAATGTATTTGGGGGCCCTTTTAAGATATTGGGGCGCAACATTATAACTTTGGTTTTTGGGGGTCCTTTTAAAGATATTGAGACGCCCCTTTTATAACATTGGTTTTGGGGTCCATGAAAAAGATTTTGGAAAACCGCACCTTTTAAAACATTGAAATTTGGGGTCCTTTTAAGAAAATTGAGACGCACCATTTAACTTTGTAGGGGGGGGCCCATTTTAAAGAATTGAGCGCACCTTAAAAACATTGTATTTGGGGTTTTTCCATGTTAATATTTGAGAGCACCATTATAAATTGTATTTGGGTTTCCAAGCTGAAACACACCCCTTATATTGGGCTCCCATTATTGTTTGTCTAAATGCCCTGAAATGAACTAAAAAACAAACCCACAAAATAAAAAATTTGAGGTTTTATTTTGGGTTTGGCATTATGTGTTACATGTTTTGTCACGTTTAAATTGGAATTTTTGTAATGGGCTTTTATGTTTATATACTATATGACTTTGTGGAAAATTCTTTAGTTTTTTGCGTTTTTGTTTTTTTGTTCATTTTTTAAACTTTTATTTTTGTTTTTTTTTATTTTTTTTTCGGGTTTTAAGGAAACCCTACCGGCAAGACGGGAAACCAATAGAAATGCCCACAGTTTTGCTTATTTCAATAATCCTACAGGGAATGCATGTGGGCAACCCTTTACGGCATGTTTGTTTTTTAAAAAGCCAGTTTCAGCCTGCATGCATTATTTTGGTTTAGTCAAAACACTTTGAAAAGGGCCCTTGGATTCCCACTGTTTTTAAAATAGTCTTTTAATTTGGGAACAGTGAAAAGTTAAAACAGTTTTAGTGATCAGCCCTTGATTTTCAAAAAATTTTCCCCCAGCTATAATTTTTTCCGAAGAATGACTTTTTCATTTTGGGGAAATTTCTGGAAATTTAAAAAAAAAAAAATGATTTTTTTTCACCAAAAAGCTTTTATGCTTCATTTAAAAATTTTTATATCAATTTTGGGAAAGTTTACAAAGGTTACTATTTAAACTTTTTTTTGTAATCAAAAATTTAATTTTAAAATCACGTTTTTTTATCTTAATAAAATTTTTATCTTAAAAAAATAGATGCTTTTTTTTTAAACCAAACTTTTTGATAAGAAGTGTTTGGTTTTAAAACCCCTAGAATTTATATTTGTAAAAATGATTTTTGGTTTTTTAAACCCCGTTTATTTCTGAAACTTAGAAACATGGTTTTTACGGGTTTGATCTGGCAGTTTTTTACGAGGGGAGAGGGATGTTGTTTTTATGTTTTGTTTGTTTTTTAAAGGGGGAAAATGGATTATTTTTCTTGAGATGTGGACCCCCACCCCCCCGGGTAAAAGGGGGGGGCTTTTCCAAAGGGGTTTTTGGGATATTTGATTTCATGGGATGGGGTAATTTTTTTATTTAGTTTAAAGGGGGGAAAATTTTATTTCATGGGATTTAAGGAATAGTATTTTTTTCATGGGGGTATTTGTTTTTTTCCCGGGTTTAAAAAGGGAAATTTTTTTTATTTTAGTTATGTGTAGTTGGTTTTATGGGAAATTTTTTCAATTTTATGGGGGGGGAAAGGAATGTTTTCTTTTTTGGGGGGGGTTTTTAAAGGGATTTATTATTGATTTAATTTGGGGTGAAAGGGTGGTTTCTTTCATGGGGTTTTTTGGGTTTTTATTTCTTTGGGAAAGATATTTATGTTTTAATGGGGTTTAAAGGGAAAATTTTTTTTCATACGGGAATTTATTGGGGTTTGGGCATATGTTTTATTGGTAAATTTCTAATTATTTTTGTTTTAGTTAAAATATTTTTAATGAGCTGAAAAAAAAAAAAACCTGTTTTTCCCAATTTTGAATATTTAAAATAGCCCTTACAGCGACCCAAATTTTGAGCATTTTTTTTACCAGCAAAGTGGAACCCCAAATTTATTAATAACTTAGTCATAGGGAAAAGTCATAATTAATTGAGATTTGTGTGAAATGAAATTGCTGGCCCTTTAACTAAGCTACAATGTTTTTTTTTAATTTTATTTAATTTCATGCATTAAAGGGAATCTTGCATTTTGCTACCTGCTTACAAAAAATCTGGATTTATTTTAGAGCTTGACAAAAAAAAAATGCTTGATTATCTCTTTACTTCATATTTTAATAGTCTCATTTTTACACTTGGGAAAAAAAAGCAGACCCAGATTTAGCCGATCTTTAGGGGGGCTGTCTGATCAGGGTTCCTCTGCTTATAAATATTGTAGCCAGATTCCCACACAGGGCTGTTGGCAAAGAAAAATCCACTTTTTGATATTCCAAATTTAAAATTCAGTTTAAATTTAAAATTCTTTAAGTCATAAATTTTTTTACATGGGAAAATTCAAGAATATTCAAATAATCTCAAGTTGAGTATTGAAACCAATAAATTACACTAGTTTTAAAATACATTTACAATGAATCTGAGATTTCCCCCGATTAAAATTTTTTTATTTAAATTTTTTATGTTGTTTTCAATCTTTAACCCGAGTTTTTAAGTTTCCATAATTTACCGGTAAGCAGTTCCCATCGGAAATATTTTCTAAAATTTTAGAAAAATTTTTTTTATTAGTTTAAAGCTGTTATAGTTAATTAGGCAAGTATTGGTTTCTTTTTCAAATTTTTTGTATGGTTTAATTTAAGGGGTACTGTCTGGGCCCTGTCTAAATATAGTCCCCCTTTTATTAAAGTCCCACCCCTAAAATTTTAAAAGAGAAAAAAATTGGGCAACCCAATTTAGGTATAGACTTAACCCTTTTTTTCCCTTTAAAAAATTTTATTTTCTGGGTTAATTTTTCATATCAGTAAATTTTTTTGGGAAAAAAAGAGATAGGATGGGGGGGGGGGGGGGGAAAGGTTTTTACCAGGTATTTTTTTTAAAATTAGGTTTTCCCTTATTTTTGATAAAGGGAAAATTTATGTTGGCCATTTAATTTTTTCCCCCTTTTTAAAGGGGTATCGGGGCTTTGTTTTAAAAAGTGATGTTTTTCTGTCCAGTTCCATCATGTATCTTGAAAAAATCTGCAAAACCCCCCTTTTTTAAAATTTTTTACAAATATTGATGGAACATCACCAAAGGGAAAAGGGTTTTTCTTTTTTCTTTTAAAAGGGTTTTTAAGAGTTATGGCCCTTTTTTTGTTTGGAATATTTTTTGGGGTTTTAAACCCCTTTTTTTTTTTTTCTTTTATAAAAGGGGGGCGGGGGTATAAACATGGGGGGAATTTTGCCCTTGTTAATTCTTTAGGGTTTTTTTTTAACAAAAAAATTTTTTTAATTTTTAAAAATTTAAAGATTAATTTTGTTGCCCCTGGGGGGGGAAAAGAACGTTTTTTTTTTTTTTTTTTAAATTTTTGTTGAAAGGGGAAAAAAGGAAAACTGTTTAAATTTAAATTTGTTTTTTCGTATTTTTATTTTTGGGTTTAAATGATCCAAAATTTTTTTTTAACCCCGGGGGGCCCCTCAAAAAATAATTTTTTTATGGGTACTTGGGTTCCCCCCCCGATGTAAAACATTGGGCCCCCCCAAAAGCGATTAAAACCTTTCCCCCATTAGGGAATCATTTTTCGCACTAATAGGTACCCCTTTTAAAACCCCCTTTTTCAAAAAACCACAGTTAAAAAACCTTTTTAAATTTTTAATTTTTTAAAAAACCCCCCTTTCCAGAAAACCCCTGAGGAGCAACGAATAGAAAAAATGATCAGGGGGGCGATTTAAAAATGGTTTTTCCCCTTTTAAAAGGGAAAAGGGGTTTTTTAAAAAACCCCCAAAAAGGTTTTTTTAATTTTTAAACATTTCAATTTGCCCTTACCCGTAATGATAAAAAAAAATGGGGAAAAACCAAAAAAAAATCTGTCTTGAACGGGGGTTTAAAAAAAAAAAATGTAATTTCTTTACAGTTCTAAAAAAAAAATCATAACCCAATTTTGGAAAAATTTAAAGTATAAAAATATCATAAAGTTTTAAAAAAAAAATGAGGTTTTCCCCCTTTGAAAAGACTGACAAATTTTTTAAAAATTTTTTTTTTGCCCCCTTTTTGGGAATTTTTTTCATACCTCGGGGACATGGGGTTTTTTTATTTTGGGGCCCCCCCCTTTTTAAAGGGGTTTTTTGTATGAAATCCGGGGTTGGAATTATTTTGTTAAAATCCAAACCCTAATTTGACTTGTTACAATTGGAACAGAGGAAAAAAAAGGTTCCCCTAGTTTTTTTTTATTTTTTTCCCCCCCCCCCTTAGTCCCTTTTTTTTTTTTTAAAATTTTTTTTTCCCCCCTTACCAAAACCGTATTAATTGTGGGGTTTTTTTTTTTAAAACTATGTTGAATAAAGCCCCTTTTTTTTTCTGCCTTTTATAAAGGGTTTTTTCAATGTTTTTTTACCCCAAAAAAAGGGGGTTTGAAGGGGGTGACCCCCCCAGGATTTAAAGTATTTTACATACTTTGGGGAAATTTTAAAAACCCCAAAAATTTTTTCCCCTTTTGGGGCCGAAAACAGAAAAAATTTCCAGAGCAGGGGAAAAAACCCTTTTGTATTTGGAGCCAAAGGGGAAAAACCCCCCTGGAAAAAGAAAAGAAGGAGGGGGGAAGAGTTTTTTGGTCAGCCCCCTGTTTTAAAATTCCCCCCTTTTTAAAAATTTATTGATCTGTTAAATTTTAAATTTTAAATCAAAAACGCTTGGGGGACGATTGTCCCTTTAGAAAAAAATTTTTTTTTTTTAAAAAAAATGTTGGGGGAAAAATGTTTTTTCAAACCTATCTTCCCGATTTTAAGGGAGGGCCCCCAAAAAAAAAAATTCCCTGAATTTTTTTCAAAGCATTTCCCAAAAGGCATTGGGGAAACTATATTTTCCAAAAATTTTTAAAAATATTTTATATTTAGAATTTTTTTCTTTTTGGGCCCCCTTTCTTTTGGCCCCCTTTAAATTTTACTTTTACCTGAAAAAACCCTTTTTTTGATTCCCGCCCGGGGAAAAAGTGTGAAGACCCCCAGTTTTTGAAACTTTTTTGGTTGGGGGGTGCAGGAACCCGCTTCAGGGTCCCCTGGGTTTTAGTATTTTAAACCCATCTCCCTAATGAATGGCATCTTCAAAAATTTTATTTTTTTGTGCCAAAAAAACCTACCTTAAACTGGCAAAGTATAAAATTTTTTTTGGGAAAAAAAAACTTTTTTTGCAAAAAGAGGGAGGGGAGGACTTTTTTTTTTCTAAAGATTTTTTTTGGGGAAAAGATGCCCCCTTAAAAAACATATGGCCCCAAAAAATTTCCCCTTTTCTAAGCCAATTCCTTTTTCGTTTTCAAAGGGGTTGTGTCTCCCCCGGGCTTGATTCTCACCCCGCTAAAGGAAAAATTTTGCAAAAGGGGGAAAAATTTATAGGTTTCTTTATTTAAAATGCAAGGGGAGGGTGGTTTTTAAAAGATAAAAAATTTTTTTTAAAAAATTTTTGGGGGTACCCACTTTAAAAAGGGCTGTGCTTCACAGAAAATTTTTTTTCTGGAAAAATTTTTGAAGAGGGCCAAGAGGGGAAATTTATTGGGTTTTTTAAAAATTTTAAATTTTTAAACCTTATGTCACAAAGGGTTTTTATGATTTTTTTTACAGTAAAAATGAGATATTCCAAAAAGACCCCCTCCCAGCCCCCAAAGGGTTTTTTTTGGTTAAAAAATTTTCCCCCCCCGGGGGGAGACCCCCAAATTTTTTTAAAGGGAAAAAAAAAAAAAAAAAAAGGGGGGGGTCTCAATTTTTTGAGTCTCAAAATTTGGGGGAAAAATTTTTATTTTCCCTTTGTCATTTTTTTTGGTTTATCCCGTTTTTTTTTTTACACATATAAACATTTCATAAACAAAGTCTTAAAAAATTTTTTAGCTTTTTAACTCTTGTTTCTTGTTTTACCCCCCCTTTTTTAATTTTTTTTTTAAAAATACGTTTTTTTTTGCCCTTTTTTTTTTTAAATGAAGGGGGGGGGGCACTTTTTTTAAAGAAAAAAAGGGTTTTTTCTTTTAAGGGGTTTAAAAAATATGCTTAAAAACTTTTTAGAAATCCCTTGGGGGGTTTTTTTTATGATTAGTCAAAAAGGCTAATTTATCTAAAAAGAAAAATTTGAGGACATCTTTTTTATATAAAATAATAATAATAAAAAAAAGATAAAATTTTGGGACATATACTATATGTGAGCCACATTGGTTTTTCTATACAATGTTTTCAGCAGGGAATTTTATAGTTTAATTGGATGCATAAAAGGATGAGATTTGCATAATGATTCATGTATTTAGAATTCATTGTTTGTATTTAACCCTGTACCTCATTTTTATTAACGTCTAGCAAACAAGCACCACAGTTCAAACAACCTTTTCCAAAGCTGTCAGGGTCTCGATCCCCTGTTCGCCCTATTTTGTTTGCATCCTGCAAAAGCAAAAATATACCATTTAAAGTTTAGAAAAGTAATATTTATTAATTTATTGCAGGGATGTAAAATTCGAAAACTTTTTACTTGCTCTGCCTAGCCCTCCCAAAACTAGAGACACAAATTTAGGAAAATCAAGAAAATTACAAAGAAATGTTCTGATTTTCCACCCGCTCTGCACTAATTTGCACTGGCCAGGGTGAGTGAGTGAGTGAAATTGTACACCCCTGTATAGATTTGCATATGTGAATATTCATGAGGTATAGGGTGGATATAATAATGAGGACAGATTTGCATGGCACATACAGGTATTTATGCATGATGATTTTTGTGCAGAAAAAATGAGAAATATTAGCTCTAATATTTGCAATCAGAAAAGGGAAAAATATGCAACTTTTCAATAAATTTGTTTTTGTTCTAGCTCTTATTGTATTAATTAATACACCTGAAATAATTTAGAAATAAAATATTGGCTTAAAGTAATGAAATTTATACTGAGATAAAAAAGTTTAATTTATAGATATTGAAACAAAACTTTATAATTTTAAAAATATGATTCATTCTTTCCCCAAAATAAAAAAACAAAGAAAATTTGTTAATTTTTTGGAAATGCAATATTTTATTTTATATGCTCAGAGCACTGGGATGCCATTGTGAGAATACATTTTTGTTTTATTGATGAAAGAAAAATTGCAAATTCCACATAAGCAAACAAATATCCTCTACATAATATTGTAAGATTGGACTTGATGTTTTTCTTTGACTTTTTTTTAAACTTTTACTATGGGTTGTATATCTGTTGACATTAAAGCATTTAAACAATTACTTATAATCTATATCTATGAAATATTAATATATATATATATATATGGTCACCTATTTAACGAGTGGATAGAAAAATATGCATGTTATATAACTATTACAGAACATCATAGTAGGTAGTTTTTGTAGCCTACATGTGAGATGTATACATGACTTGACTTGATCAGTTTGAGTATATATTTGATTTATAATTTAATTTATGTATACTGTATTTAATACAATTATTCATAATATATGTGAAAAAATAATCTGATAGAAGTGTAGCACTAAAATTGTCACAGTCATATCTGTGTGTTTTACTAATTCATAAAATATGTGAACAGATGATTGTAGATATACATGTATGTCATTTAAAATGCTGTATTTATTATGTTTTTTTAAATATAAATATATATATCATTATATTCATGTGATGTGTTAAAATATAAGTTAAAATGAATGTAACATAAAAGTGCTGCATTACAGATGGATAAGTTCAATTAATCTTTTAAGTTATTAATTTCAAATATATAGCATATATTACATCTCTCTAGTTAAAGCAGGATTACATTTACCTTCCTTTTCTATGGCCTGAAATCGTGTTATCTGTATGCAGTATTATCTCCCCTTTTCCAGGAAATGTTTGACATCCTCTACAGTCATGGTGCCCGGCTAGATATCAGGAACAGGCAGGGATTAACACCCCTTACATTGGCTGCTAAACTGGCCAGGAAGGATGTATGTACTTATTAATATTTAGACAGAGGAACAGATACTCTGCATATTTTGTGTAATTACTCACAAGTACCAAGTTATTTCAAATTGATGGTAACAAAACACAATGGAAATAAGGAGAATCAATTAATTCTGTATAATCTCTATGAAATATATTACTCACATTCAGGCAGATTTCTGATACTACTACTACTACTACTGCTGTTGCTGCTTAAATATGGTATGACTCACTTCTATTAGAGGATGTTCAAATGTTCTTTATTAAGTGACTTTCTGATTAAAAAAATATATATATATATAGTAGATATAGGTGCTAATAGGCACTGTATTAAATGCTGATTACTCAAGTAAAAAATGACAGGGTAACCTTTGCTATATTTATCATGTTATGTTTATGGATATTTATTATTAATTTAGTATGGAAAGTAAAGGGTACTCAAAGTGTTAAGGTAATACATCCATCATTAAATTATAATCATAGTCCTTCAAATGCTTAAAAAGGCTTAAAGCAAGCATCCATTGACTATGAATTATAGGCTTTTTTGCTTTTATTCTAAAAGAGCTTGCATTTACTATGTATCGGTGGATTATTGGGAAATACCAGTAAATTAAAACGGTAATTTCACACTGTTTCAAACAGTGAATATTACCTTTTTTTATTATTTTTAGCTCACATGAGCACAACGTGCTCAAGGTGAGCTTTTCTGATCGCCTTTTGTCCGGCGTCCGTCGTCCGTGCGTCCGTGCGTCTGGCGTCAACAATTGCTTCAAACAACATCTCCTCCTAAACGGCTTGGCCAATTTGAAAAATATTTTGCAGGAATGTTCCTTGGATGAAGCTCTACTAAAGTTGTATAAATGGTTCTGGTCCATCGCATAATTAGGTCACAGGAGCTAAAATAGATTTTAAAAATGAAAATTTAAAAAATCTTCTTCTCTGAAACCACAAGGCCTAGCCTTTTGATTTTTGGTATGTAGCATGATCTTATGACTCTCTACCAGGATTGTACAAATTATGACCCTGGGGTCAAAATTGGCCCCGCCCCAGGGGTCACTTGATTTCACATAGGCTAATATAGGAAAAACTTGAAAAAATCTTCTTCTCCGAAACCACAAGGCCTAACCTTTTGATTTTTGGTATGTAGCATCATCTTATGGGCCACTACCAAGATTGTACAAATCATAGCCCTATGGTGATAAATGACCCCGCACCAGGGGTCACTTGTTTTACATAGAGTTATATAGAAAAATCTTAAAAAATCTTCTTCTATGAATCCATAAGGCCTAGAGCTTAGATATTTGGTATGTAGCATCATCTTATGGGCCACTACCAAGATTGTACAAATCATAGCCCTATGGGGATAAATGACCCCGCACCAGGGGTCACTTGTTTTACATAGAGTTATATAGAAAAATCTTAAAAAATCTTCTTCTATGAATCCATAAGGCCTAGAGATTAGATATTTGGTATGAAGCATCATCTTATGGGCCACTACCAAGATTGTACAAATCATAGCCCTATGGTGATAAATGACCCTGCGCCCAAGTCTTCTCTGAAACCATATAGCCCATTGCTTAGATATTTGGTGTGTAGTATTGTCAGGGGTAAAATGTTTTAGATTAAGTTATATCAGAATCCTTGTCTGTTTAAAAACCTTGACATCAGTTGAAGCAATGGTACTCAGGTGAGCGATTCAGGGCCATCATGGCCCTCTTGTCTTTGTTTTGTAATGGGAATATTTAAAGACACTATCATATTTTTTCAAGAAATTTACCGTAAATAAAATAAAAATAATACTTCTTCAAGAAATACTGTACCTGAAAGAAATGTTGACAACACCCTTTCTTTGTGTTCATTTAATGGACTATTTTTTAGACAACGATTCATGCGACTTTGGGAACTTTGTGCTCCCCACAGGGTAAAATTTATGACGAACTTAGTAACTATGTGTAACCAAATTCATAGTCAAGGACCACCTGTTAACAAGCAGCTTTAAAGTTGTTATAAAGTTTTAATGCGCATGTGTTCATTGCGTGTTACAGATGTATGAGCATATCCTGGAGATTATCCGCAAGGTGTACTGGATATTCGGAAATGTGACCTCTGCTGGGTATCCCATGCCGGATATAGACACCATCTCAGCTACAGGGGACTTTGATAAGTACTCCGTCCTGAATCTTGTGGTCTATGGGGTAGGTGTTGACACTGGAAGTTTGTTTTCTGGTCATGAGCATTTAAAAAAAAAAAAAAATAAATAAACTTGTCTTTCTTTCTCAAGATTATTGCAATATTTTAGCTGATGGTATGCAGGTGTGCAAGGTCAGCAATTGTGATCACACTCTGTCCACTGTCATCTGTTGATAACAATTTGCTTCAACAGACACCAAAGCGCAGAAATATGATGAAATTTAGCAGGGATTGTCCTGTTTGTTGGACATTCACCAAAGTTGATAAAATAAACCCGAGCCATAAAGTACTCTGGTTGCCATGGCAACCAATAGAATTTTATTTAAAAAAATATTCTCATCAATGGTAAGATTTTAGATCCATCTTCCACAAATTGTCACTTCTGCACCCTCTACAGTTATTGCAAAAAAAAAGTTGATCCATTTGAAAATGTGGGCTAGTTTTCTTATATGACTGTATAGAAAACTGTAAATAAAGTGTACATGAACAGTCATGTACAACAAATAATATTTATTTTGCTTTCTTTTTGTTTTAGTATTGGGGTTGATATTTGTGATCTGTTTCTTGTTCTCATGGAGATGACCTCTGTTTCAGGAGTTAGAAGGTCACCTTGACATGATGGATGGCCTCATTGTGGCACTTCTCATGGAGAAATGGAAGGTGTTTGCAAAGTACAGGTGTGTATTCCTTACTTTCAGTGAAATGATGAATACTAAATAATATACACTATAAGAGATAAGATGTTATCATTTATGTCGTCAGAAAAGTTTACGGCATGCCTATTTCAGAGTAACATCACATGGACTTAACAATTATAAAAGGCAACATCTGGATTAAAATGATGTCGCATCATATAATTTAGTATCCACTTAGGGGAATACTAAGCCAAAAGAGAAAGAAACTGAAAAAATATGAAAAAGTCATTAGAATAGCTGAATAAAACAGAATATTTGTATCTTTGTTAGCTAGATAATTTGTCTTTTCTATCACTTGACATATTAGATATACATCTGCCTCTTTTGAAATTATATTTAATATGATCATTACAATCACACAGTCACATCAACAAATATCTTCTATGTTTTAAGTAGGATGTCAGTATAAATACTTAACATTTATGAAAAAGGTTTACTGGTTACCTTGCATCTAAAATTTGCTTAAATATGCATAAAGCATTTTTTTCAATTCCCATTCTAAATTTTACTCAACGATCCACTATTCTAAATGTCAAAACGTTTTGGTTCCCAGATTCTATCGGAGATTTGCATTCTTCATCATCTACTTCTGCCTGTTTGTTGCTGCCTTCATCTTGAGGCCAGGAACCGACCCGTGTCCCACCATCTCCCAGGTGAACTCGTCCAATGGCATGGTCCAGAATGTTACAGAGATAGACAGCGGTTATCTGCTGAAGGCATGTAGGACCGAGGATAAGGTAGGGAATCATGGGTAAACATCTCGTATATAAACCAGGCTTGAAGTTCACCAGAAATATCTAGTGCTAAGTACATGAAATATTTTAATTCTTGAAATCGGTAGATCTTCAAAGGCATTCCATCATTCCTGTTTTATTAAATACTCAAGTATTACATTATCTATTCTCGTAATAACTAACAATATTTGTTAAGAAAGTTATGTTTTGGTATTTTTTATTCCAGAAATTTAAGGTTTAAGGGGGTATTATTGGAAATGTGTGACAAGCAAAAATCAAGTGCATCACCCCTTCCAATTGTGGGGCAATGTTATTTTTGAAAAATTTGGAATTTACACTCCCCCTAAACCAAAAAAACCTGTATCCGTGCCTGGTCAGTAGTGATCGGAATCAGTTTGAAAACAGCGAAATGAATTTTGTCATGCATCAAGATATTTTAGAATGACGCTGGACGATTGTTCTTCTTGATGAGATGTACTGGCGCATAACCTTAGATCAAAGGTTTTATTCACACTTAAATGATGAAGGTAAAATGGGTGCATTACTTCCTGAAGGAAAACTTGGTTTGTAGGGAATTTCCATACCTCTTGTGTTTTTCTAGCTCACCTGAACACAATGTCTAGTGGACCTCTACCAAGTTTGTTCAAATATCATGACCCTGGGGGTCAAAATTGGCCCTGTCAGGGGTCACTTGATTTTGCATAGACATATACACAAAAAACTTTAAAAATCTTCTCGTCAGAAACCACAAGGCTTAGAGTTATATATTTGATACAAGATATTTGATGTGTAACATGGCCGGAAATGATCTTGCTGTATTTCTGCATGGAATATGATTTCAGTTTGAATATAGTCACTATATTGGTCTAGAAAGGAACTGTTTCAATGTGTGTCCCTCTGACGCTACAGGTGAGGTTTGCGCTAGAGATTCTAGTCCTGTGTGGAGCCATCTCTTACTTGTTCCTGGCCATGAAGGAGATCTACCATCAGGGCTTCAACATCTTCTTCAACACTCTGGTCAGTAGCCACTCTTCATAGTTTAATACTTTTAATGTCAGGTAAAATTTTCATTTCCATTTCCTCCAGCAAATTTGTTAGCCTCTAGTTAGCTTGACTGTTTTTTTTTCAAAAAAAAAAACGTCCAGGGATTGTCATCACTCTGGCGCCATCATTGATGGCGGCGTCATCGTCGGTGAAAAACTTTATCCTTGGCCATAACTTCTGTACTATTATACCTTCCTTCTGTCATCAGACTTCATATACTTGTCCACAATCACAAGGGCTACATTCTCATTAAGGGCCATAACTCTTAGGCCCAAATTTTCTCCTGCTTTATAGAACAAAAAAAAAAAAAATGGACAAGCGTTGGAATCCGCATGTGGTACTAGTGTACAGTCAACACTCAATACAGCAGTATTCAATACAATGACAAATTTGGGTTCTGGCACTCAAGTTATGTAATGGATTTATTTGTTCTTTATTTCTCTCTTTACAACAGTAAATTCGGTTTTCGGTACCAGCAGTAATTTTCAGCAAACAAATCTCTCATTTTCTACAGTAATCAATGATATTGCTCTACAAAATTTAATATCAAAAACAACAACAACAACAAAAAAATCTCACCGTCTGTCATTTTTATATCAGCGCGGGCTGCCAACCAAGTGCATGTTCCTGATGTCTTGTGTGTTCGTGGTGATGATGTTGCCGGGGCGAGCAGCTGCAGCGTATCAGTACGAGGATGTGATGGGAGTCCTGGCCATTCTCTTCACTGCCCCCTACTTCCTGTTCTTCTGCAGGTCAGTCCTTCACCTTATCGTGCAGCAACACTGCATAACACTGCACTCCATTGGGCTATCCTTAAACCTTTATACCTCATACAAACACCTTTAGATACCTTGGCAAACAGAGCAGACTCAGATCAGACATCTCCTTCCAGAAGTCTTCTCTGTTTCCTCATACATTTCTAGAGTTCAGATTCTGCATGGCAAAGAAAAATCCATTGTTACATAAATTAATCCATTTAAAATTTCAGCAGATTAATATTCATCAAGTCATGATGTACATGAACATTCATGAGGGAAAGGGTTATTTTTTTTTTTAGTTTGTGGTTGCCCATACCCTTACTCTTCTCAATTTTTTATACTTCATTTATTGGATTTTTATAGGAATCACATGCATTGTCACATCACGTTTTTCAAGAACTTTAATGTCTTTTTATATTGTTGTGTCAAGGCAGTGACTGGGATATTCACCACTTTTAGTGAAAGTTCTATTTTTCTTCCTCTCAAGTTAATTTTCTTCTATAGATAATAGATTTTCTTTTTACTATCCTTCCCAATACTTTTTCAAACACTTCATTGAAACAATATTCCTACAATCAAATTTTACAATGTTGAAGGTAAAAACCTCTATGCACTTTAAAAATGTCAAGGATGCAACTTTATGAACTTAAGTAAATTGCATACAAGAATTGTATTTCTTTTATCAATACAGGAAATAAAAATAATAAGAAAACATCCCATCTAAACTATCTACTGACAAAAGTATTAACAGGTAACTGCAAACAAATGTTTTAAGGCTTACCGTAATACTACCTCCTCCATTTCAGCACATAGACAAGGTATATAAATCTTACTAAATTTATCTTGGCAAATTGTAATATACTATAGTACAAAGCATTGACCTTCAATCTATAATATTATGGCGCTGGTTGCCTGGTCCTCCAGCTGTTAGCAAAATCTTGTGCGCAGCATGCAACACCTGCCATAGTTTTGAAAGTTTTAATTAAACAACCATAAAGTATTATACGTTTTTCCTGTCAATCCTGTACAAACCATTGCAGAATTATAGGCTCTGGAACTTGGGCAAAATAAGTCTTCTGACATTTTGAGTATAGGGAGATGAGAAAAAAAAACCCAGCCAATTGATACCTCTTCACAGGGGTCTGTAGGTGCCTAAGAGTTTATAGTCACTGACTTCCTATCCTTTAGTATCTCACTGCTGTATGTTCAAATCCCAGTCAGTTGACTTGTCTACTTCAGGTAAGGAACTGATATAAGGGGCCAAGATAAAACCTGTCCTCTTCTTGTTAACTTAATGAATGTTTATTTTCCTTCACAGAACAAAGAGAAGGCTATATCTTGTATATAGTAATTACATAAGTTGTCTTGTTGCATCCCATTTACAAAAAAAATTAGGTATTCTTTTTATTGTGTCACATGCTGTAAGCAGAGGTGACACATGGGGATCACTTTTCTGTTGTCTGTTTGTTCATCCATGTGTCTGTCCATCACACTTTTTCCGTCACGCTTCAGCAGGTGACACATGTGTTCCAGAGAACACTCTTGTATTGTTGAGGCAAGGCCGTCGAGAAGGGGTATTCAAAATTATTAAACGGTAACTTTTACCGGATTGATTGTTTATTTTTATACAGAGGGTTCCGAATTGTTGGACCATTCGTCATCATGATCTACAAGATGATAATGGGCGACCTGCGACGCTTCTTCATCATTTATCTAGTCTTTATCATTGGCTTCTCTCAAGGTATTTATATTTCCTCATACTGACCATGTGTCTAGGGTATTAAACTTTTAAATAGATTTTAACTAGATTTTCATTTCTCTGTTCATGCAAGGAAGGCCCTCTCTTGTTAAGACTCTCACCACTGTTATTTCGAGTCCCAGTCTGGTTGCATGGAATTTCCAAGTGAAGAATTCTGTCAGGTTGGTGGTTCTACCGAGATGACACTGATGCACTTGGGGGGTCTTCTTTCACATGTGATAAACTAGACATTCCAATATGGCTGAAATACTGTCATCGGAGCTGTAAATCAAAAACAATATACATGATTTGTGCAACTATACTTTTAACTGACAAACTTTCATTAAGATAATATAATTTCAAGGTTGATTTTTTGACAATATTTTCAATATGACAATTTCATTCTTAACTTTTCATGTTTATAAAAATGTTCCTTTTCATTTATGCATTGTTGGATGACCTATGGCTACTGATTTCACTACTCTCTATAATCACTTGTGGATTTCTTTTCTGATTAAGTAATCTGATTGGATGTTAGATTCCATTGTCGTGTGTGGTGATAACCAATCCAAATGCTCGTATTGTAATATCCTATTTACTATATCCCCTCTTCACTGATGTTCTTGCCTCCATTAGGAGAGTATCCAAAATGTAAATGTCATTTTGATAGGCTTAAATATTTTTATGTTAAATGCATCAGGGGTCGTATTCATAAAGCTCCTTAGTTTTTAAGGAAAAAAATTCCTTAACTGGAATAAATCTCCTTAGGTGTTTTATATATTAGACTAAAGGAAATCCTTAATACCTAAGGGAAATCTATGTGATTTTAAGGAAAATCTTAGAGACTAAGGGAAATTTGTTCCTAAGGAGCTTTATGAATACGGCCCCAGAACGTTATGTTGCTAGTTGAAAATCTGACAGTTAATGAATGGATCGTAATGGTATGAATGGACCATGGGTGTCCGACGATGTGTTTATCATAAAAATCTTGTTCATTTGTCTGTGTTTATTATTAGCTTTTTCCTATATGTCAAATATGTGTATTATATGTGTATTTTGTATGTGCATTAAAACCTGTGAGCAACGGCCACTCAAGGAAAACTAAAAAACTGCTGGTCTTTATCTGGAGGTGACTGTTATTCAGAGGTTAAAGGCTCTATAAGTTTAGTGCTTTGAAATCTTTTACTGGCCTTTGGTCACAGGTTGGCTAATATTCAGAGGGACCACTTATACAGAATTGTGTATTTTTCATGTTTGTATTTTTTATTATGTACTTATATTTAATAACATACTGGTGTTTTCTCCACAGCGATGTATATTATATTTCGCGATACAACGGGAACTTCTTTTAGTGATCCAGCTGAGGCAGTTATGGGAATGTTCATGATGTCACTCGGAGAATTTGGCGATTTTTACGATTCATTTGAGGAGATTAAATATCAGGCGATTGCAATTGTACGAACACCACACAGAAATTCACACTTGCATTTTCCTTGTTTCTTTGCCAATCAGTTGTTCTTCAAGCATATGAGTGGCGGAAACATCTCTACACTTGTTTTATAATAATTGGCTTTTGACATATGAGTGAATAGATGACTTTTGAAGAAATAATTTTGATTGGAATTATTCAGGGGTTTTTTTTGTTGAAAATTCAAAAACCAATTAATATTTTCTATGAAATCTTTATGCCAGTCTAGAAAAATGTGTACGTTTTATTTATGACACATTTTATTTACAAAATTTTGAAAAGCAACTGATTCTATTTTTGCAGACGTCACCTCCCAGTTGTTTTGATGCCAATGTTTAGGTTGATTTTAAGTTGTAGTGGTGTTTATATTGTTGGTATGTTATAGATATTTTTTATATATTTATTTTTTTTCTTCTTCTGTTTTTTTACCAGAAAATATATTAAATTATTGATTTTTTTTCTGCCTCAAATTCCTCTTACAATACTTAGCACTTAATAATGCTTAAAAGCTTAGAGAAACAAAGGAACATATTCCGCTATTCTTGTCTTAAATATGAAATATTTAAGTAATTAACTCTGATGACATAAATTGTTACTGTGTCAAATAACAATATTTGTTAAGAAATTAGACATTTAGGTGTTTTTAATGGAACATAAAAGAGATGAGAACAAAGTATTTAAATATTATACATAGTGTAAGTATTGTTGGTGGAATCCGATGTTTTTTGTAGTATAGACTGAAGAAAAAAATCATAAAAAGTCCTTTTTGGATGGAGAACATCACAAGGCTTGTCCTGCCCTGCATTCAGTTACCATAACGCTCGCAACTGGTATGGATTTGGTTCCCTGCTTACGTTCTATATGCTACAATAAAAAAGGGATGCAAATGCTAAACATTGGGGACTTTTAAAGATAAATGAACGCTGTGCTGGTTTCTTATCCAGTGTTTGGACTGTCTTCCATATTAAGTTATCGGGGAACTTTTCAAACAGAGCTTTTCCCTTAACTCAAAAATTTCAAATTCTTTATCGCAATTATCTTGAAGAAATTAATATGCCCAATTTCTTTAGAAACATGTTAAAAATAACATCTAAATCAAGGGCTTTGTGCAACACTGTTGTAACTGTCTCTTGATTTTTATGTAGTTCCAATAATTTTGTATCAAGCAAAAAGAAATATGCTTGTATGAGTTGGATACATTCAATCACTTCAGATTATGTTTGTAATCTTTGTTTTTGCTTTCTATCATGATAGTTTAGTAGTTATTATACAAGTTATTGTCTTAATGGACGTAAAACTTCAGTTTTTGGTGAAATGAAGCTCTTGGACATTTCATTATAAGAAAAGCACGCATTTTTATTGTTTAAATTTTTAGAAGAATATATGTTTCCAGCATGCTTTTTTTTAATCAAGAATAAAACAGATGAATGAAAGAAATATTCATAAAAAGAACAATACAAAAAAGAACAGCACAAAATAAACAGCAACATAAAAAATGCTGATACAAATTGTCCTGAAGCTTTTGTTTTCACATTGATTGTTGATTATTTTTCACTGTAGATTTTACCAATGACCAGACAGCGAAACTGTTCCATATTCGTCTGTTTTTAATAGTTATGCATTTAGAACAGTTTCGTGGTTGGCCTTCACCATGGTTGCCATGACAACTCACTGACTGTTGTCCTAACTTCTTTCAGCCATGTATTTGATATATTTGGGGATGACAGGAAGTGCTTTCGCTCACCCAATGGAGGCCATAATGTCCATGTTCATCATGTCCCTCGGAGAGTTTGCCGATTATTATGACTCGTTTAAAGAAACAAAGTATCATGGTCTTGCCATTGTACGCTATTACTTCTTATTCCCCTACCCCCTCTTGCCTACAGTGTTATGACTATTAACTGTTGATGAGTTCTTGCTGTTTAGATTAACCAGTTTTTGTTAGCTCCCTGCTCCCCAAATAATTCTTTTTAACTCAGGATTTGTTATTTGATAACAGTATCACAAGACTTTGGTTTATTAATTAAGACTCACTCTCATTTACTTGAGACAATGCACCTGAACAAATTAGCGGACCTCTTTTATATGAAAGATAGATAGAATTGACTTACATTTAAATGTGATTCCAGGTTATTTTTTATTCAGTTAAGACAGGTTTAATTTAGACTTCAAAATATTAAAATGACCTCTGGAAGATTCTGCAATTGTAGGTAGAATAAAGTTGAAAAAATGACCCCTGGAAGATTCTGCAATTGTAGGTACATTGTGTAAAATATATCTGAAAAAATGACAATTATACATTGTAATTGTTTTGTTAGTTGCCATCATTTCTTATGATTCTCACAAAGGCAAAATTTAATATTTTGAAAAAGGAAAGATGAAAAAAAATATATGAAATATATATGGAAGGTTTACATCATTTAATTATGTATTTTTTTGTTGTACACATTGAATTAATTATGTTTATTTTTGTTTCCAGTTATGTTTAATATTCCATTACGGATTATCCATGTTTGCATGCCAGAATATAAATCAGATTATAATAATCACACATTAAGACTTCTCAGTATTATTGCCAACCACAGACAAGTTTGTTAAAGGCCCTGGCACATTGCAATTTTCCCAGTCCTGATATCAAAGCAGTCACACCAGGGATGCAGAGACTAAATGTGCTGTAGAGCTCAGAGCAGTCACACTGTGACAAGTATAAAACTTGGAAATAAATGAAAACTGAATGAAATCGGAGGAAATCATATCACAGAGAGTCACAATTGTTTGTGTAACAACCCTGTGATTTAATATCCTCCGATTTCATTCAGTTTTCTTCATTCAAGAAGGCATAGGTCATAAGATGGTCACAAGTGCAGTTTAACTAGGGTTTAAGACATACAATAAATATCATATCTTAATTTCATATTTGATGTTTAAATAAAATGAAATGTAATTTGGACAGTACAAACACAATACATACCATCAATCAGTTTGCAGGTTGTATAGTTTTATATAGATATTTAAAGGAGCTAGTCATGACTGGGGACTATTCTGAAACCTTTTCCATAGCCACTATTAATGCAAACTAAATGTGAAGATTGACTAACAATCTTCCAGGGCAACAACCATTCTGTGATAATCATGTTAGCTATGAAAATCACCAGTACACTTTTTGCAGACATGGTGATATTCTTTTTTTTCCTTCATTTTTCAAAAGAATCAGATATCATCAACAAATGAGTATCTCTATTTGAATAATTCCACTGCTCATTCTGAAACATACATGTAACAAATTGTTATTAATCATTAGTTACTGTTTAAAACTTTTCTGAAAATTTGCCATGAGTACATTTTAGAAGACTCCAT
>CM037787.1:41728741-41778741 GCA_021229015.1 Solen grandis
ATATTAAGTTCTAGCCTAAGCTCAACTATCATTAGGACAGATAATATACTATTCGTGCCATTACGAACCTCGCGAAGTATTTCCAGTATGTCCACGAAATACTGTAATATTACCGTAGTAATCGGTTTGGCGTTGGCTTATAGACAGAGAGAGAGAGAGAGAGAGAGATAGTCTGATATTACGGTTCTAGCGAGACATTACCCCTCATTAGTACGGTGTGTACCTCGACTGGTAAGTTCTGCATATTTTCCGATGACTGTCTCGGCATATAATTCACCGTTGTTTCAGCCCCAGTTCCAAACCAGTTGCAACCCCTCACACTTATCCAAATTTATACCCTGATATAACCCTATACAAATCAAGTCACGAGGCAGGGTGACTACCAATACCATCTGTCTAGAGGAGAGGTATACCACTCACACACACACTCATGCACTTACACGCAAATTTGACATAAGACCATTTCAAACTTACTTGTATATCGGGTGATGATGCTTCATGTAATGACACTGTTCAATCTATCGACTTACTCAGCAATCATCGGCCTTTGTAGATAGACATATTTCTAAACAATGTCACTAGAGGTGGCATATAATACTGGTTACAAAAGAAGTTATTATTATACCCGTACTTTGCCACATAAACTTGTTATATTCTTGTTTGTGGTTTAAATGCACCTGTAGTGCGTCCGCTTCTCGGCTGACAGGGCCCTGCTTGGCGTTCAGCAAGCTCAATTCTAAACCTTTTCATTGTCAATTTGGACATCAACGCGTTCTCTTTAGAGATTATTTCTTAACAACATAAGTAATGCACGAGAAGTATACATAGAGTAATCCTAGGACCGGTGGATTTGGTGTCAGGATAATTAGATCGATATACTTTGGCATTTTGGCAGTCTTGAAAGAAAAGATCATCTTTTGCTTCCCCCGAATTATCGATTTTTTTGTAATGAAAATCTTTCGATTTTTAATCAAACAGCATCAGTCTAATATCAGAATAAGACATCCTCATGTGAACATTCTGAATCACACTGACAAGGATTCAAAGGAGCTCAGCTACTTTAACCACTAGGCCACGGAGACGCCAAAACTTTTTTTAATTGTTTCCATTTCCACGATAATGATTTGTTTATTATTAATTTATTAATTGTATGTAATATTATAATCATTATATATTATATACACATGTAATTAATATAAACCTGAAATGTTTTCCATACAATGATTTGATAACTAGATAGTATTCCTAAATCTAAGTAAATAAAGTCGAGGCATTTTTCAGTTTCTGTTGTGATTTTCTATATAAATCATTTTTACCCAATGTAGCTTATAAGTAAACACTGAATGATTATGTTAATATTCTACAAATAAACGTCCATGCGTCAATCAAAACATGTTTATGGACAGTATAAGGAGAGGTACGAGGATAAAAGTCCCATATGGCTTGTATCCAATCAGATACCAGTAATTAGAATCGGTGTCACCGTTTAATTCACACGTGGGAATTAATTACTCATAATCGACGGTGATGTCCATAGCGTTATTGTTATTGTAATTACATGTACAGGCGGTCTCCGTGGGAGCAAAATCAGTGTCAGAGACGTCTGGATTATTTTACTAGATTAGAAAATCACTTTGTTGGTGGCAAAGAAATCTGATTGGCTCAATTTATTCACCCCAGAGGAAATCAAATGTTAATTACCCGTGATTCCATTGACAATTATTGCCGGGTTTGAGTTGAGATGTCTTGTTATAGAGAAATTTCCTTAACAGTGTGGCCCAGGTTTGCTAATCTTAAAACCGAGCATTGCTTCAGGCTGTCAATAAATGTTTGATTCCACTACATAAACGGGGAGGATAAGGGTTTGTAGCTAGGTCTACCGTGTATCTTGGCAAGTCTATCCAGGATTTGTGTATGTGTGATGTATATGATTGTACTTTGAGTTCGATGGCAATGAGGTTAATGACGATGCTGTTGTTGTTGTTGTTGTTGTTGATGCTGTTTGTTTGTTGGGTTTAACGTCCCTCCGACAGTATTTCAGTCATTTGGATACGATGTCTACTTGAGACTGATATAGTGCTAACACACTGCAGTATCACGCCGTACACATGTGGCATGATACCACACCCAGTCACATTATCCTGACACCGGGCCAACCAGTCCTGCAACTACCCTTATATGCTGAGCGCCAATCAAGGGAGTTTGTTGATGATAATGATTATGCTGATGATGGTAATTATATAATTTCACTTATAACGGCAAGTAAGGTTACGTTGTTGACGACGTCGGAGACACTGTACTGTTCATATTAACCACCATTTCGACTGTGTTCTGTCCGGATTCATCATGAAATAAGTAAAACAGGAACGGACGACACCGTTCACCCAGAGTGGGGTGTGTATGGCACAACTCAAGTCTTCGTTTCAATTGATACTTTTATTACATAAAAAATATGAGTAAATCAAAACAATAGGTACATTTAAGCATCAAAACTTGGAGTGGCTTCCATCGGTAGCCAGTGCATTAGCTGACAACGTCAACCGTATGATGCTAAATGGATGCTTTACAAACCAAATTAATTACAAAGGTATAATATTCATTAATGTTGTCAAATTCAATACAAAGGCAGCTATGTTAATTTAATATTTATCTATTTTCACCAAGAGCATGGGAAACACTCGCATAAACTCATGGGTCAGCTCGCTGAGCAAATACTCTATTGGAACTGACCCCAAGCTGGAGTGACCAAATTCACGTGTTTCCCAGCTTTTATACCTAGCGGTTTAGCGACTGATTCCCGCATTCTAGCATACCCGGTTGTTATAATGCATGAACCAGCATCAGGGTACAATAAATTTTACAATCTGATTGGTTGAAACGTTCATAACAATATGGCTGACAAAAAGGTACCTAATTCAACTTCCGTGAATACAAATATTTTCAACTTTGACGTTTACAGAAATAAAACTGGTTCTGCAAACCAATACGCACGTGAAATGTAAGTTGTTTATATATATTTGACCATCACTGACACAATGTTCAACTTTCTTAATAACAACGGTAAAAGTTTATAGAGTGAGAGACTGACAAATGAATAAGAATGGTAACTCTGCTACATAAGCTTGCCCCGATATGGTTCAAACCGACAAACTTCGGCCTCCGACCCCATGTTCTCGAAATTAAAGATAGTAATTAAGTTTGATTTTCAGACTCAATCTATACCCAATAATTTCAATGGGGGCTTGTGTATGATACTCAAATTGACCTGAGATAATACTTAACATACATAATAAGCATGTTCGAGAAATGTATCGCGAAATGCATTTACCTGTAGAGGAATATGCTATCAATTCTGCTAAATACATAACAAATAAACCTGAATATTAGTTTAGTAAATAACTGAATCGATCCATGTAGACTGTAGACTACACATAGACTATTGATATGGAGTTTGTGGATTGTGAGCTTCTCTCATTGGGGTGGGGTGAGGTTAGATTCAGATGACGCTAAATACTAGTCCAACCCATAAACCATTATGGTGAACGTGTTGGAATGTTCATATACCCGTTTAACACTAAATAATTCAAAGCTTATAAATATGAATATTTATAAATATGAAACAACTTTTTGATAGATAAATAAATACGCACATAAATTAATGTATAAATGAATAAAACTAACGAAATTGATATGAATGAATTGAATAAATATAATTAGGAACTACTATAGGGTAATGTTAGCCTCTCAGTCAAATTACAATGCCAATTATATAGCACAGCAGTTCGCAGTGTATCATTGGAAAACAATTTATTATTTAAGGGTATGTTATAATTTTAAATATTTCAATAATTACTAGCAAACGTATCAGTTTCAATTTTCGAACACTGTATCTCGAGTGCATTTGTCATCGTCTAGCCCAATCTCTCCATGCCACGTGGTAGATTTTCGGCTAGATCGATGACAAAAACACACGAGATAAAGTGTGCGAAAATTGAAATTGATATGTTCGCTAAATATTGAAATATTTAAAATTAAAAAGTGCACACTTTCTTATGTAACGGAGAATAATCAATGTATACTTACTGTTTAAGTTGAACAATGTTCAGAATCTATTTAACGTTCTAAAATATCATAGCAGGCCTTCTGTGGCCGAGAGGTTATAGTCTGATTTGCTCTCCTTGAAAGTTGTGGGGGCGTAAGTCCCGGTCTGTTCATTTGAAGTTTTCATCATGGAAACCTTCCAATTAGTGACTGTAGATCGGTGACTCTACACTTGTGTCTGAAGGTCTTCTCCAGCATGATACTAGCTGGACATCGCTTTATGACAGAAACTGAAATTCAAAAGAACACCGCTCCCAACATTTCCAACATGTTGCAAATATTCCAAGTCAGCAACTAAGACTCACTGTAAGAGAAGTTTTACATAAGTCAGTTTTTGGCAACCCATATCTACTTAATGCAGGACCATACTGATAGAATCTTCGATCCTTTTACAAAATATGCTGTAACAATGCTACATTTATTTCACTTAATGTATTGCATTTCCTACATAAGACAATAAATTTTAATCAAAAATTTTGGCAAAAGATAAGTTGCTGACTCAGTATGCTTGAGCCCTCATATACGTCTTCGAATCTCAGAGTTTGTCATAGCATGTGTAAACACATACAGCCACACATGCGTGAGCGCGGTCGCACATATGGACACATGATCGTCTGGTGTGTGTATTCCATGTGTGCCAGCAAGGTTTGTACATCGGTTGTAATGCAAAGTGTTGTCAACCAGAATCTGATGACGCAATACTCCAATTGGAATAAGTCATTGTATTAGAAGTCATTCACCACATATCTCTATTTTGAACAACCAACAACTAAAATGTAAAATAATATTTCAAAAGAAATGGCATTTTATGATATTAAAATTTGGTTGTTCTTTAATAGTTTGATACCTGAACGCTAACACCCCCTCTCCCCTCACACACACAACGTCGCCATTCAGCTTTTGTGGTTTGAAATAATATATATTTGTAATGTTCGACAATTCTTTACAACAACAATAACAACAACACCAACAACAAATATTACTTAATAAGGTTCAGGGACACAAATGCATTTCCTTCAAGAAGAGTACCCGTAAAAAGACAAAATATATACATGTACAACTCATAAGGCTAAGACTAAGGGCTGTCGGTTCAAATCCAAATAGGTTACATTTTATTATATTTCTATTAAATTTTCTCTATGACCACAGAGTTAGAAAGAAAAAAAAGTGTTTGGTTTTATGTTTATTATTCATAATATAGGTAATGCAGTATTTTAGGTCATGCACCAAGGTAAAATGACATTTAATTTTAGGAACTTGCCTCACATACTGATTTTTAGATTCTTCAATGCTGCATTATTTTTAGCCAGTCCGATGATTATGCTTACAATACAGACAGTACGCATTAACTATGAGTATGTAAAATGAAAAGAAAGAAAGAAAGAAGAAAGAAAAAATGTGTTATTTCTTTTCAGTCTTGTTTCAGTATAATGTATAGAATTGTTTAGCGAAGGTTTTGTAAATAATTTAGATTAAACTTATTTTTTTTATTTTACGTCAATTGGGAAACAGGTTCTTACAACTTAAACTAATCCCTCTCGACGGTTCCTGGGTTGGACATGCACTTTGCTTCTGTGAAGGTCATGAAAAAGGGGTTCGAACCCACAACCATCCCGCAGTTGGGTATATTACTACTTGAGCACGATGCTTTCAAGTATATAAACAATTTAAACATTTCATAATGAAAAATAAATGTATTATTGTACCCTTTTAGATTTCGGAGTTAACTATGACATAGCGCCAGCTCATAATAAAAACACATCATAACTTGAAAAGTTGATGGTAAAATTCATTATAACGTTCCCAATGTTTGTCTAATATCGTGCAATTTTGGTATATCAGTTTTTCGTGACTCTTAATAACATGCATAAGAGACCTGGCACCTTAAGTGTTTGTTATACAAAGTGCAAGAGGCTGTAAGTGTGTCCATTCTACAAAACAGGATACTGAACAGACTGTTAGGCAACAAGGTCGGAAACTTAATTTAATCAAGCATTCGTTACCATTTCTTTGAGCAGGTCATTACGAAATCACTCGGACTTTGGCCAAGTGCAAACATTCAATGGTATTAATCTGCTATTTTTTTTTTCGTAGCTAAATGCAGTACAAAGTAGTGTTGATCCATTTCTGTTGAGCAGTCCTGTGTGGAAACATGGATTTTAAGGTCGGGATTTGCCTGCTACTTTGTTCAAAATGTGTAGCTGTTATACACCTGAACAGCGAACGTTACGCGCATTTCAGGTAGAGGATCATGCTGAGACGGAAATACTTAAAGGGGGACCGCATTACATTCATGAACTTCAAGAAAAGTTGAGTGATAGAATTCCTGATTTTACACCAGACAACGCACCCGTGAAGATGGAGGCCAAAGTTGAAGTCGCGGAAAATGAAAACATAACGACTAAACTATGTAAAGATTACGTTGATGAACATTTGAGCGAGATAGTGAGGAAGAACGTAGCTGATCTTGAAGCCAATATGACCGGATTTGTTACAAGTATCATTAGTATTGTCACAAATATTTCATCCGAAGTTTTATCGCTACAAGAGCAAATCAGGGAGTCAAACAGAAGGAGAGAGATTTGCGAAAATAAGGGGTCAGATGTAGATGAGAGGATAGACGAACTGTCAGAAAATGTCGAAGCGGTTTTGGACCATGTGAATTTTGAATCTAGTAAAGTTAAATCTTGCCAGGACTTGCTGCTGAGCGGCCGGAACACGAGCGGCGTGTACGAGATATATCCAGACACACGGGCCAATCCTATTCGCGTGTATTGTGACCAGGAGACAGACGGGGGTGGATGGATCGTGTTCCAAAGGAGACAGGATGGGACGGTGGACTTTTACAGAGAGTGGGTCGATTATAAGTTCGGGTTTGGAAATTTGGAGGGAGAGTTCTGGCTTGGAAATGATAAAATCCACGAGATCACGAATTTTGGTGACCACGAACTACGTATTGATATGGAAGACTTTGACGAGGAGAAGCGCTACGCGAAGTATGCCAAGTTTTATATCGGTCCCGAATCTGAGGATTATTTCTTATATGTTGATGGATACACAGGTAACGCTGGGGACTCCCTGTCTAATCACAATAAACATTATTTCTCAACAAAGGACAGAGACAATGACGCGAAATGGAGCGAACACTGTGCAACATCGTACAAAGGTGCCTGGTGGTATTGGCATTGCCACCATTCGAATCTCAACGGACAGTATCTCCAGGGAGCCCATGAATCCTACGCAAATGGAATAAACTGGTATGCATGGCGGGGTCATCATTACTCACTGAAATTTGTTGAAATGAAAGTAAGATAAAAAAAAAGAAAAGATACCTTATCAGATAACGAACTGAATGTACTATGGACAAAATGAATGTTTATTGACTGTGTGTATTATAGACTATGCAGGTAAATCTTTTAAGATGATCGTTTAGTTTATCCGTTTTACAAAATAACTCCAGCAAACAGATGCTTGTAGTGAGGTCAAAATGTATAACGATTTACAAGAAAGCTGCATGATTTGCTTATTTTCTACTTTAGCTTTAATATTCACCTAAATGCAAAATAAAATATCAAGCGGAAGACAAAAAAGACACAAACATTCCAAATCAGCCAGAAAGGATCGTTTACAGATCACGTGTTGAAGACTGTATGAAAACATCATTCTATATAGCGTTCCTGGTGAATCTCTCGGGACGTTGCTTAACCCGTACTGGGCTAATTTCCGAATTTGCACTTGTCTTCATTTAGGACTGTACCATTTTTATTTTTTTCATATTTAGGGTGGTGCTTGCTGAAAATGCTTGACTGAACCTCGAACAGTGCAGACTATGATCAGACTGCACAGATGTGCAAGCTGATCGGTGTCTGCACCGGTCGCAAATGCTGAAGAGCCCATAGCAATGTAAGGATTTATAATGAAATGATTGAACGAGACGGCGGAAACGATTGGAAACGATGTCCCGCTTCTCTGCAAAACATTCGCTTTAGCCTGCTGCAATGTATGTAGTTTAGATTTTAGTATCCTTTTTCGTAAAAAAAAAAATAAAATAAAAAAAATGCACCGAATCCCCGAAAGTTATAAACGTATGCGGCTATTATGATAAAACATGAAAAGTAAGTCTATATCATATTTTCAAATTCATGGCTTTGATTAACACGATAAATTAAAGTTTGTGCCCAAATTCAAATTAGCTTGGACAAATATTTATCTTACATTTACTGAAAAAAACTGTTCAGATGTTACGTATGCCAAAAGTAGTTCCGTTGTTCTGGAAATAAGTGACCGATATGTACTTAGTTTATCAGGCGAGTTATATCATGCCTTTTCTGCAGTAGATGTAAGATACAATATTTCTTTTATAATTATACATTTACATAACTTAAAGTAATAGCATGACCATTTCAATATACATGTATTTTTCAAAACAAAAAACTAGCTGCAAAAACATATTGATAGCATAGCTATGATTAGGTAGAATAAATAAATGTATATCAGTAGTCGATTGTTTTGTTTCATCCTACTATATGTATCTTTGTGCCTGTCTACCAATAAATCATTACATTGTATTGCCTTGTATATTTTTTTTTCGGCGTAGCTGTATAATTTCGATTTCAACTCGCATCTTAAACCAATCAAATGTACGCTAACAGCGGTAAATAATTCTAAGCTGAATAAAAGGACTCCTGTTATTGGTTAACGCATCGTTATGGACTATAAAATTACTGTAAAAAAGGGGTGCAGCTTTTATATATCATTCAGCTTGGTGTTATTACTTTTCTTTTTGATGTAAACATGAAAGTGATTTCAGTAAGTTAAATACAATCCTTTTCCATCAATTGAGGAATGCTACTTTGTGAAAATGATTTAAAACAACAAAAAAGAATCCACCGTGTTATGACATGAAACCCCTTAATTACTATGTATATTGAATTCTTCCAGCCTGCCGAGATGCTCTCATTGAAAATTAATTCGCCAAAACCAAAACAACTAATAACGCTTTTATATCATAATTGTCATATGCAATAATGATATGAACAAATATCAAACATGCCTATTTACAGATATTTCGCGCGCTTTTCCTCGGAATGTTCTAGAAGACTGGAAATCTCGTTTTTCTTTCATCCTACGCCGAATATCTTTTTTAAAGATATTTCTTGTTCCCATTAATTTGGTGTGTGACGTTTGATTTGATATTATTTAAACAACGCATAGTTCTTGGTGTGCGTTTTAGTTGTGATTTTTTCTTCGTTAACTGCTTCCCAAATTTCACCTCTCTCTCTCTCTCTTTCTCTCTCTCTTCCCCCTCTCTTTGTTTTCTTCTCCTTCTTCTTCCTCTTCTTCTTCATTTCCTTATTCTTTCGATTATATGCTGAATGCCAAAAAAGGGGGGCTATACCAGTACCTCGTCGGCTCGTCGATTTATAAATGCAAACCGAACGTCTGACAAAATGTTTCGCAGGGACGTGGGTGTACAATAGTTTAGAACTTTAGTATGACGCGGCCGAGGATCGAACCCACGACCTCCCGATTTCGGAGAGGACACTCTAATCACTCGGTCACCGGGACCGATTGTGGATTTTTTTAATTATTGATTTTCTTTCTTCTTCTTTTTAGCTCACCTGAGCACAACGTGCTCAAGGTGCGTGCGTCCGTGCGTCCGGCGTCAACAATTGCTTCAAACAACATCTCCTCCTAAACGGCTTGGCCAATTTGAAAAAAATTTTGCAGGAATGTTCCTTGGATGAAGCTCTACTAAAGTTGTATAAATGGTTCTGGTCCATTGCATAATTAGGTCACAGGAGCTAAAAATAGATTTTAAAAATGAAAATTTAAAAAATCTTCTTCTCTGAAACCACAAGGCCTAGCCTTTTGATTTTTTGGTATGTAGCATGATCTTATGACTCTCTACCAAAATTGTACAAATTATGACCCTGGGGTCAAAATTCCCCCCCCCCCCCCCCCCCCCAGTGGTCACTTGATTTCACATAGGCTAATATAGGAAAAACTTGAAAAAATCTTTTTCTCCGAAACCACAAGGCCTAGCCTTTTGATTTTGGTATGTAGCATGATCTTATGACTCTATACCAAGATTGTTAAAATTATGACCTGGGGTCAAAATTGGCCCCACCCCAGGGGTCACTTGATTTCACATAGGCTAATATAGGAAAAACTTGAAAAATCTTCTTCTCAGAAACCACAAGGCCTGGGGTTTAGATATTTGGTGTGCAGCATTGTCTAGTAGATCACAACCAAGTTTGTTCAAATCATGGCCCTGGGATCAAATTTGGCCCCACCAAGGGGTCACCTGATTTTTCATAGGCTAATATAGAAAAAACTTGAAAAATCTTCTTCTTTGAAACCACAAGGCCTAGCCTTTTGATTTTTAATATGTAGCATGATCTTATGATTCTCTACCAAGATTGTTCAAATTATGACCCTGGGGTCAAAATTGGCCCCGCCCCAGGGTTCACTTGATTTTACATAGACTTATATTTGAAAAAAAAACTAGAAAAATCTTCAAGGTCTGGAGTTTATATATTTGGTATGTAACATGGGCTAATAGACCTCTACCAAGTAGAGTGTGGTAGTGTGTAGCATTGTCTAGTCGATTCTTACCAACTTTGTTCAAATCATGACCCTGGGGTCAAAATTGGCTCTGCCCCAGGGGTCACTTGATTTTACATAGCCTTATGATACCAGGTGAGCGATCCAGGGCCATCATGGCCCTCTTGTTTTTTTTTTAAGTTTTAAGTTGATTTATTTTTTAACGATCGAACGAAAAGCGACATCGCTTGTTGGTAATGATGTGACTTGACTTGACTATTTGAGTTTACCTTCGCTTCGTCAGTATTTCAGTCATATAACGTATTCCAGCTGATTACAGGTGGAGGAAGACCCCGAATGAATGCACGGAGGCATCCTGGTGGAACCATCGAACTACCGCAAGCCAGCTGGAAGGATTTCTCACATGAAAATCCGAATGACCCTGCCGGGATTCGAACCCACTGGTAATGATGTTGGCACTTGTATGTTCCTTGATATGAGAGAAGATTGGAGGCAAAGGAAAAATCCTACTTGTCAAATCGGACGATCACATTCTCGTAGCGTTCCACATAAAACATTGGAACGCCGGGATTCGAACCCACGCGGTGTGGGGCTGAGTGAGTGTTAAAGTTAGCGACTTTACCCTCTCGGTCACGGAGGACCCCTCTTTACCTTTCACGGGGTAGATGTTCGATGTTGGTAAATATACACAGGAACTTTGTAAACGTCTCTCATCCTGGAAACATGTCGATCGTTATTCATATCGGTTTTTTTTTTGTTTTTTGTTGTTGTTTTTGGGGGGGTTTTTTTCATGCGATTATTTAGAAATATAATGAGGCATGTTTATTTTTGCATGGCTTATTTCCTACAATAGGAAGAACGAGTTAAACTTAGAAGGATGGGGGTCGGGGTCAACCTGTAGAAAAAAATAGTTAAAAATATCGTAGTTTAATACAAGAAGCGTCTTTAAAGCTAGATCTGCTATCTTTCACACATTGGATGATTACCCTGCATGTAAAACTCTGTCCTAACGACGAATTATTATACCCCCGGGACAACAATGTGACGGACAATAACAACAACACGCACGTGTCCCATCGTGTCACGAAAATTGCTCAATATCTTTTACTTGCTGTCAAATCAAGACGGTCTAACGGGGGTATTCATGTCATTCAGTGATAGCTCTGGTCCTCATTATAAGGCTTTCTATGACAAAATATACACCATCCTGGTTAAAGTTTTAACCTCATCAGAGAAAGGTAACAAAACCTATCTTTATAATGTCTTCCATCCGCTGTTATCATGTTTTATACTTCTGATCAAACTTGAATAATGATATTGTTAATATTAGTAAGAACTTAAATCAGATTGATACTTGCTATATTGGAATCATAGATCTGGAATCATTGCTTTGAAAATATATTTTTCTTAATGAAAAAAAAAAATAAAAATAAATAAATAAAAAAAAAAGAATTCCATGAAGAGGTTTCCTTATTTTTTAGGTAAAATCCACTGACATAAAGACTTTCAGAAAATAAAAAAAATGTACCTCACCATGTTAAAGTTTACAAAACTGTTCCTTATTGAAACATTATCCAAATACATCACATCAATGTACACTTTTAAAAATAACAAAATAACCTTAAAACTTAAGTTTTTCATATTAATAAATGAGAATCAAACAAAAAATAACTACAACAACAACAACAACAACAACAACAAAATAACGGTGGTTATCCGATGAAACGTCCTTGATATAAAGTATTGTGAATCTGAAAAATGATTTGACTCAAGGCTGCCTATCCTTACAGATACCTTACAGATATGAAGATTTATATCATAGATAAAACTAGGTAATTATGACCTTATCTAACCGAAGACAATTTTATTAAATAACCCAATGTCTTTTGTCACGAACGTTTCAATTAATAATTAAATTATGTTTAACCATTCATTCATACTAATACATTCATCTGATATCTATTCATCCAGTCAACTATCCATCCACTAATCCTTCATCTACCCAGCTGTCTTTCATTCATTATCTGCATTCCATTCATTCGATATTTCAGAATTTCTTTCTTCATTAAAAGAAATATATAATATTCATAGCTTTAGGATTTTATCTGCATTTTGCCAAGGGGCAACTGAGATTGTATGCTCGCTTTATATTTTCCATGCACATTTGGCAGTGTTTTCTCCTGTATCCTATAACAACGAAGAGATTTTCATTTTTAAAGGCCTATTATTCTTCCAAAAGAAGTGTATATTCTTCAGACAGAAAAGCAAAATGGGTGTTACAGATTTGTTAAACGATGCAACTTATGCTGTGTTACACCGTATATAGCTCACGCCGTATACAGCTCGGTGATATTGGGACCAGTAATGTTTATAGGGGAACTCGATGCTATAGAGGATTAGTAATGTTTATTGGGGGGACTCGGTGCTATAGAGAACAGTAATTTTAAAGAAGCAATTAGCTCTACTGACCCAACATAGATATATAGGGTCATGTGGAATGTTGAACTAAAAGTATTATGAATTTCTAATATTATACTTGATTGAATCCGACTCAATTATGCCCTTCTTATTTTAAACAGATAAGGTGATACCAAAACACGACTAAAGACATTATTTATTAAACTAGCTATGCATGGCCTAATCTATTCAAAACGAAAGAAAATTTTAGCTAATGAGCCAATGTCTTTTCTCACGACTGTTAATAAAACCTCCAATATAGATTCAAGTTTCAAGTTTTTTATTTTTAAATTCAAGAAGGCCATAGACCCATGTGGCAATTTTACATGGTGGCAGGTAATGTGAATACAACATGTATAAAATTTTATATACATTTACACACATATGAAAATAAACACACATATGCTACATTCTCATAATACTCGTAATACTCATAATACCCCCCCCCACACACACACACACACAAATAGATGTTCATACGCTCATACATAGACAAAAGCCAAGAATAAAATTCTTCCACTCTTGTTTGTTACCCTAACGAAATGCTAGAGAAACGTACGAGTAATTTTATGGGTAAATATAAACATATACACATACGTTAACACAAGCATATATAAATGTAAATCCTAATAGATGTCATCAGCTATCATTGTATCACAATCGCAACTACTGGACCGTCCCCAGCATAATGAGAACAGTGGAAATCGGTGAGGTGTTCCGAGCGATTGTATCAGGATCGAAGACAGATTCCTAATGCATGATTTCATCTGACGATATCAAAAGTAAGGATACATATAGAGAAAGAAAAACACTGTATTCCCAACTTTCCCGATGTAAATGAGAGCCATAAAAATGCATAAGAGCTATAAAAAATGCAACAATATGACCATCCCTGGTATAAATTAAATTAATTGCTACAGATCTTTTTTTTTTCCTTAATTAGTAAATTTCGTGATAATTGATATGACACGATGATTTGTAGCTATCTTAAGTAAGTTACGGAACACTGGTGCTGGGGTGGTCTTAAATGGGCCGGACCCCACATGGCGGGCTAGCAGGAAAGAAAGACAATTACCAGCGCGTGATGTTAGACATGACTATTGAGTTTACTGTCGCTTGGACAGTATTTCAGTCATGTAAAGTTTTTCCGAAGTAACAATATGGGAGTTCAATATTACATCAGTTTAACAATATTATTGGACCAATTCGTCTTTATCGCAATCGACAGTTTCATTTATTTTGACATTATATGAAACGACCATTTCTTTATATGCTTCCAGTCGAACCATGTATGAAACCAATTTAACAATATATTTGACCAAAAAAGCAAAATATGATACGGATACATCATGATATCAATCGACAATTTTAATGTATTGAACAGAATCATCAATGTATCAATCCGAAGAAGCATTTATATTATTTCATTTTTACATTATATGAAACGAACATTCCGTCACACGATTCCAGTCGAATCATATATGGAACCAGCTGCCCTAATATCACCCTTCTTTATGTGAAATCGATACGTCATCACATTTTGTTAACAGGACTATTTAGCCTTTTATCTCATGAATATTCATGTACAAATTAATGACATGATGAATATTAATTTACGTAATTTAAAATGGTCTTATGAAACAAAATAAATTTTCTTTGCTGCCCAACCTGTGGTGAATTTGAGCTATGATATTTTATGAGTCAACAGCGGAGACATCCTGATCAGACAGTTTCTTTCGGGGGGGGGGGGGGGGGGGGGTGTTGATACGGGTCTGCGTTTACTTGCCAAAGCGTCAAAATAAATCTATATCGGTATGTAAAGGTATAAAAAAAATTCACATGCTCTTAAGAGGCTTTCTGATATACTGTTTTCAATCCCCTCTAAAATTTGAACAAGGAGGGGCTTTAAGTCCATATTTAAGATATAATGGATATATTTTGTCGTACAGACTGACAAAGAATCTGAGCCACAAGAGCAAACAAGATACCTTCATTAGACAGGTCCTGCTCTGACTCGGCTCTGTTTCCTAATACGTCAAAAACAGACTATATAACCGGTCGCATTTAATGTCAACAACGGAAATAACCCGCGGGTCAAAATTTGGATGCAAATACCAAAATAACAACAGCAATACCTTTAAGCAAGTTTGAATAAGCAGTATATGTATGTATTATACTAATTAAGAACTTAAAGCAGGTGTCTTGTCAACCTGGAAGAACTACAATTTGTACTGGAGTATCCTAAAGGTTACAGTCGCTAATTTTCTATCACATTGCAATTTACCACTGTGGGTTCGAGTCCCGACTGGGCCACACGAATATTTCAAGCGTAAAAAGTCTCCCAGCTGGTACCCTGTTGCCTATACACCCGGGGGCATACGTCCACCTTTTATCTACTGGTCTGAAATAGTTGCAGCAACGGTTAATTCCAACACAGCAACGACAGGATTTTTTAAATATATTTAGATGTGCGTGATTCTCAAAAATATGTCACTGACATCTATGTCTAGTCAATTCCCAGCGTTTGAACATCGCCATACTAAAATGCAAGGTAAAAACAAAATATGAAAACAGTTCAAAAATCGAAAAATCGGCTTTAGCTAGTCAACGATTTATTTTCCAGGTTTGATTGTTTACAGCTAGTTCTCGGGCAGTATCTCATATCTGAAGTAAATAATTCATTTGAGGATAATCGTTGCCTCTCGATATACTTCACTGATGTTAGCTTAAAAGCTGGAAACTGCACTGGGTGGAAACTGATGGCGCTAACATGAACCTCTGATAGGCCATGCACGACACGAACCTATGGTACTTATCGGCCTGCTGGGGCTTGTATAAAAGATGGCTCGACTTCACAAATTCTTCCAATTAATGGCCAATTAATATTTATAGAAAACGGCTCATTATCGATGGAATTGATATGACTGTGGTATTTACTTTCTCAATAAAATCAGGTAGTTCAACTGTGATTGGTATTTAGTGTTCGGTCATGGCAATGGGCTTGTGAAAGATCTTTATTAGATATAAGTTCACGGTTGGTTTCTCCTGCCGGGATTAAAGATGATCCCAGATGGTGATTTCCTTTTATAAAGCCAGAACAAATTAACTTTTTTTTCTTTGTCATAAAGTATGTATATAACAAAAAACATAAATGATGTAAAAAGAGACATTTCCACTGCGTGATAAATGGAAACATGAAAGTCACGCTTGGCTCGCATGAGCAAATTGGTTTAATATACTGTAAGCAAAGCAACGGGCAATTAATAATTAAAGATTTGTTAGCTTTGGGGAAAACTTACTGTAATTAAATGATCTACAAATCAGGAACAAATTGTCATAATTTATATGCATTTTTCATTTTTACCGCGCTTTAGATACTGACGGGAATCACAAATGAGATAATTAGAAACTTGTGATTGATTCACTGATGTTCGAGATGATAACATGCTCATATCGCCACACGAAGTACATGTCAAACAGTTTGAATTTTCCGCATGATTAAATCAACGAGACTCAGTGTATTTACATGTAAATCTGTTGATGAAATAATCAATATGGTACGGTGGTTAATGATATATTTACTCACAGTTGCCAGTTATATCATTTACTGCGACGTATCCTTAGTAATTACTTTTAACCTGCACTTATTTGCAACTTGAATAGCGTGGTGGTAGCGCGTTTCGCTTCTAACTTATGCGTCCCGGGTTTGATTCCTGGTTATATAAATGAGAGTGTATACAGTGAACTCCCGTCCAGACACGTGGGTTTTCCCCTGTTTCACCTATACTATGGCCCACAAGAGCTGCCACCAGTTATATAAATTACGATTCTTGTTTCGTAAATGAAGTCATGATAAGCTTTAAACTTATTCTTTAAATCCCTTCTCTCGTACGTTACCTCGGCTTTACTTATATCACCGTAGTTTGAAGTTTATCAATAGATAAGTGATATCGTAAAAAATAAGCCCCGTTTATAATTAAATAACAAACAAACAAAACCCCCCAAAAAACCGGGTTTATTTTTTTTTTCTTCACCACTTATTTACTGATAGAACTTCAATCTCTTGTGCTTATATCGGTTATGCTATTTATATAGCCGTACTTAGTCAGGTGTGATACAGGAGGTTTTACAATAGTTGTTGAGTATTGTATAACTATTTCTAACCGCCTAGAACACATATGATGTGACGGGGCTTCGGTGGTGGAGTGGTTAGTGTCGCAGTAGCATATAAATATCCTTTTTCTATATATAATTTATTATTCATGGAAAAGAGTGCAATTGATTCTGTATAATAATAAAAATAATAATACCCAATTACCGCAGTTCATGTAAGCTTTACTTGGTATCAAGCACTCATTTAATAATATATTTTGTCACCATAGTCATCAAAGTTTAATGATAATTTATGGGCCAGATAAAAGAAAAAAATCCAAACAAAAACAACCAAACTATATATATATATATATATATATATATATATATATATATATATATATATATATATATTGTATGATATCTAATATGTCAATTATGTTGCTTAATTAGTTTATATGGCTGAACATTTTAACATTCTGATCAAAAGTAGGGATCTCAAACAAAGCTGCAACAACATATTCACGGTCGGTAGCAATTATATCTCAAATATAGCTGCAACAACATATTCACGGTCGGTAGCAATTATATCTCAAATATAGCTGCAACAACATATTCACGGTCGGTAGCAATTATATCTCAAATATAGCTGCAATATATCTCAAACAAAGCTGCAACAACATATTCACGGTAGCACCTATATCTCAAATATAGCTGCAACAACATATTTACGGTAGCACCTATATCTCAAATGAAAATTAAAGTTAAACTATATATTTTACATCGATTACGGAACAATTTACTTTTTTTTTTTATAAATCACTCTCGATGGCTTTGGTGGAGTCGTATGTGTTCATTATTTTGGAAGGTAACCGGAGAACCCAGAGTAAATCCACATGTCTGGACCCTCTCACATACGTGACCAGGAATCGAACCCGGGACGCATTGATGAGAAGCGTGGCGCGTTGCCACTACGCTATCCATGTACCCACCGATTATCGATCTACATGCTGAATCATAGCATTTTTTTTTTCAAACTAAACCCACTTTTGACCCAATGCACTTTTTTTTCAGGTTTTAGCAATTCTAATACCGATAGCATTATTTTCCAATTGGGTATGCATGTATTTGTTTCTACAGTATGGAAAATAGATCTAGTTGTTCACATATCCATGTTCTTCAACTTTTGAGAAATAAGCTGGATAAACCTCATAGGCTGAAACCTGGCTGGACCTGCGGTAGGTGCGACAGTCACTTACTTTTAATTCTGAGTCATATTCTCTCTATCTTTCTCAATATTTAGACTATAGGTAATTTGGATCTTCATAAAATAAAGATCTCTTTGTATTCACAATTTTGACCCAATGCCTATCTCCATAGGCGATAATAAATGGGGTCATTCAGTCTTAAAACTTTGGGGATAGCCAAGAGACATTTTAATATTCTGATCTCCACTACAATGATCCGGAAATAATACCTTAAAATGATTGAAATACTGTTGGAGGGAGATAAAACACAACAAGTAAATATAATGAGTGTGTTGGGGGTTTCCGTCGCTGCGACAACATATCAGTCCAGCTAATAACTGGTGCATGAAGACTCTAACTACACCGAGACACCTGGTTAGAATCTTCGATCGACCGCCAACTGGAAGACTTCCTCACATGAAACATTCGAGAGACCTTGACGGAATTCCAACCTAAAGCGACGTAGGGCTGAGTGATGTTAGGATTACCAGTTCGGCCACGGAGGGCAAGTGGTGAGTTTTGTCTGGGGGAAATATATCGTCGTCCCTCGATCACCCACTGTCTTTTCATACCAGAATTGAAAAATCTGGGGAAACCAAACTGATGTTAGACAATACATAGATACCTCTCAGTGGATACATTAATTTTATTTTATTGCTAAATTTCCATTTCTTTTTTGTTCCTTGATATACCATCACGTTATTCAAGTCTTTTAATTTAAAATTCTTTTAGATTAAACTCTGAATCTAATTTCACAAACCACACAAGTATATAGTCTTAACAGGCTATAATGGTTGAGGGTCTTAAATCTTTGATAAAAATAAATAAATAAATAAATAAATAAAATAAACACACGAGATGTTTGATTGGTGGGAGGGTGTATTCGTTACTACGTCGACGTACAAGGGAAGTAACTGTGGTAGATTTGGTATACTGGATTTTCTAGAGTTGTCTTTTCTTGGCAAGCTGCAAATCGTATGGACTAATTGAAAATCATGTTGCGATAAAACAATAAGAAAGCTTGTCGGTAGCATTTTTTTAATAATCCGTTGTAAAATATAAAATTTCATAAAAATACTTCAAAACAATATTTTGTAAGTCATATAGATTATTGTTTTAGTTTTTACTGTTAGGTGAAAAAATCCCTCTCCGCCAATATGGCGGTATTATACTAATGCATTCTGTTAAAGCAAATTAGTTTAAACTGTGTCCATAATGCATCGACTTGTTCTTACCACTTATACTAAATCATCTCGACGGTTCCTGGGTTGGACCAGTACTTTGCGCATGTAAAGGTCTTGAAAAAATCATGACCAAACAACATATTAATCACTGAACCTCCGTTACCTCAAAAAATTTCGGTAAATATTTTGTTTGAATAGTTTGAAAGATATATTTCGATTTTTAAAAAAAAAAAAATATTTTGTTTATCAACAATTTTATAATGGTTTAATAGATAAGAGAGCACGTGTTAAAACACATTTGTCTCCCCTCTGTGCCATTATATTTTTCACAGTAGTCACTCGCAGGTGAGAAAATTACCTTACGAAACAATCGTCTATAATAGAACAGAACAGAACACATTTTATTAAAGACTTGTACAAAGTACATAGTCAGCTCTAAACAACTGCATATATACAAAATAAAGACGTGATTTGTCAGATAACAGTCCATATTAATCATATTAATCATGGAGAGTAGAAGAAACTTACAATATTATTGCATTTTTCATACTAATCATCAACAAAATATAAAGTATTTCTTAATTTAAAAGATTCTTTTATATAAATCCCCAAATTTTTCAAAACTTTACTGTCATGGGAATTTAATATTTCATAAAATTTAAAAACTGATGGCCTAACATAACAATATTTTTCCAAGTACTTAACTCTAAGGTTTCTATAACAGCTATGGAGATATACACGCTGAATAACACAGAGTGGTAGCAAAATATGAAATAAATGCGTTTTGATTATTATTTTCATATCGGCAATCGACGGAAATTTGCAAAATTTACAGCTTCGTTATCTCTATACATGTATACACATGTACATGTAAAACAATCGGCTTCTGTCTCTATAGTAGTGCTTAGATACAAAACACGTCCGCCATTATAAATACTAGCTAGAGTTCGCCTATTTTCGGGGACCTCCCCATCTCCGTAATAGGAAATTCAGTGTGGAGCTCAACGTGGGACCCGAGGCGTGTTGCTTACACGATGTGATTCAATGGGTTTCATTGTCTGGTTCTTGGTTGGTGTCCCTTACCCCTGCACTACGTTATCGGTAATCTTGAGTAGGACTGGGAACCAGACAATGAAACTAAATGAACACTCGCCTCAGGTGTGTTACAAACCCTTAAATCAAGTCATAGACAGCAACTGTACAAGTCTGAGGTCTAATGAATTAATATATTTCAATCACAACAAACCTTTGCCTATCGACTCTTGAATGACCCGACCAACAGAGGACGTGTGTAAACTGAGGTTAAAATTACATGAAAATAGCTAAAAAGGGTATGGACATGTCACGTGACATTATATGTCAAATACCTTGGACAAAGATAAAACATAAAACTTAGTCGTGTTAAAAAAAGAACCAGATAGAGTTCTGTTTTGTAATCATTACATTTCTGCTACTCACTATCTATTCATTTTTCAAGTTTCAAATCAATACCTTGAATAGTTGAGGAGTTATGTTCTGGACAAAACTTGATATAAAATAAAGGTAGATAATACAAAAAAATGACCTTAATAAACCATTGAACATTATTATGGGAACTATTTTCCTGCCTTATTACGCAGATCGAATCAATCCGCAGATGTAAATGTTTACATATTCAGCCGGATATCGTATACTTGTGTATGTGATCGCTACATTTCTTGCGTTGACCGCTCCTTGACAAAATGAATATTGTCTTGATGTATCATCGTAAATTTAAATTGATGTCATATTGTAATCAAATGAAATGGACAGACTGAACAGCATTATGCGTCATTACGACGAGAGTCTTCTGCTATGAGATAAACAATGTGAATCACGCGAGATTCAAAATGTCAACAACAGTCTGAATTTACGTTACTGTCCTTATTTATAGACTGCACGAATTTGGAACTACTTTCTGAGCCAACCACAGAGGTGAATGAAATATAAGTCGATGTGTAAGAGAGTGACGCGAGGCACGATAAAAACAAACATCATTCGAAACACTTCGGTGATGCCCGGACATATTTAAAACAACAATGTATGTAAAAACAATTGAACAAATGTTTAAAAACAAAGAAATTGCAGACTCTGTAAGCACTGTATAGGCAGAAACCATAAAAAAGCAATATAACAATCTAGTAGCGTATGCATGTATGCCTAATATAATACACTAGTCACTAAGCCCTACCAGGGATCGGCTCTTTCTGCCACTTACGTAAGAGGATTCTTCTTTTATGCAAATTTAATTGTTCTATTAATTGCACTATGATTATTAGCCTCCAATCAGTTTTGTATTGGTCACTTTTTCACAAAGCTTCTCACATTGAGATTCTTGAAACTAGCATGACAATTTTAATCACCATGACAACCGACGCAACTTGTACCAAACTCTGCCGCAGCGGATTGCCCCCGAATCAAGTCCCTGTAATTGTTCCACTACGTCTTGGATCACTTAACCTCTACCAAGATAACTAAGGTACCCTAATGATACATTAGGAAACCCTGGTTATCTCCATGAAAGGTCATGAGGTCCGAAATGTAGCAGAATCATTACAGGGGCTTTACCTTAACAGTAACTCTGCTATTTTTCACCTCACTGTGGCAAAGATCTGTGTAAATCTCCTGCATTGGAGATTGAGCTATACTAATAATGTTGACTTATTAGAGCTTCATCTTTTCTGAATATCTTGATGTGTAGGCGTGATCCTTTCCATCTGAAATAAAGAAGAAAGAAATAACAACGTTTTGATAGCGATGCACATGTTTTCTTTTCTATCAGTGTTGCCTGAATTTCACCTACCGTACTTAGCGCTAAATAATACCCAAAGTTATAAAAAGGTAGGAATACATTCTATCATTCTTCATTTACAAACGATCTAAGTTAATGACTTAGTTAACACAAAATAGTTACCCTTCTTACATACAAAACAAATGTGAAGAAATTAAATATTTAGGTAAGAACTATTTTATTGGGAAAACAAATATGATAAAGTACGTATGATAAGTATTTAAGGCTGACTATGTGCTGAGTATTGACGGTGGAATTGAAGCTCGTGTTTAAATCGATTTAACATGTCGATTTAACGTGTATTTTGCATTTTAACCTGCCCGTCACCCTGAGGGCTAAACCAAAAGTAAGCATTTCTGAGCGCTGTCCGGTAAAAAGAACTACACAATCTTACTTCTATTGCACTCATACACATATTTAAATACACATCACCTTTCTTTTTGCGCCTCATATTTTGCTGCTTTGGCAGCATATTTTTTTTACTATATATATATATATATATATATATATATATATATATATACATCTATGTTATTGTGACGTCAAAGCGTACCACCCACCTTATCTACTGTACTACGCTTAGCAAGTGAAGTCCCTTTAATGACGTCCTCAAACAGAGTGTGGCGGAAATGTCTGAGGCTATCGATAACCCCTGCCGCAATACGCACGTGTGATAAATGATGAATAACCTCGTTATTTTTCGAGTTTTTAAGGAAGTCATCAATTGTATTTCTTGACCCAGAAAATGTAACTTAATTATATCAGTATATGGGATCTTTAAACACCACCAGCAACAGGTGCCTTTGGTGAAGTGCTTCTTAGTGCAAGTCAGTGTTAATTGGTGCTTGCGGTCTACTGTAGCAAGCAACCGGGCGCTTTGATCAGCAGCTTGCTTAAAATGCCAAGATTCTATTTGCCGTAAACAAATATTGGTTCCACTATTGAGCATCCACTTCTGTGACAATTCGGGAAGCAAAAGGTCAATGGGTGCCGTAAACAAAAATAAATACAGCCCCCCCCCCCCGGCTGTATTTATTTACAAACCATCTAAAGTTGAAACTTTCACTTGATAGAAATATCAGTAATTTCAGATTGACATTTTTTTTAGCTTTTCCGTTCCTCTTTTTCTTAAAAAAAAGTATATATTTGCCTCATTGTTCTAGTTTAAATGCAGGTTTGGCGGTACTCGTTAGGTATCTTACCTGCTGGCTGCACCAGGTCTGTGTATGTGCTGGACAAGTGTTTTGGTTGTTCTTTGCTAACGTTGCTAGGCAAGTGACCGTTGCTAGGAACATTGTTATCTTCCAAAGGTTGAAAGTAACCATATTTATCCACCTCTACGTATACACCCGGGGTAGGGGGTAGAGGATCGTTTCCATTCCTTTTCGACATTTGTCCATTCTCTACAGTGGGCTTCCTGTTAGAACTGAAATTGAATGAGATTGCAGAACTGTCGATTATTTAATAAATTATCAACTTAGACGTTTAAAACCATCCACATGTCTGTTACACTACCTGTAGATCTTTATACTAATAAGGCAATCACCACCTTATGCATTTTGAAATATTGAAGAAATAGTATCTAATTATTTTTTTAATTATTCTGGCTGTCATAAATACAAACTAGCCACCACTAGTTCGATAATCAAGCTATTTGGATATGAACTAATACCACTGCAGTGATATGTCACCCTCATTGATATGATTTACTACACCTGATTGATGGACTTACAAGCCATGATTGTAGACTGTTCAAATAAAAATAACAAGCTTGTTTTCTGTTCCAAGATATTTCTTCCCTACCTACATAGTAACATGAAGAGTGACATGAAAAATATATTCATGGAAAGCTCAATTTTCACTTGTGGGATAACAATTCGTGATATTTTTATTTCTATATAATTCATGAATCAAATGCCATCTGATACTAGTGACTGACTATACTAGTGACTGACTAACTATATCATACTATATACTAGTGACTGACTAATAGTGATGATATAACTACTATACCAGTGACTGACTATACTAGTGACTGACTAACTAGTGACTGACAATCTATATACTAGTGACTGACTATACTAGTGACTGACTATACTAGTGACTGACTATACCAGTGACGATTAAACTAGTAACTTACTATAATAGTGACTGACAATACAAGTGACTGACTATACTAGTGACTGACTAATCTTGTTACCGACTATACTTGTGACTGACTATACTCGTAACTGACAATATTAGTGAATGACTATACTAGTAACTGACAATATTAATGACTGACTATACTAGTTTCTGACTATCCTAATGATTGATTTTACTATATACTAGTGACTGACTATACTATTGACTATAATAGTAACTGACTTAACTAGTGACTGACTATACTATATATTAGTTTAGTTTAAACTTATGTATTTTACGTCGATTGGGAAACAAGTCCTTACAACTTATATTAATCCTTCTCGATTGTTCCTGGATTGGACCAGTACTTTGCGCCTGGGAAGGTAATGAAGAGTTCTTTCCTCTAACGGGATTTGAACCCACAAACTTCGGATCCGTAATACGACTGACTATACCAGTGACTGACAATACTAGTGGCTGTTTATACTAGGGACTTGTTGGTCCAGAGTCAAGATAATGTGACTGGGTGTGGTTTCATGCCTTTTGTTTATGGCATGATACCACTAGGACATAGCAAGCATGTAATCAGAAATCAAATTAATCAGCCCAACTCACGGTATTTCATTGGGTTCCACATATGCATAGTTGTAGGTCTCCCCGCCTCCCTTTGATCCTTTCTCGTTGGGCTCATCAGACAGTGGGCGGGGAGGGGCGACTGGGGCCCTTTTGCTGATCTTGTATTCGTTATACATCTGAAATACATTTACCGGGTGAGGGAGCCGCCATACTGTTTTATGGATAGCATGAGTCCTAACAGCTTTTCTATGTTTTGATTTGTGGATAAATAATAACATTCTAAATACAAACCCTTACAACTAAACACAGAAAACATCAATAACAATACTTCAACTTATAAGATATCAACAACATCATCATCATCATCATCATCGTTTTTGCTTAAAGAAAGTGTACCATTTAATATCTTTAAAAATGTATTAATTTTCAAAACAAAGTAATTCCTCGTGATCAAGACAGAATTTAAATACACTGAAATTCTTTTATAGATCTAGAGTTAATATTGTCTGTTGTTCTAATTAAATTTCATCTTTAAATAACGGTTTATATCAGTGCTGAATAATATAGATCTATGTAACAGTCGAACTTTCCAAATACTGTGATTTAAACAATTAGCCAGGATAGTTTACACCAGATCAGGCTAACTGAAAGTAGTACCCTTTCGTCTGACGGGGTCAAATGCTTGGGTCCCCTCTTCCTCCGTCGGCAGTAGATAAACACCCCGACCAGAATAACAACGAGAAGCAGCCCTCCTGCAGCCGCTCCGACGGGGATGGCCCAGTCTTAAAATAGAACATATTCCTACAATAAAATATCGCGATTATACAAGGAGCCATTATCTGAACACAGTGCATAATTTCGAGTCCTGCAAATGTCCTTCAGATGTAGGAATTTCGCTATAGTACTGTATAGTAGAAAACATAAAAATCAATAATGTATCAAATAATACATGGCATTGAGGGCGATATGCAAGTTTATGGACAGGCCAGTCGGGCTGAGAAAGATATGAAGCATTAAATACAGTATTGTATGGACCAGATGACGTCACAATGAATTAAGAACAATTTGTGCTAAAAGAGGTATAATATTAGTTAATAAAATACAAATAACCAAACCAAAATCTTTGCCATTTTTTTAAATTTTATTTTCCGTTTATATATCAGTTTATTTAATTTTATACCAGTAGCCACTGGTTACATCGGCTGTGCGGCAGGGACACCCCCACTTTTGCCCCCGGTCATGACAATAACTTCTGCCTAAATTTGCTGTCAGATATGCATACACAACAGTACATGTCAACCTGTCATGTAAATGCATTCAGATGCGTAATGAAACCGCAATAAAGCAACTGGTCAAGTGTGTTTTATTGAAATTTATGCTGAACAACGTCGTCTGCTGAGGTTTCGTGAGAATGTGTTGCAGACGGCTGTCGGTAACTGCTGTCTATCTAAGATATATCAAATTTTAATAGAAATGTTATTTTGCAGTATTAATTAGATGTTTGATACAAGAAAATAAATGTCAACGAATACCTGCTAGTCGGACACGGTTTACATTTACCTCAGTTTGAGATGACATCTGAAAACTATGAACGCATAACGAACATACTTAACCGTGCTACTTTGGCTAATACTCTGCGATATATGTACTAAACAAATATCATACAAGTATATTTTGACCTGAATTTCGCGAAAAAATTACTAAACAACATTATGTGGTATGATTTGATAAGACGAATACGATATATAGAAGAAAACATGATGTGAAAACAGTGTGCAATTGGCATTTATCTATAATAAGATCGGTATCGTGGATATTATTTTTTGTCAAATTTTACAGGAACAGAAGGGTAAGTTTGACAAGCTTTACCGGCAGAACCAGAGGACCTCTGTGTACCAGGTGTGTCAGTAACCCCCGGGGTGGTAAGCGTGGTTGTGGAGGGCGAGGGGCCGCCTGTGGTGGGCGGGGGACCGCCTGTGGTACTCGGGGGCAGGCAGGTTGCACAGCAATCCAGACGTTTCTGTGTGGAGTAAGAATAACAGCTCGTGGCACGACAACCCGAGATCATGTCCCCATACCTGCAACCTGCAACACACGCCGCATAATTCTAAATGTCTATATCTTCAAAAAATAATAATCACACGATTTCGAAGTTTCCATTTAATTTAGATACATGTATAATTAACATTTTTTAAAAATACATGTGTAAACTTTTTTTTTATTTAGTTCTTTAGTACTGTATTTTTTTAAGTTTTATGGTACATGTATTATAGCGGTATTACATAAAACAAATTAAACAATTCTGTTTATATAACTATATATCCTATTATTACGTTACTTACCCTAAATGTATTAAGAACACATATTGAATAGACCCTTCAGTAAATAATAATAATCTGACCTACCTACCTACCTGACTGACTGACTGACGGACGGACGGACGCGGACGGACGGACGGACGGACGGACTGACTGAAGGACGGACTGACTGAAGGACGGACGGACGGACGGACAGACAGACAGACAGACAGACAGACAGACAGACAGACAGACAGACAGACAGACAGACAGACAGACAAAAAGAGTGGCGGGAGGAGAGAGATACATATATATTTAGCTAGAGAGAGAGACTAACCTGGCGGTCCGGTGGCATACCCATCGCAGGTGTCACAACAGTCGTACAGTATATTGCCACTGTAGCAGTCCCATGGCGGGATACCATTACAGAATGGCGGGTATCGATCACCATACAAACAACCTGTTACAGATATCTCATATGAGCTGACATTTTCCATGACTGTATGAGTTAAATTACATTAAGAATTTGTTCAACAACAAGAAGAAAAAATGAAGCCGTGAAAGATTGGGGAGGTGGAAATGACCGTAGTTCATACGCACATACTTGATTTTTTTTTCATTTGCAGTTCTTTCGAAGTTATCATTGAAAACTTACATTGCACTATATTTTCAATTTCTGAAAATATTTTTTTTTATTTTCGGTAAGTTTGTTTCAAAAAGGAGAGTCTTTTGGTTATATTTTGCTAAACAATGGTAAAACACTTCAAAACCTTCCCTTCCATCGACATCCTAGGTCTGTTTCATATCACCATGTTACATTTCAGAATGAAACACGCAATGAAACACACACACACACACACACACACAACAACAACAACAAAAAAAAAAGGTTAGGGTTACTCGAACATCCGACACAAGTACGGCTCGTTACAGTTTTATGTCTCCCGATACAGCTAACATGACGACAATCTCAGTAATCTGATTTTAATCTCCTTTATGTTGAGGCTTTGGTAATAAAAACAATTGTGTTTGTCTTACACAATCCTTAAACATGTCGGAAAGAATCTATCATGTAATGCAACCGTTGCATCACATAGTCCATCAACCCATCATAAGAATTCAGGGGGCCTCCGTGGCCGAGAGGGTCGCTGACTTTAACACTCACTCAGCCCCTCACCGCGTAGGTTCGAATCCCGGTAGGGCCATTCGGATTTTTATATGAGGAAGCCTTCCAGCTGGCTTGCGGTAGGTCGGTGGTTCTACCCGGATGCCTCCGTGCATTCGGGGTCTTCCTCATCCTGTAATTAGCTGGACGTCGCTAAATGACTGAAATACTGTCGAAGCGACGGTAAACTCAAATAGCAACATATTACAGATATGAAGGCTATGGGTTCGAACCCCGTTGGAGGCAAATATCCTTCATGACCTTCCAACCTAGGAACCTTCGAGCGTTATTAGTATAAGTTGTAAGAACTTGTTTCCCAATCGACGTAAAATAAATAAGTTTAAACTAATGTTATGTTTTTATTCTTTATTATTATGGCTTATTTGTCTTCATCTGAGTGACCTACATTATTTAAATGCCTCTTTATGATACCAACACATAATACATGATATAATATCGTGTCACTTTCTCTTATATATTGTAATGTCAGTGAACTTATGGATCGCCAACCCCAAGTATACCTATTACAGACTAGACTATATGAGTTTACCTTCGCTTCGACAGTATTTCAGTCATATAGCGACGTCCAGCTAATTACAGGTGGAGGAAGACCCCGAATGCACGGAGGCATCCGGGAAAACAAACCACCGACCTACCGCAAGCCAGCTGGAAGACTTCCTCACATGAAAATCCGAATGACCATGTTACAATAAATGGCGTAACCATATTATAGAGACAAAAAAAAAGTTCTATGGCATTAAGTTTTGTAGGGGTTACTTTTGTATTGATCAATCATATGCAAATATTTTAGAACGAAGGTGTCACAGACCGCAAACGTGTGTGTTCGTACATAAATTAAACAAAAATAGGTACGTACTGACTGAACTATATTTGCTACTTGAACAAATTCAGCGACAACATTTGATTTTCGTGACGGTTAAATTTATTTCCTTCTCACTGGTACCTGGTAATACCTACCGGTATTACGTCATCTGTAGTTTTGAAATGTTAATTAGCAGTAAGGAGGTACCACATTAGTTAGGGCCCCTATATGCAGCTAAGGGCTACCAAAGCAGTTAGGGGCTACCGCAAAAGTAAGGTACTCCACCAGTAGTTTGGGGCTCCTACAGCACTTACGGGCTACCACAGCAGTTAGGGGCTGCCGCAGCAGTTAAGGGCTTCCATACAAGTTTTAAATTATTAATACAGTCTGTATATGAATCAACAATTTGCAAGTTTTAGTATAAAAGTCACTAATTAATCATTAATCACTCAGAAAAACAGTTTGATTAATCGACGATCTCTTTCGGACAGATTCCCAACACTAATAAAGATCAAAACATAACAATAAAATGTGAATGCCTTTGATATCATTTGTACTATTAATCATTTCCAGAGTTTACAAGGCAAAACAGTACTGTAGCAATGTAGATCAAAACGCAGTGACAGACAGCATCGAACTCTACATTCAGAAATAAGTTTACAGTAACTTTTTTTTCATTGACGAATAAGAATTTTCGTGGAGGATTAATCAGCGTAGTCGTGGTCAACGGTTCGTCGACGAACTGATTAATCAGTTTAATACTTGTGAGCGATATCTGGTGGGTGCAGCAACTTCTTATACGAGTTTGTTTAAGACGTATTACTGTCAAATTTCAAACCATCAAAGATGTGGTGAAACTTTGTGATTTAATCAAAAACATATTTCATAAAACATTTTGGTGTACGTGTCAAATATCGGGTATTTGATGGTAACACATCTTTTTCTTTTCTATAGTAAAGGTGAGTTAAAGTTAAGGTAAAATTAAGATTTCTATCTCTTTATAAGTGACCCAGAAAGTACAATAAATCAATGTAATGAATTCCATTTTCTATTTCATTCCATGCTACATGTACGTCGTCCTCCATTATGTTTTTAATGATAATATTGATGATAATAATGAAATTGTTGATGATGATTTTGATGATGATGATGATGATGATGATGCTGCTGATGATATTGTTGATGATGATTTTGTTGTTGATGATGATGATGATGACACTGGACATACATTTCTTAATTTTCCACCATGTCACGCAGAGATATAAATCTCATATAACTGATATGATAGAATAACAAAAACCACTCTATAATATATAATATATTCGGTAACTATATACATAATGTTTATATGCTTTAGATAAGAGAATTATACATTGTATTTCTCATGTGTTTATTCATGTGTTTTATTTTTAACCGTCTTTCATATTTCAGTCTGTATCGTTTTGTACATGTATATGTGTATATATATGTATATGTATATGCGTACATATATGTATATGTTTTATTTATTTTATAGGTTTCGTCATCGTCGAATACCCACGGCCGATCGACAGATCATCTATAGGTCGCCATGATATCATGTAGTGAAACGGAATAAGTCAGCCGGGGGTATTCGATGATGAGGTTTCATGAACAAAAGTGAGACGTAAATAAACCTGTCTGTCTGTCTGTCTGTCTGTCTGTCTCTCTCTCTCTCTCTCTCTCATTCATTGTGTTCCCGGCTGTCTAAACGGCGACGTACCTTCTAGGTTGATTTCGCTATCCACGCAGGCAGAACAACAGTCATTCCTCGTGGTGACATTGTAGCAATGGTGGGGCTCTATGTTGTCGCAGTACGGGCGGTCAGCATTCTGGCAGCTTTCTGGAAATACAAGTAGCAGTAGTGGTTTGCTGGGCTTAACATCCTACCGACGGAATTTCAGTCATTTTGGGGACTTTGTCTACATGTGACAGATACATAGCTACCTTCCTCCGAATGTACCAGGGTCGTTTTTATTAAATTAAAGACGTAGTCAGGGATCGATCCTACTGGGCAGACTCTCTAAACACTAGAGGTAAAGTCCCTGTAATGGTTCCGCTACGTTTCGGACCTTATAACCTTTCACGGAGATAACCAAATTTTCCTAATGTTTCATTAGGGTACCAAGACATAGCGGAAGAATTACAGGGATTTCCTTAATCATCGGGACTGGTGATACTGGGTGTTTTTGTAATAGTTGAAGCAACAACAGCAGTAGTAGTTGAAGGATGTTGTAGTGCTAGTAGTTATTGTTGTACAAGTGACAGTAGAAGCAGTTGTTACTGTAATTGTTATAAAGGAGCAGCATATTTTGGTATGCCGTGTATTGACGGTAGAAGTAGTGTGTAGTGTGATTGTAACTGAAAAACATACGGGATGGAGAAGGATGACCTGACTGAAGCTAGATGAAATCCTTTATCTCCTGTGTATATTCTTACACAAAGAATAAACATTACCACTACGGAATTCTGAAATAAATTGGAACAGTGAGAATTTGGACAGAAAAGTAAGGGGGGGGGGGGGGGGGGCACGACAGGCCCATGTTGGTTATGAGAATTGTATACCTACGAATTAAACCCATCTATAGCTAAGATTGATTTGAGGAAATAATATTTAAAGGTGACTTTTCTTTATTAATTCGGCTAAGAGTATATTCCTCCCACAACCTAACGTCTTTTTAAGACGTTGACTTGGATGATGTCATAACACTAGTTAACAATGTTTACTGTAATACAATGAAGTCTGGCCAACCTCTTGCCCCAGGCAATAATATCATGAGAGAAACATTTCCTGGGACATCGGTTGTTAATCGTGCCCTGTCACTTCTAAAAATAACGAAACCCTATATTTATATACCTTCACGTGTCTTGGCAAACAAAGGGAGAAGTATTTCTTTAAAAGTTTATAAACTCGACCTTGGTTTTCTATTGAAAAGATTTGTCACAGCAAAGGAACTAGTACATGCAGTAGAATTTGTTGTCACTGATGATATTGTCGCAGTAGTAGCAGTAATACATCATAATGGCTACTAGCAATACAATTATGTCCATTATAATTAGTGGGTGCCGTGATAGGAGTGTTAGTGGAGATCGAAGAAGAATTAGTAAAAGAAGCTGAACATAGATATACCGAGGGTTGTGCAAGAGGATCCCCCACCAGCAGCGGTTGTAGTAGAAATATTTCGTATAGTATAAGTGTTTTTTTATTGGGTTTAACGTCCCACCGACAGTATTCCAGTCATTTAGAGACCGTCTACATGAGACAGATACGTGTATAATGCCGCCACACTGCAGTTTCACGCCGTAGACATGTGGCATGATACCACACCCAGTCACATTATCCTGACATCGGGCCAACAAGTCCTGGAACTAACCCCTGATATTATGCTGAGCGTCAAGAGAGGGATCTATGCCAGGACGATTTTTTACGACTTAAGTAGGTCGAGGTCGAGGATCGAACCTAAAACCTTCCGTTCCCGAGGCGGACGCTCTAACCACTCGGCCACAGAGGACGGTATGTAATATAAGTACATGTACATGTAGTTGAACTAGTTAAAGCTATTGAAGCGGTGTTGGCTTCAGCAACAAGACTCGGAGCAGAATAAGACGAAGAAGAAAAATCCGTATTAACTGGAGAAGTATTATTATCATTAGTAGAAGAAGTAGCAGTAGCGGTGGTTGTAATACCCAAAGTGTACTCCTGGACATGAAAACAACAATCAAACGTTTGAGAACCTTTATTGATTTATACGGTCTGACTTCTGTGGTGTTAACTTACAGCTGGGTAACACAATTTACCTTGGTATTTATCGTTCAAGCCTTTTTTCCGGCTGTCATAATTATTGTTATATATCTAATAAATCTATTTCTATTTCGTCTGCTTTCAAAGGCTCGGCAGCCTAAAATAATTTATCATGACACAGGCTTTTCTAGAGAGTTTAAACATGGCAGGAGTTGATTCGGATACATTCTATAGGGATTTAAACAGAGTATTGTGTAGATACGTGAACTTTTATAGATCTCAGCCTTATGAAAAGTCTTATTTTATAAGCGGGATAAAATGCACAGCTTATTGGAATATTGAATACGTATATAAAAACTTAATATCACGGGTTTATTTTTACACGTTTTTCCCCATTTGAAACTTGTTTTTATTTTGTAATTTACGACGTGTCAAAAAGTTCACTTAGTTGACACTTTTCTCGTATGACGCACGGGCTGAAAGCTCTTTATATACAGTAGTGAAGATCGAGTCTTTGGTAAAACACATTAAATACACGACTGTCCCCGCAAACATAACCACATGAGTCCGACGCTTTCTGACGGGCCCTTGAACTGAGATTTTGGTGAAACGGGTTTTCCAGACCAGAAGAAAGGACCTCAGCCCCTTGAGCGTTTAGTAGAACATAGGTTCACCGCAGTCAATCCTTGGGCCAGAGGCTTATTTTTCTGTTTCCATATGTGTTCTAATATGACTTTTCTGACATCCATTTCATTACTTCTAATAGCCTATAGCTAGTTTTGTTTACGGACCCGACACAGTTGTTCATCTGTAACATAGGGCTATACAGAACATATAGAAAACTCCTGATTGTAAAAGTTTAATACGGATTTAAATTTAAACGAGCGACACAATGCAACACAATACACCTCATATAAAGTCATTGAAAGTAAGTATAAACGTACTTTAAAATAAATCCATGTTTATTACTTCAATGTTTCCTGTTAAAGACTGTAAGAGTATTTCTTACATGGCCAATACAGATTGCTATAGCAGAAAATATAAACTGACCTGGTGGCATAGCTAGTGTACATCCAATTCCAATGAAACTAAAAATACACGAACTCTATTCAATGTTCTAAAACACTTTTTTTTATCGATGGCTCACAGATCCAATATCTATTTTTATCCCAAACAGTCACGGAGGAGAAGTCAATAAACGGCGCGACAGACGCTGTGTATTAGCGAGACGGGTGTAACTCGGCCTTATCTTTGGGTTTCCCTATTACAATATGTCGGCGATAGTACTTGATCAGTCAGCTGTGAAACCAAACGCCCAGGTAAATGGGTTATGTTTTGTATGGTGAGCACTTCATGTCACATGTCACCATACTGGCGTCTCTCGCGAAGCGGCTTTTTGTTAGGGGAGGGGGAAACAATTTTGGCGATAGTTCCATTATATGATTTCTCGAGGAAATGACACGATTTAAATGCATTTGTATTTTCGTCAAGACGAGGATCCCCCATTAAACTCTGTTTCAAAATTCGACTTTTGCAATGGTGATAATCACAAACTGGTGTCTTTAGTCTCTTTTAAAACGTTTTATAACTCCATACAGCCAAAGCATAATGGTCATTCTGAAAAAGAACGACATCAAACGAGATTTACAAATACATGCATAAATATTATTGCCTCTGGAGCGGGAGGTCGTGGGTTCAATCCGTGGCCGCGACATATCAAAGTCGGAAAAAATGGTACTGTTATAGCTCCCTTGCTTGGCGCTCGGCATATAAGGGTAGTTGCAGGACTGGTTGGCCTGGTGTCAGGATAATGTGACTGGGTGTGGTACCATGCCATATGTCTACGGCGTGATACTGCAGTGTGGCAGCACTATATCTGTCTCAAATAGACATCGTCTCCAAATTACTGAAATACTGTCGGTGGGACGTTAAACCCAACAAACAAACAAACATAGATATTGTTTGCAATATGAAGTGCCTTTTATTGAGTGTTAATGTGAGTATGCTACGATTCATTCTAAATGGTGAAATAGCTGTAATTCTAAATCCAGTATAAACTCGATAGAGGCCAAGGTCATTTGACGCCAAACCTCTACACGTTTTCCTGCAACTCTAGTTACTAGTATTAACACAAATGAACTCGCTCTTTGTTTCATGATAACTCCATCTGTAGTCTCTCGGTGCCTTGAGCGCTTTGATTTGTTTCATTATGATAAGGAATAAAGTTACGTTTATAATTGTCAGTAACGTTACCGTCGACATTGTTTATATCGCTGTATATATTGTTTATATTTGTTAATATATTGTTTATATTTATTAATATATTGTGTATATTTGTTAATATATTTTCATAAGTCACTCTGCCACGCCAAATGACCTAAATAAGTTACCATACAATAGACTGAGCGCTGCAGCAGTTACACATTTAAACATCAAATTACATAACGACGTAGGGCTGTTGTTCAGATTACAGACCGGAAAGATATGTTGTTTTATTACCTTCGTAATGCCTTTACAGTATACATAACCATGTATTACCTCCGTAGCAAATAAAGATAATATACGGAACTCAGCTGCATTGGGTTTTTCAAGTAGGTGAAAACAAGGTGTCCATGCAATGTTGCTGAAAAGCATGCACCACAACAGTACTTTAAGACCTTTATTCAATTCTAACGGCAAAACTGTGTTCCTACCTACATGGAACTGGGAAAACTTACTGCGTTTGTTATTCCCAAAGACATAAAACCAAAAGATGCGCTACTTAGTAAGTCTCGTATACTCTCGGCGCGGCCGCGATATTGTGAAATAGCCGGTTTGAATAAAGGAAGTAACTACTGCACGGAGTTGTGTTCCGACGCCATCACAACTTCCATTAAGGATATGCAATGCAAAATCAGTAAAACTTTTTTTTAATAACTAGTTTATTTTTTGATAATGTGTGAAGCTTGAAATCTCTTTATTTAAAGAATATTATGGCTACCGGTAATTTAGATTCTATTTTTATCACGAAATTGACTAAATGGATAGGGTATCTATCATACAATTTTAATTCATGTAACAAAAATTTCTATGCATTTAATTATTGTTATTTCGTTTAATATGGTGGCATATTTCTGCCAGCCACTTATCCACTTAGCTATGTTGAAACTTTTCTGAAAAATTGTCACATTCAGTTAGTATCTGGCAAGTAGCAAATTTTCAAGTTATCTACTTAGGTATCAAAACAGGACTAAACTGTCTGTTAGTGCCCACTACTGCCAATCACATATTCACTTATTTTAACTGGATACCATGCCTTTTTCCAGATAATTATGTGAAAAAATGCTTGTTATCCACATAATTTAACTGACTAACTTGAAAAAAGGCGAGATATCCAGTTAACTTAAGTGAATATATGGCTGGCAGAAGTTTATGTAAAATAACTTACACCTTTGTATTATGTAGCTCATTATTTTCATTTTAATCCTGGGGTATCCAGTTTTGGCCAGCCTAAGAATTTATTGTGCGACCAAACAGTCCCTCAACTATATATCAAATATATTTCCGAATGTATGAATATCTTTCCTTCAAATGTAATAAATTGTAAATGGCAACTGAATGCAAATTGAAAAAAAATAAATGTCCAAAAAAAACAAACAATTGCAGTCAAAAATATCATTTCCAAAATGGCGCCTTGAGGTCTCGCTAGTACAATATAATACGAAATTGGAATAAATAATTCACTCACATCAAAGTGGATTATTTTGAGTAACAAATATATTTATTTGTCTGTTTATAATGTTTTTCATTATCACCTACCTGTTCTATATCAAACAATCAGGTATAGGACACTATATCAAGTAAATCAAACACTTATTACGATTAATTATTTAAACAAGATATTTTACACCCAATTATTGCGCAAATTTATGATAAAATGATTAAAGAATAGGACAAAAAACACCATGGCAATTTTATATACTGCATGTACAGTTAAAAACCTGTATTAGCGGTCACTTGTGTTAAGCGACCAACTTGCATTTAGGGGTCAGTTTTAATATTACCGAACTAGCAATTTGTTATATGTCTAATCTTCATTTAGCGGTCAGTTTTAATATTACCGAACTAGCAATTTGTTATATGTCTAATCTTCATTTAGCGGTCAGTTTTAATATTACCGAACTAGCAATTTGTTATATGTCTAATCTTCATTTAGCGGTCAGTTTTAATATTAACGAACTAGCAATTTGTTATATGTCTAATCTTCATTTAGCGGCCACATACTGTTGTTCCCTTGACTGACCGCTTAGGACGGGTATGACTGTGCATGCAGAATGGGGTAGCGTCCTGGAGGGGACCTACTACCTCTCCCACTGATGTACTCTGGCCATGTGTTTCACTATGCAAATATGAAGTATGTATATATGTATGTATGTATGGACATGTATATTCTATTACATGCAGTTATACAGTTTCTAGATAGGATGCATGACTATTTATTCCCGGCTGAGGAAAGACACCCAAGTCGCTAGAATTGGCAATAAGAATCACTTCCGTTTGTCGGTCTGTAGACAACGTTTGTCCGCACTATTTCTTGATATTGTTATATCACATATAGTAGTATGTAGATACAATTACATGACACCATTTTTGAATAAATCTCAAGAAACATGTAAAAGTTTGAAAACTTATGGAAATAAAAAAAAATGTCACCATATAATAACAAAGAATTGGTGAGCTACTAGAATATGTGTAGAAAATTGATAAATCTTTTTCAGATCTATTTAATTTTTTTCTCGATAATTTTGTAAAAGATGATGTTTTAAATAGAAAAGTCAAGATAAACGTATTAATGAAAGGTTGGAGAATTGTTTAAAGCATCTTATTTAAGATTACAATAATGGAAAAAATGGCAATGACATAAATCCAGAAAAAAAAACACGTGTTTATACACTCATATATTTATATACCAGAATTGAAAGAAAGTAGGTATGCCGGTGTATCATTCTCATATGTATGGAATAGTTAGAAAAAGGATGAACATGTAGGATTACCAGAAAATGATAATGTTATTTAAAAGTTGTTTTTTTTTAATTTGTAAATGCATAAATAAAATACAAAATGATATAGATGTGGATAAAAAATAAATATCGACGCAATATTTTAGATGATGTATATGTGTACACATGTTGAGGAGAAATAAGAAGATAGATAATGGCAAAATTAATTTTGATTTAATCATAAATGCAATAATTGTAACGAGTACTGTGTTCCAGCGGTTACGTACTTGACTTTGGTTATTAGATACATGTATTAAGTTTGGAATAGGGATCGAATCCCGTTCGGGGTCAAGGTATTGTCACGACATACCCAGGTACCAAGTACTAGTCCAACCAAGGAGCCATTGAAAGGGATAAGAGTAAGTTGTAAAATCTTGTTTTCCAATCGACATAAATAAATATGAAAAAATATTACAAATTTCTGTATTCTCATAGAAAAAAGAGTGTTCTTTGGAACTCGTGTGCCACCTTCTGAAGCGTGACGGAAAAAGTCTGGCGGACAGACAGACGGACAGATAGTCGAAGGAAAAGTGATCCCTATGTGTCGCCTGACTTACAGCAGGTAACACAAAAAGGTAGATCGGAAATATCCGGGGAATAATAGACCTATAAGTCTTACATGCTTTATATGCAAAGTAACGGAAAAAGTTGTACGGGGTAAAATTGTGGACCATATGCAGACAGACAAATTATTTAGTAAGAATCAATATATCAGGAAGATCCGCAGTACTACAGAAGCTGAAATTAATTGATAAATGGACTGAAATCCTAGGTTGATAAAGGATATTGTGACTTCATGATGGCGTTTGATAACGTTAGTCATGTAAAATTGATTGAGAAATTAAGGATGAACAATTTTGGAATATCATATAGGGATTGGATTGAAGCTTTTTTGCTCAGTAGGAAACAGAGGGTATTGAATGAATGGCGAATGTTCAGACTGACATGACGTAACGTCTGGGATTCCTCAGGGATCAGTTCTTGGTCCTGTGTGCTTTGTTCATTACATAAACGACTTACCCAGTATTTGCGATATGAAAAAGTGGTCAGACAAATGGTTACTTCATTTCCATCCAGAAAAGTGTATTACTATGAGAATGGGCAAAAGTAAAGTTTAAAATTTTGAGTAAAAATTAGACGAACACTATGGACCTATGAATAAATGCACTGAAAAGAAGGATAGTGGAATATTGATAGACTACAAGTTAACTTTAGAAAAACACATTGAAAATACCTTTATTTTTTTTAGATAAAAAACCAATGAAATGACAGAGAACGTGCTAAGGAGAGCAACTTAGCAACTATCAGGATTTATCAAAACTTTTAAAAAGGAGACCTAGATTAGAATTTATGAAACCTTCATTTTGCTACAGCGTAGCGGACATTTGGAATAGATTACCAAACGAAGCAGTGTCAGCAAGATCGGTGTACTCATTTGAAAGTCTGTTATATAGATTTATGAGCAATCATTCAATAAAATATAAATTATGTATACTGAACCAAGAATATTACACTGAAGTTTTGACGAAGTTTCAAGTGATGAAAGCGAGGAGCTGGACGAGAACAGATTGCGAGTGAGCGACCTTCTTCTAGATGGACATCTGTAAGTATCTGTAAGTCAAATCAACGGGTAGCTTCAGGCAACGTGCACTACACGATATGTTGAATGAAAACAAAGGGTTGAACTGTGCTTTTGTTAACTTTACAAAGGCCTTTAAATTTATAGGTAGATACTATTTGTGGTATGAACCTATTAAACCAGGAAACAGGGGAAAGATGTTCGAGATTATAAAACCTATGTATACAGTTGCTAGATCTAAAGGTAGATATGAATATTGTAGTTAGTGAAGAGTTTATTTGCTATATACATCGGTATAGGGGTACGCCAAGGGGAATCAATGTCACCGATTTTATTTTCCATGTATTTAAATGATATCGAAGATTATTTTGTATTAAATGAAAACAGAGGAGTTGGTATTGGGTAACATTATATGTTTTTGTTTATTTAGACGATATTGTGATTTTGTCAGAATCAGAAGGATGTTTATGGAAAGGTTTAGCATTATCAGAAGAGAAGTGTGATATTTGGAAACCTCAAGAAAGACAAACATAATGGTGTTATATATCAGGATAACCAAATATCATTATTGATAATAAAGTTTTATTCCGCATGAAACAAGCTCACTCTAGCATGAGTGAAGAGACTAATACATAATACAGTAACAGTAACTCATGTGATAGATAATGCTCTAAGCATATTGTTGTTGTCTCCCTTATCATAAACATTCTATGGTTAAGCAATTTAAATACATATGTACCAAGGTAGTGGGTATTTCAGTGCAATTTGTCATTGGGGGCTTTGTATGAAGTTACAACAGAGTCAATAAATTTCAGGTATTTCACCGAAGCATAGTCTGGATAGTTATATTTAATAGCTTATAATATATATAGTAAGGTCGTGGTTTAATCACAGTAACAAGATGGTGAGATTACAAAACAATATTTGTAGCACGACAGCTAACTCAAAATTACATTATATATAATGAATTAGGTAGAATGTCTTGATACCCAAGAGAAACGATTTGTATTACAGTCATTTGTAGATGACGTCTACTTGATAAAGATATAGTGCTGCCTCACTGCAGTATCACGCCAAAGACATGTGGAATGATATCACACCCAGTCAAATTATCCTGACACAGGGTCATCCAGTCATGGTATTACTCTTATATTTATATCACTGGCTGGGAACACGTGACCTAGCGCGCACCTGTTAGAACGCGACAAAAAGGTAAACAAACCGTGTTTTTCGTTATTTTCACTTTAAATCCGTACGAATTTTTTTAAAAAGAAGTAGCCTATAAAATAACCACGTGTCTGTAGATTCTTTAAATGTATAGAATGCACACATTTACTTATTATTTAGTCCATAATTGCTGATCAAAAAATCGAATCAGAGATGCAGCACGCATGAAAGTTCTAAAACTGCATAAGAAAAAGATGCTGTGCGCATACCTCTGAGTAAATTATAATGCCAAACGGTATGTGCTCGAACCTTTTTTTATCATAATTTGTTGTCAATATAATTTATGGAAAAGATAACTTCAGGCCTGAATAATTTTGTGAGAGTAGATTGTAAATTAGATTCTTATTAAAATAACTGAAAAATTGCTAAAAAAAACAAAACCTCAGCAGTTTATAAATCTATGCCAAATTATCAAAGTTAGAAGGTAGATTTAGGAAGACTTTTTTGCCTTGAATTAAAAAAAAAGTTTAGCAATGATTTTGTAATTTTTTGCCTAAATGAGATTTCCTCAACCTGTTATAAGCTGAACATCGCTATATAACTGAAATACTGTCGCAGCGCCCGTCCCCCCCCCCCCCCCCCCCCCCCCCCACATACACACACTTTTTCCGTGTAAGATTAATATATTTGTGCTGTAAATATCCCATTTTTTCTTTTATCTTGTAGATCATCATGGTGCGGAAGGTAAGATACAAACTTTCGCTTTGTCAAAGAAACTGCTTGAAAAGATCCCCCTTCAAGACCCGGAAAGATCTGAACAGGTGGATAAATACTTACGATGAAGTATTGAATAAAGTGAAATGGGACGTAAAAAATACTCCTTTGAGAAAAATTTCACCTTTGAAACTTAGAAGCAACAATCGGCAATTTTCATTGACAAAATCTCCATTCGCTAGGAAAAAAGCAAGTTTTCAGACCCCTGTTAAGTCGCCAACAGTAAAAAGATTTAAGACGTGCTTATCTGTAAAGTTTGATAAGAGCCCCATTAAGCATTGTTCCAACGAACGTTTCTCCACATTTAATAATATATCGTATGATAAACATGATGCGGATGATCTTATAAAATTAGATGAAAACCAGCATTCAGATACATGTGGAAATAGTGCAAGTGGCACTGACATTTCTATTGATGATGACAAAAATGGTAATGAATCGGAAAAAGACATCCTTCAGGAGTTCATGTGTTTGATGCCAAAAGTTGTGGATGTTATAACAAAAGAAGGGCTACACAAAGAGTTTTTAAACCTTTTCGAATTAGTGGCCACAGAAAGCTTTCCAATGGACAATATAGCATTTTTACTGTGGCTTGAAGTTGTTAAATGGTTTAAATGCAGCACATCAACAACAACTATGAGGTATTCTAATGAAACAAAAACATTTTGGAAACTTGGTTATCGACTCTTTGGTGGTCGTTTTGTGGCGTTTATGACTGGATTTCAAATTTTTAATCAAGTTGTGCAAAACGTATCAAACCCGGGCTTGTACGATCCTCTTCAGTCAGACATCAACTTTGCTGTGCCAGATGTGAAAAGACTTTCAGCCTACAACCCCTACTCATTAGAACTAGGACAGGGAGTAAGGAGTCCTAGGGTAGCCCACCAAGTTATAGAACTTTTGAGCAAGAATGGTAGTGATAAGTCTTTTTGTGTGACCTTTGATGGAAAAAAATTGAAATCTGGATTAACAAGTGAAAGTGGCGATGTGGATCTTATTGGTTTTGAAAAGGAGGAATCCACCTGTTCAGATCTTTCCGCGTCTTGAAGGGGGATCTTTTCAAGCAGTTTCTCTTTCTTTGACAAAGCGAAAGTTTGTATCTTACCTTCCGCACCATGATGATCTACAAGATAAAAGAAAAAATGGGATATTTACAGCACAAATATAATAGTGTGTGTGTGTGTGTGGGGGGGGGGGGGGGGTACGGTCGCTGCGACAGTATTTCAGTTATATAGCGATGTTCAGCTTATAACAGGTTGAGGAAATCTCATTTAGGCAAAAAATTACAAAATCATTGCTAAACTTATTTTTTAAATTCAAGGCAAAAAAGTCTACCTAAATCTACCTTCTAACTTTGATAATTTGGCATAGATTTATAAACTGCTGAAGTTTTGTTTGTTTTTTTAGCAATTTTTCAGTTATTTTAATAAGAATCTAATTTACAATCTACTCTCACAAAATTATTCAGGCCTGAAGTTATCTTTTCCATAAATTATATTGACAACAAATTATGATAAAAATGATTCGAGCACATACCGTTTGGCATTAATGTAATCAGAGGTATAGTATGATGTAGCTTTAACGGGAGGTTCATCCTGCCATATCGCTATGAAAACGCCATCTACAAGACGAAACGTAAATAGTCCGTATACCGATATTAACATAATAAACACATTAGAATATAAGAATAAGAATAGCGAAACATCATATTTTCTTTGGCCATTTGTTATGCGTCCTGCATCATCTTGGTAAAATTCATGCGTCCTGCATCTTTCCAATATTTGCAAATTATAACGATTATTGTGCATATTCTACAAAAAGAAATCTATGTTTTCGTGGCATATAAATGGTCATTTTACAAGTGATATGGGTGAGAAAGCATTGAATATTACTGAAATATCTTCAATAATCTAAATATGTATGCGCACAGCATCTTTTTCTTATGCAGTTTTAAAACTTTCATGCGTGCTGCATCCCCGATTCGATTTTTCGATCAGCAATTATGGACTAAATAATAAGTAAATGTGTGCATTCTATACATTTAAAGAATCTACAGACACGTGGTTATTTTATAGGCTACTTCTTTTTAAAAAATTCGTACTGGATTTAAAGTGAAAATAACGAAAAACACGGTTTGTTTACCTTTTTGTCGCGTTCTAACAGGTGCGCGCTAGGTCACGTGTTCCCAGCCAGTGTATATGTTTAACGTCAAAGAATGGAGCTATATCGGTGCATTATTTGTCTTTGGTATATCACGACCGGGGATCGAACACACGACCTTCTGATTCCGGGGGCGGAAGCACAAACCAAACGGCCACCGAAGAACAATTTAATGTCATGCCAAATGTTTGATGAAATATACCTCAGTTGTGTGATAACATTTAATCATCATCAAATCATCGAAGTTAAAGTCACAAAGGCTGCATCTGTCCGGAGAACAAGATGCGAACAAAATACTAACCTGTACAGTGACCGGGCTGTGCATAGACTGTTATACAAAAAATATGGGCACGTCAGTCTGTAAGACTGTCTGTAGTCGAGATTTGTCCGCCCAGTTTCTCGGCTACCTTTGTACGGATTTTGATCAAACTTTACAAGACTGATAAGTACCAAGCCTAGTTGCGCATATCGTTGGCATATCATGCTTTGATCGATTTTAAATGAGTTATGGCCCGTTCTTGTATTTCTCAAATTTTTTTGTTTTCGCTATTCTTGGCTACCTTTGATCGGATTTTGGTTTAATTTCACAGCATTAATAAACAAAGAAAAGTTGCGCATATCGTTGGCACGCCTTCATCAGCTGGATTTTAAATGTGTTATGCCCCTTTATTATATTTATTGAGCATATTTTGTCCATACTATATCTTCGCTACCAATGGTTTTATTTTAAGTTCACAATATTAATAAGTATGAAGCTAGTTGCACCTATCGCTGGCACATCATGACCGGCTTGATTTTATATGAGTTACGGCCCTTTGTTATATTTATAGAAGATATTTTGTTCATTTTTTTTTTTGGCTACTTTTCATTTTATTTCACAATAATTATAAATAACAAGCCTTCTTGCTCATATTATAAGCTTAACAACAAGCCTACTTGCTCATATTATAAGCATATGAGATACTTGCTTCAATTTTCATTGAGTTATGCCCCCTCCCTCTTGCCATATTTCTTGAATACATGTATATTTTATTTGCTGTATTTTTCAACTACTCATGGTTAGATTTCGATATAACTTCACAGCATATATAAGAACCAACACTAATTGCACATGTCCTTGGCCTATTTATTTATTTATTGCCAAATTTATTCTGCGTATGTATAAGTGTATCGGAGCTTTAACGGGTTTTGGTGTGTTTATATTTTTATCTTTCAACTTTATCAAGACTATTTGACATGGTAACAGTAACTGTGACAAAAAGCCGTATCTGGGGGTATTCGTCATCTTTAATGCTAGTTCTTGTTTTAGTCAATAAAAGCCATTTTCTAAATTTTGTTAAAAATATTCATTTATTCTCAATTTATATACATATGAAAATATGAGATTATACAAAGAGAGTTTAAAAATTTTAAATGACAAATGTTACGGGAGAATATACCAACAACCACGTGTTTTCTTTTTCTCCTCGTAATTAGAAATAAAAGTGTAAAACTGATTTTCAACCATTACGATTATGCTTATCACCCCATGTCCGCCAAAGAAATGTTTTATGGAATAAATAATGAATTGACAGACTCGACAAATGCTGGATCTTCGTCTGCTGCAATGTTTTATGAATAATGATTGTTTTGATCAAGTAGCGACACCTGTAGGTGGAGCCAGCGGTCTTTTTTTTATTTCAAAGAATTACGGCGATACCAGAGAATCATGGTAAAACATTGTGAACAATAATATGTTTTTATACCTTATTAGAAAGGCTGAAAAAAAAGAATTGTTTTCACAGTATGGTACAAAGGTGGAATAGCCTTGACATACAGAAATAAGTAGATGATGAGACTTCATTGATAATTTAATTCCGTTCCAGTCGTTAGTCCCGCGATATGAGGGAAAAGCATCCTACTGCAGACAGACTTCAAACTGATAGGTTTTAAAACTTAGCAATCAATCGCATTTTGAGCTGATGAGTACAGTCATACCGGTGCATCAATTATTAAAGTAAAATCTAACTTGTATGTGCATTAGAGACTTTGAAGTTTGTGAGGCAATGTACACATATAACGCTTTTAGATGCTAAAGACAAGGTTTAAACGAATTTATTTCCGCACTCTCTCGATCGTATATAAAATATTTATCCCCTAACCACATTCTCTCTATAGCAAAGTACTGAAAACACTGACTAGCTAAAAAAGAATGCGAAATATATACCAACCTACACAGAGACACACGCATAGATGTGAGTTCAAGAGAATAACTAAGATAGTAAATTACGGAACATGAACATAGCTGAAAAGAAAAAGAAACGTCCCCATCTTTAATCCAGCACTTGACACAGGTATTCTGGTACCTCCAGCCATAATCAATTGGCGGCGTATAGAATGGCGTGTTACAGGATGTTAGAGTAAACAGCCGCGAGTGGAAAACTTTTTTATGCAGCCTTTTGGAATAATTCAATAGATTTTGAAGCTGTCTCGAATAAAACGCGCATCAGAAATATTCAAATATCAAGAAGTTTACCGGAATTTTCACCGAAATCTCCCATCAGTCCCATTCTATAGTTAATGATATATTACAAAAAGACCGTCAGATATTATCGTAGATGGGTCTCTCTCCTGGCAGCCATGTATTTCGTCGGATTTAAATAATTTTAATATTCTTGGTAGAAAATTAGCCATGGAAAATATGTGCCATAAACTATGAAATCCCTGCAGTATATTTTGACAAGAAGATTTTCAAATGTGCACTATGTGCATAAAAGGAAGAAAAGCGGTATAAATGTAGTAATTTTATACGCCCGAAGGGCGGTATTATGATATGCCACTGGTCGTCCGTCCATCCGTCCATTCGTGTCCGCTCTATATCATAAGAACCACTGGAAGGAAAATGAAACTTTTTGACAGAAATGTCGACTATACCAAGAGGATGTGCAGAGCGTAGTTTTCGGGTGTTTTTGGTTCAAGGTCAAGGTCACACTTGAAGGTCAAATGTCATACTAGAATATTTTGTGTCCGGCCTGTATCTTTAAAACCACTGGAAGGAAATTACATGTAAAGTTATTTGTCAGAAATGTTAACCATACTGAAAGGATGTGCAGAGCGTAGGTTTAGATGTTTTTGTTCGAGATCAATGTCACACTAAAAGGTCACATGCCATACTGTTATAATATTAGAATATTTTGTGTCCGCTCTGTATCTTAGAACCGGTGGAAGGAAATTATAATTATTTGACAGAAATATCAACCATACAAAGAGGATGTGCAAAATATAGGTTTCGGATGTCTTGGTTCAAGGTCAAGGTCAAACTTGAAGGTAGTTAGCAATTTCTTGTCTACTCTGTATCGTATCGTAGGAACCGCGAGAACGAAAATGGAATTATTTGACAGAAATGTCAACCATATTGAGAGGATGTGCAGAGCATAGGTTCCAGATGTCTTGGTTCAAGGTCAAGGTCACACTTGAAGGTCACATGTCATGCTAATTTAATATTAGAATATTTTGTGTCCGCTCTGTATCTGTCATACTAATATAATGCGAAAATATTTCGTGTCTGTTTATTAGTCCCCTACCAATGTTTACAAGAGGGAACTGTATGTTTGCCCTCCTTCTTTCTGTCTACATCTCCTTATTAAAATGTTGCTCTTGATAAAGTGCTCATCCATTTGTCAAAGGTAGTTCACTTTCAATACCTTTCTTCAGGCGTATATTGCCCCGCCCTAGCATAACTCTTGTTTGATTATGTATCTTTTTTTAATAACTTAAAAGCAAACAATGAAGAATTTCTTGATTTCTTCACATCAATGATTGAATTCATTTGCAGAAAATGCAGTAGTTAAGAGAGATATGTTTTCCAAGAATGGAAGTCTCTTTTGTTGTGTTACTGTTTTATTGACTTCTTTTCCTATCATTTCAATGCATCGGTTTGATGTAAGTTATTATACAATAACGTAAAAGTGAAGTAAAATCAAAGCTACCCAATACATTTTTTTTCTTGACCGAAAAATCTGCCCATAAAAATCAACAACCTTATACATAATAAGAAGGTAGGTAATTTTCTTTCCATTGAAAACGAGCAAACCGCCGTCTCAATTGCCGTAACTCCTTGGAAAATTGATAGATTTTCGTAAAATTGTTCTTCTCCTGCGTGGAAGGGATGAATAAAGACAAACAGCTACCACAGACATCCACTTTGATTGCTAATTCTTGGAATGGAATGATATAACGCTATATTTTCAAACGGAACATTCTTTCATTACTTACAGACCATCAACTGTTATAGTTGCTAGGCATCTTGTGTGGAACATAATGTAGAGGGTAAAATATGATTGGAGCAAATAAAAATCTTTCCTTTTGAATAATTTTTTTATAGGTCAGGGACCAAGTGACAAACCATTACAAACAGATATAGACACGCGCATGATAGCTTTTTGGACTACTTTGATTTTACCAACCAAGCCTTAACACACTGTCTGTATGTATGATAAGTAATTTTGTGTTTTCAGTAAATTTGAAAAATAAAATTATCTTTAGCTGGATAAAACATATAAAAAACAACATATTTTTAAAAAGTGTTCTAAATAATGTTTGGATGAATCAATACTTTTGTGATGCTAAATGGGTAAAAAAGACACTTAACTAAAAAATTGTCTGATTTGTAGTAGTAGTAGTAGTAGTAGTAGTCTCTTCATTGTGCAAACATGAAAATACTTACAAAATCAAAAACAACGTTTCAATTAGTACAATGCCATTCCATATGGAATTATAAGAAATGAATATTTACATATTAAAATAACACTTTATAATAACTAAGCACAACGCTCTAATAGCATAAACAATACAAACGTACCGGTAACTAACTAAACACGTAAAATGATATAAAAGCGAGAAAGAGAAGGCTGTTTAAAACATGATAAACAGCAGCATCACATACACTTTTATACAGTGCAACAATCAACAAATATAGTAAGAAGGAAAATACATACTTAAAACAGTTCATTTTTATAGTAAAAAACGTCGTCTATCTACATCATTCTTGCAATCGTTGAATTTGTATTGGAAAAAAGAAATACATATTTATCAAAATCGTGCATTTCCGCAAACTGGTTATTATATGAAGTTGCCTTAGAGTATAATTCCTCCCTTAAATCATAAAATATGACAATGAAATAAAACATGCAGCTCACTTTCAACTGAGGTGTCATTACAAAATGGACAAAAATCTAGCTTCTTCACTCAAGCCCTCATAACGACCAGTCTCAATACGAATTGGGGCCACTCCTAATCTAAATTTACTGAAAGCTGATCGATTAGCAGGTGGTAAAATCATACTACAATATTGTTCAGTTTTAAAATATCAAATTTCACAGACCTATACAGTCTTAGTTTATTACGACCTTACCCAGATGGCCCAATAATATTATGTAAACAAGTTTGCCATTCATTAACAAAGTTATTCATTGTCATTTCCAATAATTTAATTTTAAACAAAGTATTTAAACATTCATAATTAAAAAAGACTTTACATAATTATACCAGTTTTTACATGACCGATTTGCCTAACTGTATGCCAAAGTGCAATACGTTTGTTTAGCCTAGATTCCTCCATTTTTGATAATTTTGACCAGTATAAAGCAATAAACTTCCATTGATTGATGTTTCAAAGTTTCAAAGTTTTATTTCATATACACCAGAAGGTCATAAGACCCATGTGGTTATTACAGCATGGCGACAGTACAAATAAACATAAATATAATAAACAATATATAAACAGCATTTAAATAGCATTATAGCTGTCTAGGTATATTTAAACATTTACTATTGCACTGCTTTTGTCAATATTGCATCTTCACTTGCCGAAAAAAAAAAAAAAGTGAAGTAATTGACATATATATATAAATAAATACGAACTTGTCACTATCCATGAAAATAACAGTACAGAGAGAGAGAGAGAGAATGTGAGGGAGGGAGGGAGGGTGAGAAAACAATTACAGACAGAAAAACCCAAAGGTTCTATTTAAATGTACACCTATTAATCTTGTTCATCTATCAAAATGATAGAATGTAATTAACCTGTTTTACTTTACAT
>CM037787.1:41778841-41801846 GCA_021229015.1 Solen grandis
GCAAGTCCAATGCTTTGACCTCTGAGCTAAATAGTCGACTCTCTAACGCAATTGTCAGAGATTGTATTTATACCTGTAACGACGCATCGTCAAATTTGTATATTTTAGCAAATTGTGTGATCAAAAGCATGTTGGTCACGAGGGACAAATACGACAGACGCTAGGTAATCGAAAGGCTCGCCTTTAACACGTTGTGATCAGGTGAGCTTGAGGCAATCCTTCCTTCATAATATTCTAAACATGGACCTTCAAATGCGTAAAACGAGAAAAGACAAGCATTCTCTGACTTGAAGGTTTTGGCTCTTTGGCTCACAGTTTATAGGTGCTTGCCTTTACTATAAATTCCCATGGTCACTTGATGGGTCATGATTATACTTTAACAATGAATGGATCACCTTAAAAATGATGACAAATATAACTAAGCGGATATAGCCACTGGATGAATGTGTCTCACTAAAGTACGAGTATTAATGAAATTCCTCTGATTTTAATTAAGTTGAAACAGCCGTAGCATTTGTTAGAATCCATGTGTATTAATGAGTGTCATTTGGGGTAAACTACGACTATCCAATATCATTGCCCTGCTAAATTATGCTACAAGCATGCACATATCTGACAATCTACAGGGAATGTTCTCATTTCATATTAATCTAAAAGCATATAAATTCCATGCTTCGATATTTTGCATGTAAGCCATTGCAAGGAGTGATTAGAGCAACCAAAGGTTATGGTGACTCCCTGCTTGGCTTTCTTTCAGCAAAACTTTTTTGTAGTTACATGACTATCAGGAGAATTTGACAGCATATGATTTCATGACACATGTCTATGACGTGGGGATGCAGTGGATTTCGAAATTTATGAAAATATTCTGTGATATGTAAAACCCAGCAAACAATTTTAATTTGACAATGGCACTTTTGTAAGCTCAGCCTGGTGACAGTTAAGCATATCAAAAGTACGGAATCATTTGCAAAACTACTTAATGGGACATTTCATCATGTTTGTTTATACCCCAAGCTTTATGACTTCAGATGATTTATTGTTTGACGATTAAGCATGCACACACAGGAAATTACTTCCCCATAAACATAACGATAACTGTATTATAGGATCGATGTGCGGCGACTAAAAATGCGAAATGGTGCATGAGATGTGCATCAAAACTTCCGTTTGTAATTTACGATAAACATACGGGATGTGGGTCTCTAGTTGAGACAGAGGTGCGTCGATACACTTGCAATATATGTGTAGTATAGGTTAATCAACGGCACATTACGTTAAAAGTGCGCAAACATATACTATGTGATTTATTAATTTACTTAAAGTGTAAATGTTACTAATGGACCTGTTGGGCAGAGTTTCCATACCAAATTCATGTACGTGTATATTGATTCTTTCTCATGTTAGTTATGTTTTATAAAATAAGACAGTTAGTTTTATAAAACCTCGTTTAAAGGACTAATTTAGACGAACATAACATGTAATTGGAAATAACTCAAAACTGATGTAACTGTTTCGCTGGCGGGTACGATAACGTTGTATAGAGTTCCGGTATCCTCATGCATGTCAGTCTTGAATGCCAGTCTTGCATGTTCAGGGGATGTATAATACTAGAAGGCTGCAAACAGTGTAACGTTTATATCCCACCGACTGCCTTGCTTTAATTCTTATACATCTTAAAAAATCACACAAATTGAACAACGAAAATATATGCAAACACAATTTTATTTGAACACTCTTAAACATAACAATCATTACTGTTAACCTTTTAACTAAATCTCGCTAATAAAAGTAATATATCGTGTCTAATTATTTTGAGAACAATTCAGTCGATCATTTTTGAGGATAAGACAATTTCAAGGGATGTATGAAAATTACCTCAAGATCACGAGACCGGTATTGACCAATTACATGGCCGATATCAGTGTCATATTATGATTTATAAATGGGACAATAACGATTTCAAAGCTAGCGGTCGGCCCGAATGGTATCTCTCACTTACACCATTTTTTAGTATATTTGTGTTGTTGTTATTTTTGCTGTTGTTGCTGTGTTGTTTGTTTGTTGTTGTTGCTGTTGTTTTGTATTGATATATAGGTATAAAGGATAATAAAACAATATATCGTCATCAGGATTTACCTAAATCTTTAATTCCTTAGTATAGCTTCTGGTATTTTCAAGGGACCCAGCATCAATTTCTGAAAATGACAAAGTAGTATTTATTTGAATGAGCTTGACGAACAACTGATTGTGACGATTTCTCCAGGGCGAACACTGCTTATAGCCTAGGGGTTTCTCCTTGATTATAATAAGCTTAATGCTATTTCCTTGAAACAGCGATTTTGATTAGAGATTATTTTTTTCTTAAGTCACCCAAGATAGAAGGGAAATGTTCATTGTCTAGTTTCCGGCGTGTTAGTAGTTAGTATATGGAAATCGAGAACCACTCTGCATGTGTAATCGGGTTCTTTGTTTTCTTTGCTGCTTCTTATGGAAAAATCCTAACGAATATCCGGCAGCCCGAGGGCATACCGGAACACAGCGCTAACTTCCCCTTACAGTCAGACAATAAGGGAGGTCACTGTGAGAGATTGACATATTCGGACTTAGATTTTTTTCCGGATCAAACCGTCTGTTTCTTTTTTCCTTAATTGTTGTTCAAAAAGTCCTTGCTGAAATTCAATAAGATTGGAACAGGTGACCGGTTAACAAGAATATATTCATGTTGTCCAATTGTCGTAAAAACAAACAAAATGAAGTATAAATCAAAATTTAAACAATAAAACGTCTTCAAGAAAAGCAAAACAATAATGTGCATCATAACATCACAAAATGTCATCTTGTTTAAATGCCGTCATATTTTGTTCTTATGATTTAGCATTGTGTTATTCGATGCAAATTACAGACTTATAATTTGTTCAATTTGTGTAGGCATTATCAAATAAGCAACGCCAGAATCTTCTCATTCAAATGCCACAATAACGTAATCCAAGATTCCTTAAATCTCCGGAGCCAAAAACTGTCCTTAAATTGCTTCAAAGTGTCTCCTGCATCCACAGTATCTGATACCACCAGTTTCACATATAAAATCTGCAATAGTTTGTTTACAAAGTATTGCGCTTTGTTTGAGCACCTAAGCAACATTTTTACTTCTTTTCACAAGAAGGAGAACTGCAATTAGTGTGCTAGTGACATATCAAGCTTTAATTGTGAGTTATTGCAAACATAATCTTATATTGTATTTGAGAAAGAAAAAAAATGGATCCTAGCCTTACACAGAAACGTATATTTGAAATTCAGTCGACTGCGTGATGGAACGTTAATTGCCAATTGTGTTAAATAAATGAATTTCTTCCTAAATAAGAAACGCCTACTCATCGGTATGTACGTCAATTGTGGGACTGTTTCATGAATTGTACTGTTTAAGATTATTTTTTTTAAATATTTAAGACAAAAATGAGGGTTGGAAAAACAGGACCGAAGTCCGGTTTTGGGGGGGTGAGTGAATAAAGTGTCTAACTCAGGGTGGGGTAAGGAGTTGGGCTTTATTCGTGGGATTAAACCTTGACCATAAAATGCCAAAAGCTAAAATTGCACTGGTATTAAGTCTTTCTTTGGATCTCAGCATTTAAGGAAAGTCCTAATACAAGCTGGTCAAGTGCAGGAATGATATTTGAGGTGGTGTCGTGACCCTCATAGTCCCAAAATGTGGTGAGTGAGATTTTTAGACAAATCATACAAAATATGCGCTCCTCTTTTTTTTTTTTTCTTTTTTTGTACCAGAAACAATTGGCACATAATGAATCAAAGCACTGATGTCACTGTCTGGCAGAAGCGAAATTTAAAATGTGTGAATTATAAAGTCAATCCCTTTATCCCTTTGAAAAAATTAGGGAAGTTAAATTTTATTTTAATCCTCTCAATACCTTTAATACTTCACGAATTTGCATCAGACAGAAATAATGCTAAGAGAAAAGCAAGACCATTGGACAAGATAAAGTTATTGTTCTTTGCCACTTCACATTTTTTTGTGTAAAGAACGATATCCATGCCTTCAATAGTGTTTAAAATATATTCTAGAAAAACATAATTTCACCAAAAACAAGAAAAGATTAAAAACAAAATGTTTCAATTGATGGTTTACATTAATCATACTGTCCCCCTCTCAGTTTTACTGTTTTGACCTTATAACCATACCTGTCTATACGCAAGACCCTCATATTAAAAATCGACCTCTCTATAAATAATTTATATAGAGAGATCGATTTTTTACTGAATATCAGAGTCCTGTGGTCTATGATTTAAATCAAAAGTTTAACAAACGCAAAATAATGGAAGCATAAAAACTAAATTTAAAGAATTCTAACTATATAACCCAAGAATATAAGAAAATAAGTATTAAAAAGTCTCTGCTGGACAAGAACTCACGACCCCTTACAAGAACAAAATACTTTCGACGCTCTTACCAATTGAGTTAATTCCGCAGCCCTAAATTTGTGTTACAAATTAGGTTATTTTTAGGTAGTTTCATGAATGAAACTGCGGATGAACACCGTATTATAAACTTGCCTCTTTTACCATTTTATTTGCACAGAAATTATGATTATACCTCAATACTTTCAAAATCCTGCAATATATCTAACTTTTGTCAAAACTGCAATGTTGACTTCTCAAACCAGTGGTTCTATTTTTCAACGCGAATGTATGGATAAGTGGCGGTAATGTGATTGTAAGTAGAAAATCCACTGTCTGACTTTAAAGCTTTCGCTTCTAACGAATTAAAGCCTGTGAATTTTTAAATATCACCGGTCAATCTGACCATACCACGCACAATATGTAGAATCAGCTTTATTTCTCTAGGAAAATCATTAAGGCCTTATAAAATACGAAAACGGAACGAAATACGTGCTTGTTCGTAAAGAAAAAAAAACACGCTACGGACTTCTCGGGGTATTTACATGAACATAATACAAATCATATCTTAGAAAAGATTTGTTTTAGAACAGTCGTATTACAGGACCGCATAAGAATCCGTTTTGTAATTTAAAGTTGACCATTAGTCTGGTAGAACAAGGCGACTGCTTGGGGCCAATTTGGTTTCAATGCAGAAATGTGAGATTCTGTTCGCAATCGACCAGTTTCTCCCTGCAAATGACAGGCGTAGTCATGGAGAGCATTGAATAATATTGTGTTTTGATGTATGATGTCATAAATATCGGAGAGATAACATCCCCTAGCCACGGTGATGGAAATCAGTCTACAGACCCGGTTGCTAGGCATGGCTTGCTGGGCTTATTTTGTAACATTGGAACATTAACCACGTGATAGCTGTTAATATTGACATTAAATTACGCTGAATTTGTAATGGAAGAAATTTCTTGAGTAAACTTTTTCACGCAATTATACTAAATAAAATGTATTGTCCATGCTCAATAAAATTATTCCGTGGAATTTATAAATATTCCCGAAAGAAGAAAAATGTTTTGTTTTGTATAAAATGTCGTCAATGCGTCTTTACATGCTTCCTTCTAACAATATATCTTCACAATCTTACAATATCTTAACACAAAAAGCAAGGATTTTGTTGTGTTATTTTTTGAACTGCATATCATAACTTGATTTAATTCTATTTTAATTAATGGAAATAGGCATATTCAAATTAGAATGAAAATTAATTAATGCGAAAAATAAAAAAAGCTGGAAAAATAAACCTGCTTAGAAACAAAAGAGGAATTTATTGTTATAATTTTTATTATTTTAATTCTTTTGGTATTATTAAACGCAAAGGCACACACGTTGGAAAAACAACAACAACGTGTTGCTTTCATATTTGATAAGCGTGTGCATTTGTTCCACGACAACCGTAATAGCATTTAGCGCAATAAGAACGTGATAAGAACTTGTTAAGAACGTGATTAGAACGTGATAAGAACGTGTTAAGAACGTGATAAGAACGTGATAGAACGTGATAAGAACGTGTTAAGAACGTGTTAAGAACGTGATAAGAACGTGTTAAGAACGTGATAAGAACGTGATAAGAACGTGATAAGAACGTGTTAAGAACGTGATTAGAACGTGATAAGAACGTGTTAAGAACGTGATTAGAACGTGATAAGAACGTGATTAGAACGTGATAAGAACGTGTTAAGAACGTGTTAAGAACGTGTTAAGAACGTGATTAGAACGTGATAAGAACGTGTTCAGAACGTGATAAGAACGTGTTTAAGTTTGTTGGTATACGAACTATAAGGACGTGTTAGAAACGTTATTAGAACACATGATACAAACGTCAAATTAGAACGTGTTAAAACTGAATTTCCGTACTGATAAGAACGTGTTAAGAACGTGATAAGAACGTGATAAGAACGTGTTAAGAACGTGATTAGAACGTGATAAGAACGTGTTAAGAACGTGATAAGAACGTGTTAAGAACGTGATTAGAACGTGATAAGAACGTGTTAAGAACGTGATTAGAACGTGATAAGAACGTGTTAAGAACGTGTTAAGAACGTGATTAGAACGTGATAAGAACGTGTTAAGAACGTGATAAGAACGTGTTTGTTTGTCTGGTTATACGTCCCATCTACAATATTCGGTCATTTAGAAACTGTCTACTTCAGACCACACATGATACAACACCCAGTCAAATTTACCTGACACCTGGCCAACCAGTCCTGGAACTACCCTGTACATGATAAGCCCTACGCTAGTAGCAATTAGCCAAGTGTATTGCTTCATGCAATCAAAATTAGTGGTTAGTCCGAAACAAAGATCCGACCATTGTGTGTGTATGTCACTGATTTGCCAGTATGGATCACCATTTGTTTGATTTGGATAAATCCTACATGAACAATATCTGCCAGTTCGGACAGATTTAGTGCTGCCTTACTGCTGTAGACGAGAGTTTTGACGCCGTAGACAGGTGGCATGACACCACACCCATTCACGCGCTGTATCGTAACTTCCGGTTCATCTGTCCTGGAGCCTTCCGGTTTCTCTTTAAGCAATTTTTTTTAAATAAAATATATAAAACAGTTTTGAATGCTAATTAAGTGGGATTCTCATTATGAGAAACGCTCTCTCTCTCTCTCTCTCTCTCTCTAAGAAAATAACTTAATTTTCAGCAATATTAAGAAAAGACATGTATAGGAATCTACAACGGCGGTCAGATATTAATTTCCGAGATACTAAATCATTATCTCCGTGTATCGATATCCAGATTATTAAATCTTTTCGCAAAATTGCACACAGGAGATTTGGGTTCTTTTTCCAATGCTACGCATTTTATAGCTCTCACATAAATGATTAATATTAATGTGATATAAATGTGAAACATGATATAGCGCTGTATGTAATAGTTACATGTTTTCCAACGCAATAATGACCATGCCATTACAATATTGCAGTTTTGGTAAATGGATTTGAAATAAAATAAAATCTATAGCAGTTACATAGTAATATTTTTCATCATTGCGGAAATACCATGACAGTTAAGATACATAACCGATAAGTCATTTTTAAAGAAATATATCAGGGAGATAACAACTCATTTAGCCGTAATCTTTCGATTTGATTCCTTGATTTATAAACCATGCGCAATCGTTTTGTATTACACGACATTAGTTTGTGATTGACTACGTATTGCAATATGTGATTTGAATAGACATGTTTAAACCAAAAGATATATGTTGGTTAAACAAACTATGAAATTCTTGACGTAAAAAGCGGTTTTTCTTGCAGACAACTATCATGTACTGGAAAGGAATGCAGGGGGGGACTAAGTTATGGTTGAGTACGTGGATGGGTTTTTTTCCATGGCCGCTCGCAAGGTACTGGTCCAACCCAGGCACCGTCGAAATGGATTAGTATAAATTCTAAGAACGTGTTTCCCAATCGACGTAAAATGTAAATAAGTTTAGACTAGAAACACACACTGTAAAAATTGACCGCTGATTCTACGGTTAAACAACTGGCAAATGGTTTCCAGTTCTTACCGTACACTTTTACGGATGACCGTTAATGATGACGGGATATGGCCTCTAAAATTCTACGGTATTAATCTGTTTATTTGTACGGTAAAAAAACTGGCAAATGGTTTTCAGTTCTATCACAGTTACAATATAAGATGTACCGTAGCAAGTCAACAAGCTGTGTCTGTATATGTTGGTTTGTTTATTGGGTTTAACGTCCCACTGACAGTATTTCAGTCATTTGGAGACGTTATAGACAGATATAGTGCTGCCACACTGAATTATCAAGCCGTAGACATGTGGCATGATGCCACACCCAGTCACATTATCTTGACACCGGGCCAACTACCCTTATATGCAGAGAGTCAGGCAAGGGAGCTATACCAGTATCATTTTTTACGACTTTGGTATGTCGCGGCCGCGGATCGAACCCACGACCTCTCGATTCCGGGGCGGACGCTCTATCCACTCGGCCACCGGGGTCGGTCTGTATATCATTAACAATGATAATAGATAAAGTAAAACAACTGTTATCAACTGTCAGTTGTTTGCATCACACTGTCACAATAAAAAATCGTGAAATTCACCTGTTTATTTTAAGAGGTTGTAAAAACAATGATGATGCAGTAAATGAACAAAACATGCAACAAAATCCCATAAATATAATACAAACCATTAAAAGTAATGTAGATGATGACATAAAAGTGGGTGGGGTCGTTAGCTGTAGTATATTTTAAAGAAGATCTGTCAGTAATAAAATACTGCAGGAAATATCAACTACCCAACCCACCCTCCTCATTGATCAAATGAGATAACTGCGGCCGCGTAATTTTGTTTTTGTAGAGTTACCCCTGCCGTACTCACCACCGATATATGTATTTAAAGTCAATTTCTTTATTTATTTTTTTTTTTTTTTTTGCTTAATTAATCAAAAGAACAGTCATTTTTTGCTTTTTGCTTAAAATAGCGTCATGCCTTCGTTCCTCGCGAATCTCACAATGCACTGTTTGGAAGGAATTTCCCCGTTATCTTTCTTTAGACCATTACTAACAATGTAAAGTGGGTCGATACCGGTAATATCTAATGTCAAATGACCATAAAAGTAACGGTATCTTTTTACAGTCTACATAACTACCAGTGCATACTAAATATATGTTATGTTTTCCCGATAATTCATTTCAGTTTATCCAGTTACCAGTGATTTATTTCAAAGCGACGACTATGCTGACATTGCAATGTTCAAGCACTTTGTTACCTGAGTAATCACATTGATAAATCATACTCTTATCATAACATACAGATGTTCATACAAAATGTCCTTTAAAATCAGTCATGCTGTAAGTTTAATACATAGTATTACTCACTCGAAAGAGCAGAATCCTGAAATATGATTGCCCGAAGGTCTTTTATATTTTTAAAAACCCAAAATTATATTTTATATAATTAAAGCAAATTTTGAGCATATAACGACACGAGTACATTCTTTATATCCTATGTTCAAATGGATGCTTATTCGTTCAAATGTTAAAAAAGGTGTCAGGATAGTGCATTAGGTAACACACTGGCTTTTCACCAATGCTACCTGGGTTCGAGCCCAGGTCTGTCCAACGTGTATGTGAACTGACCATCAATGAGCATGTCAACACCACCATCAGCACCAACGAGAAGATTTTAATAATCCATGTTGCTTTCTGTCCTGTAAAATAAATAAAGTTATATCTTTAAAATGTTAAAAATGATAACTTGGGATCGAGTTATAACCAACCGTGTGCTACCTACAGTAATCACCTTAATGATACAGAAAGATAAGCTCTAAAATCTCTCATAATTCAGATATCGATTTGGAGAAACTTTCTCTGGGATTTCCAGACTTTCACAGGGTTCCAGAAAGATGAGCCGAGTTAACAGTAATTACGGAACATGAATTGTCCATTAACGGGATGGACGTAATTGAATATATGCATGCAGTGGTAGAACTAGAAAACATGCTTAATGAGAGTTATGAGACACCTTATAGTGTCAGATTTACTAACTTGTGTAGATGAACAGTAGTGAAAAGAATGGATGACTGAAGCCAGTATTGATTGATTAATTACGCGTTAGCCCTTTATTCCCGAAATGTGTGTTAGTCACATTTTTTAATGCGTTACGATTATTTTTTAATTGATTTCATTATCATCAATATTATCATTTTTAATAAGTCGTACAACTGATATATTTGTCTTTTACTTTTTTGGGGGTTGTGGTACCTATTTCAATGCAGCTTTTGTTAGTGATGTTATTTTTAACAACGTTATTTTCAAACTTAAGCATTATTATCTCGCCAGAGACCATTTTTAATGTGTTTTAACGTTCTGTATAACAACGAAGGTCAAGGTCAAAAGTATTGTAGCATTGCACCGGTCAAGAAGTGTTGTACTTGGCTGTTCCCTTTTTTTTGTTTCGAGTTTTATAGTATACTAATTATTGTTTCAAACTACTCTTATGTTTGAGTTTTTTAGAATCCAGAATTAACAGATGTCCTCTTGATGATTTTTTTCATGCTCGAATTCCACCAAATAACATATTAGCCAAATGATACTTAATTTTCATTTTTCGCTAATAAACATGCCAAAATATTTCATTCTTAGCAATTAGTTTTAATAGCAAACATATATATATCTGTTAATCAGGTACTTTAATATTACATTAAATGGGAATGATGAATGTGCTTCTTCTTTATTGGAGGATTTGAGTAAAACTGTGCTCTAAGTTTTGTTCTGATTTTATTCTTAGATTTTTACAAACTGTACTCTGTATGACGTTAATATTACTTCGAATGCATGACGTATGTTGAACTTTGAAATATAGGTCTTATCATTTTACGAGAAATTAGCAGGTTGATGATCTTTAATAAGGTATCTTTACAAATATTTTTCTCACCAAGCGGTATGACAAATACATCAAAGAGATTGTATATCATTCATTAAGACCAACACCAAAGGAGTGGACGTTCAATTCACAGGATGTTTTGATTATCACATAGCTTCTGTATAGCGCTTATTATAGATACTTGCATGATGACAATATTGCCAAACAAGACCATAAACTGCGTTAATCAGGAAACGTGCGTCCTTCCCTCAGGTAACACGGTCCTCGTTGTCTGTAATTTGGAATAGAAAGCTACTGTGATATGCTAGACAAGATATTACATCTGAGTTTTTTTTTTCTATAAATTAATTATCTATTACTCAAGTTTCAGTTAAAAAAAAAAAAATATATATATATATATATATTAGTGAATAGCTTTTGATAATAAGATATACAAATATAAATTTAATGATAAAATGTATGCTCCTGTTCTATATTCGTATTGGTAATACATTAAATTCACAAGAAATGTTAAGTTCACTGAGTATTTATATGATAAATAGTTTATTTATCATTATGTGTGAATCATTACCGAATTAAATGGTTATAAAACATTGGAATTTGTCTTAATTTATTTCATACCATTTCATGGTCACAAAATGCTATCTTAATGTTTAATAGTGTTGTTATTATTATTATTATTATTAAATTGTTATTATATTATATTGTATCATACGTTTTTAATGTGTTCTATTTTATATCGATTTGAATTCGCCAATAATAATATTACAAGTGTACAATTTTTTTTTATCTATTTTCGGTTCAAGTCTAACATGCATGTATGAAAGATATTTGGTTCGAAGTAAGACGTGAAAAGATAGACAGAGAGATAAATGATAAATCAGGTAGGTAGTGAAGGATGGTGATATGGTACCTTGATATTTTGAGAGTAAAAAAAATATTATGGTACCTGAGTCGAAAATGTATGGTACCGACGGACATTTATGGTAATTTTGGTTTTATCGAAAAAAATATTTATGGTACCTTTTGTTGCATATAGATCAAGAAAACCGTACCCGGTATATCTAACTAGTTTTACATATATCTGCCGGGTGAAAAGTACGAACGGTTTTCGACTCAGGTACCATAATTTATTTTACCCCAAAAAATCAAGGTACCGTATCACCACCCTTCACTACTCAGGTATATATATAGTATATAGAAAGTGGAAATTACGAATGACTTTGTCAAGAACAACAAGAATGTTCAGATGATCACTTGGAATTGAAAGATGAATGATATCAAAGTCAGAGGGTGAACATATGATATAATTATGATACGTTTAATATTAGTATTAATGTTTGTTTTGTTTTTTTCGTTTGTTTGTTTGTTTGTTTTTTTGTTGTTGTTTTTTTTATTTGATATGAAAAATACGAATTTTCTTTGAAGAAATATGTACCTAGGGATGACAGACCTCCAGATGTTGTATACAGTCAAACAAGGATAACATAAATTACTCAAGGATGATGTTTTATTGTAAATTAGTAAAATGGTAATAAAATGACTTCCGCTTTCAATTACCTGTGACATTTTATTTGTCTGGTTATAAAAACGTGCAGTACATCATTAAAGCAAATACAGATAATGGCAATGGTCAAAAATACAAAAAAAGGAGGCAAAATTACGTCCACAGCGGTATATTGTAATATATATATCTTGGTGTTTTTATTTTGAAAACAAAACTAGAAAGACATAAAAGAAGCAGTTTTAATGTCTGAAACGTAAATCTCGACATACTAAGAACATTTAGTAATCAATACATCACATGTTTCTTTATCTTAAAGAGTAACGATAAAAAGGTAGTATGTTGCTCAAACGGTAATTGGATTCCGCGACAATCTCAAAGAACCGGTCTGAGGTGGCCTCCGGGACATACATAAATTACATCAGTGTCCAATACAAGACTTGATAATAAGTAATTATTGAAGACATGGTCAGCCTGAACAACCTCGTTTGATATAGAGTTTGTCGTGATATTAGATTCTATGTTACTGTTGAAATGGCTGCAGTATTATAAGTACTTTGAGGTCTGGGTTTATACACTATACATACCCCTGTAACTGCTTCGCTCTCGTATGACGTCACAGGGGCTGAGCAAAATTCCGCACAGGGAATGGGCGAGGCTCCGTAGGTTATGATGTAACAGAGGTGGGCAAAGCTCTGTAGGGTATGACGTTACAGGGGCTGGCGAAGCTCTGTAGGGTATGACGTCACAGGGGTTTGGCGAAGACGTTACATGGGTGTTGGCGAAACTTCGTAGGGTATGACGTTACAGGTAATGGGCGGAGTTCCGTAAGGTATGACGTTACTGGAGATGGGCGAAGCTCCGTAGGGAATGGCGTTACAGGGGGTATGACGTTTGAGGGGCTTGGCAAAGCTCCGTAGCGTAGGACGTCACATGGGTTTGGCGGAGACGTTACATTGATGTTGGCGAAGCTTCGTAGGGTTGCGTTCAGGAGTAGGCAAAGCTCCGCAGGGTATGGCGTTACAGGGAGTAGGCAAAGCTCCGTAGAGTTTGACGTTACAGGGAGTAGGCGAAGCTTCGCAGGTATGACGTTACAGGGAGTAGGCGAAGCTCCGCAGGGTATGACGTTACAGGGAGTAGGCAAAGCTCCGTAGAGTTTGACGTTACTGGGAGTAGGCAAAGCTCCGCAGGGTATGACGTTACAGGGAGTAGGCAAAGCTCCGCAGGGCATGACGTTACAGGGAGTAGGCAAAGCTCCGCAGGGTATGACGTTACAGGGAGTAGGCAAAGCTCCGCAGGGATGACGTTACAGGGAGTAGGCAAAGCTCCGAGGGTTGACGTTACAGGGAGTAGGCAAAGCTCCGCAGGGCATGACGTTACAGGGAGTAGGCAAAGCTCCGTAGAGTTTGACGTTACAGGGAGTAGGCGAAGCTCCGTAGGGTATGGCGTTACAGGGAGTAGGCAAAGCTCCGCAGGGTATGACGTTACAGGGATTAGGCAAAGCTCCGTAGGGTATGACGTTCCAGGGAGTAGGCGAAGCTCCGTAGGGTATGACGTTACAGGGAGTAGGCAAAGCTCCGCAGGGTATGACGTTACAGGGAGTAGGCGAAGCTCCGTAGGGTATGACGTTACAGGGAGTAGGCAAAGCTCCGTAGAGTATGACGTTACAGGGAGTAGGCGAAGCTCCGTAGGGTATGACGTTACAGGGAGTAGGCAAAGCTCCGTAGAGTTTGACGTTACAGGGAGTAGGCGAAGCTCCGTAGGGTTTGACGTTACAGGGAGTAGGCGAAGCTCCGTAGGGTATGACGTTACAGGGAGTAGGCAAAGCTCCGCAGGGTATGGCGTTACAGGGAGTAGGCAAAGCTCCGTAGAGTTTGACGTTACAGGGAGTAGGCAAAGCTCCGCAGGGTATGACGTTACAGGGAGTAGGCAAAGCTCCGTAGAGTTTGACGTTACAGGGAGTAGGCAAAGCTCCGCAGGGTATGGCGTTACAGGGAGTAGGCAAAGCTCCGTAGAGTTTGACGTTACAGGGAGTAGGCAAAGCTCCGTAGAGTTTGACGTTACAGGGAGTAGGCAAAGCTCCGCAGGGTATGGCGTTACAGGGAGTAGGCAAAGCTCCGTAGAGTTTGACGTTACAGGGAGTAGGCGAAGCTCCGTAGGGTATGGCGTGACAGGGGCTGGGCGAGGCTCCGTAGTGTATTTACGATACAGGGGAAGAACAAAGATCCGTAGGATATGGATGGACGAAACTTTCGTAGGATATGCCGGCACAGGAGTGTGGGCAAAGCTCCGTATGGTATGACGTTACAGGGGGCTGGGCAAAGCTCCGTAGGGTATGACGTTACAGGGGGCTGGGCAAAGCTCCGTAGGGTATGACGTTACAGATGGCTGGGCAAAGCTCCGTAGGGTATGACGTTATAGGAAAAGGGCTCGTAGTAAAACGTTACAGGGCTGGGCAAAGCCCATTATACGTTACAGGGCGTCGTAGACAGACTGGGGGTGAATCTTTCGTAAGGTATGTCGTCACAGGGGTGTGTGCGAAGCTCCGTAGGGTATGCAGTTACACCTGTACGTCATAGCTACAAACAGTGTATCTTGTATATCTCACTAACTGGCAGTTAGTCTTGAACGTTTTTAAAATGTCACAATTTGAACAACAAAAATATATGTAAACACAATTTTATTTCAACACTCTTAACCAAAGAAAATCATCAACTTAACTCTTATACTTTAAACTTTACGAAATAATGTAAAGAAAAAAATGTATCATGCTTCAAATTCCTGTAGAAGACATTTCAGTGACAGTTTAAGTCGATATTCTACCCAGATGTCTCCTGTGTTTTTCTATTCTTCAATCTGTAAATAGAAAATATGACCGTCCCCGTTGGCCTAAGGTTAGACCGTCCCCATAGGGAGCAGGAGGTCGTGGGTTCGATCCCCGGCAGCGACATATCAAAGTCGTAAATAATGGTACTGGTATAGCTCTCTTGCTTGGCGCTCAGCATATAAGGGTAGTTCCAGGACTGATTGACCTGGTGTCAGGATAATGTGACTGGGTGTGGTATCATGCCACATGTCTACGGCGTGATACTGCAGTGTGACAGAACTATATCTGTCTCAAGTAGACATAGTCTCCAAATGACTGAAATACTGTCGATTGAACGTTAAATCAAAATAAACAAACAAATGTGTGCTTTGAATATTTTCATATGCGGTAATAATTAATAATGTACCTTCGCATCTCTCTCTCTCTTCTCTCTCTCTCTCCCTCATTGATGAATACGTATACATACTAATTTGTGAACATTTGACACTGCTTTACATGATGTCTGCTGTTATTTGTGCCAACTTGATTTACCGTGAACGTCTCTCTCTGTTCTCTGATATGAGCAGGAAAAAATGTATAAATTCAAAATCGTTTTCTTAATAATTAATATTTTATGTAAATCACAGCTGAATCGCACATAAAAACGTGTAGAACAAATGTATCAAAGATGTATCCATATCTGCAATTTCACTAATCCCGAAAGATTTTATCGGCTCATCTTTTTCTGCTACAAATCTTTAAATATTATACTAAGCTAAACCATTTAATAAGCTTTTTACATACATCATATGCATGACAATATCAATTTAAATAGACTGAAGAATTTTGAACTTAATTTTTAAACTTATATTTGAGTTGAGCAATTATCAAATTAAACTATCACTTTTAAAACGCAGACCTTGTTAAAATTATTTGCAAAAAAAATAGCATAGGTTTGAAATTTGTTTGCAATCTGCTTTTCCACTTGAACATAGAAATAGAATTACAAAATACAATTATGTGCTAATTAGAGTTCATTTAAGTCAGGAACTAGTTTAAAATACTGTATTAAGAAACGTAGCAAGGAAAACATACCAGTCTTCTCACGTAAATCTAGGAAAGGAAGAGGTTCTATATGATGGATATACACATTTAACTTGTAATTAATCCTTTCGTCGACAAGCTAAATTCTGCTTAAATTATCAGATCCACGGTCTCATTAATTTTGTCCTCTAAATTTACACATTAAACGTGTTATTAATTGTTTATTGGATTTGACGAAATATGTCTAAATTTAGAAATGTGCAATGTACATGTGCCTATTGTTCCTGTTTTAAATTACTCATTAAACTCATTATTAATCATGTTCTGTCTTGACTTATTAATTTATCTTATTTTCGATGAAGCAATATTTTTTTCTGTGGACGAGGCAATGCATGTCTTTAGTTTCACATTAAAAGTTGAATTTACAGTCTGGTGGACGTAGAAAAACATGTCTGGGTTTAAACATAAATATGTAATTAATCGTGTTGAGGACGAGGCAAGACTTCTCTGTGTTTACACATTTACACGGACCTGGCGATTAATCGAGTAGTGGACAAAATACAATATCAATTCATGTGTACACATTTATCGTGTTATGTACATGTACTAATTAGTTTCAGTCACGTGTCACCCTGGTGACTAGATTTAATCACATGGTGTACTTGGATGCAGAGTTAAGCGGAAAACAAGATCAACCGGCTCGCTAAACTGAATCTAAAAATATACTGTGTACAGCGGCGTTAATGGTCTTCAAGTCAGTCCCTCTAAAATTGATATAAACTTCAGTATTGCTATGAATCGGGTGGAATAATGGACTGTCTTTTATTGTTGAATTATTTCACTGCTCAAAATAAATAACGTTTCTTTGTGATAAGGTTTTCAGAAAGTGAAATGTATCATAGTATATTAAAGCGTGTAAACTGAAACCGTGACCCAAATATATGTTTATTTCATTTCGAATCCAAAGAACCTCCTTTAACCCTTTCCCTAATAGATGACACCATAAAAAGACCTATGCGAACAACATAAAACCAGATCAGCCTGGCCAATAACTCGCAGGCTGATCAGGTTTTATGCTGTTCGCTGCTCCTCAGTGGTCTGGAAATGAGAACTTTGTAAATAAATTTGGTAAGGTTTAACTGTGGTTTTCTGCAGATCAGGCTTTATATGATACCTATTGAGGGCGTCAATAATATAAAATTATCAAAGACATAGTGCGCCTGTATCTGAGCAGACTTTGTTCTCTATGTTTTATTAGTGTTTGACATCCAGTGTCAAGGCAAATGTAATATTTAATGTTTTATGTTCGGGTAATAATTTTCTTTATTGAATAGACATTTATTGGATAGTTGAAATTCATATCCTCAAATATAAATTACACTTACTTTGTTGTAGTATATTACTGACAGTTCGTTATCCAGTTCACCTGTTTTAAACATATTCTAATGCCATTGTTTTCTCTTTTTAAATACAAATCTGAAAGCAGTTATCGTAACAAACAAAGGGCAAAAGGGTTGGGACACAAGGCTTTGCAACTTATATACGACCCTTCCCTGGACCATAGATTAATAAAAATTTCTAATGAAAGAAAAACTATTTTGTATAAATGAAGATATAGTTGTATTATCCGATTCATCTATCGGATGCTCAATGGGAGACTTAACAAGTTAACCTAATTTATACATATATAATTTGTAATAAGATGGTCTTTGATTATATGCTTTATCAACTTCTAAAGTAAAAATCCGTTTATTTGAGGATCGATTATCCGAACATCTTGCAAAATTTGAAATATATTTCAGGTCCCTGTTCGGAGAAAAAGACGGTGTAGAAAGTAAGCTAAAGGAAAAATAGTTTTCAAGGGTACATTGCATTGCGTTTATCCGAAACATTTCATTTCTCTCCGTCAGTGTTCGGGAATCGCGATTTTATTATAATTTCGTTGATGACGAAAGACGAACGTGATTAGATTTGCAAACCTTGGGTTCTGATTGAATTGAATTCTATTTGTATTGAATAAAATGCATTAGTTAGATCCAGATATGTAGCACATCAGATGATCACCCAAAGAATGTAACACTTAACATTGAATAATGGTGTGACGCCAAACTGGAAGGTTTTGGCTTTAAAAGCATCGCATCCAATTTAGAGATGATTTGATAACTTTCCACTCTGAATAAATGTTTCCCTGTTCAAGTCATTAACTTAAGGAAATCCTATAAATAAATTCACTCACTGTAATTTATTGAAACACAATGATCGAATATCATGTTTTCTTTTTTTTCGTTGGATAAAAAAGAAGAAGTGTGATCACCATAGAAATGTTTAAATATTAGTTGACTGTATTTGAAAAATACAAAATCTTTTTCTATCAATGCAAACTATTTTGAGGTTCAAGGTTGTAGATGGTGCCAGCTTTACCGATTGTATAATCAGTTTATTACTCTCTTTCCTTGTTGAATCAAGATTTACTCTTATTCCACTCCTGATTATATGTTTTAAGATATTAATTGGCTTGAATCTCTTCAGGGCGTCTGCTGACTCCTGCAATGTCGCTGAACAAAGAGCTGTGTAAACAATAACTCCATCGATGTATCAAATAGATTAAAAGAAGAATATACGTTTTTAGAAGTGATGAAAGTAAACACATCTAATTAGAAACTTATTGTATTGTTTTATTTGAGTGATTTGTTATGAACACTCTTGTCAAGTGTCAGTTTACGAACTAGTTTTATTTTTCCTAATATACACAATATAATAATGGTCAATTGTTTGCTACGAGCTTTGCTTATTTCAGTCAGACTATGCGAATGTTTTTAATTGCCAACATAAACCAGTTTATAGATATAATATGATACATGAGCTTAGGTCTTTTACTATGTTTTATTCATTTCAAAAGTGTCAAATAATTATACGAAACCACTGAAAATGTCTTCGAACTATGATTTAAGGTAGTGAAAATGCCACTTATTAATATTTCCATTTGACTCCAGGTAAATATAAAAGCATCTGGATCACACTAATACAGAAACGATCATTTGAGCTTTTTTATTTTGTTTCTATGACAATTTCTGCAATAAATGACTTATTTGAATTCACTTTAAAACTGTTTGAAAGTATTTTATTGCCTCATTTTGTGTCCAAAAATTAAGTTTTAAGCCAAGCAGTTAATGTTATATTTTACACCAACATTTTCCAATTCCTATTTACACCAATATATGCTCGCAATAATATAATTATTTTCATTCATATATTTACACCAACAGGGGTTTGGCACGAAAGGGGGGGGGGGGGGCATAAAATCACTATATATAATACAAGGGATACAACTTCCGATTGATCTAAACCCATACCTTCATCAGGAAAAAGCCAACAACTCAGCCATTTATGAAGGTATCTTTGAATACTTTGCACCTATCGCAAGCGTATACATTTATGTAACCAAAAATCACCACTTTTTCACCCATGCGAACTCAAATATTCAACAACGAAACCCGCAATGCGAAACTAACCCCTGTTTTCCAAAATCTCGACACGCGTTCGTACAGGGTCGCTCACTCGGTCTACCAGTGTAAACAAGCGTTTCTGCGACAAGACAATATAAACCGATGCAATTACTCCATAAAACATATTGATTACTCACATCGGCATGCAGAAACTTCCCTCGGTACAAAGGGAATTCAGCAGAAATCGCAAATTTCAACCGCTGGCCTACTTTCACTTCCATTTTAGCCTTTATGCAAATTACGTGACCAGTAATGCTACGCTGAATGCGATTGGTTGTAGAGGTAAACAAACAACTTCCTGGTTCCCGATCTGCCCGTTAACTCATAGGCATAAAACGGAATAAAGCTATATTTCCGGTATTTACCGCACGTAATTTGCATAATGGCTAAATGGAAGTGAAAGTAGGTCAACGGTTGAAATTGACGATTTCTACTGAATTTCTTTTGTGCCGAGGAAAGTTTCTGTATGCTGATGTGAGTAATTAATATGTTTTATGGAATCATTGCATCGGTTTACATTGTCTTGCCGCAGAAACGCTTGTTTACACTGGTAGACCGAGTGAGCGACCCTGTACGAACGCGTGTCGAGATTTTGGAAAACGGGGGTTAGTTTCGCATTGCGAGTTTCATTGTTGAATACCTGAGTTCGCATGGGTAAAAAAGTGGTGACTTTTGGTTACATAAATGTATACGCTTGCGATAGGTGCAAAGTATTCAAAGATACCTTCATAAATGGCTGAGTTGTTGGCTTTTTCCTGATGAAGGTATGGGTTTAGATCAATCGGAAGTTGTATCCCTTGTATTATATTTTGTGATTTTATGCCCCCCCCCCCCCCCCCCCTTTTCGTGCCAAACCCCTGTGTTTACACCAACATTTCGCCAAGCAGCATTATAATGCTGTTCCATGATATATTTACACCAACATTTTTCCAAGCAGCATTATAATGCTGTTACATGATATATTTACACCAACATTTTGCCAAGCAGCATTATAATGCTGTTCCATGATATATTTACACCAACATTTTGCCAAGCAGCATTATAATGCTGTTCCATGATATATTTACACCAACATTTTGCCAAGCAGCATTATAATGCTGTTCCATGATATATTTACACCAACATTTTTCCAAGCAGCATTATAATGCTGTTCCATGATATATTTACACCAACATTTTGCCAAGCAGCATTATAATGCTGTTCCATGATATATTTACACCAACATTTTGCCAAGCAGCATTATAATGCTGTTCCATGATATATTTACACCAACATTTTGCCAAGCAGTATTATAATGTTGTTCCATGATATATTTACACCAACATTTTGCCAAGCAGCATTATAATGCTGTTCCATGATATATTTACACCAACATTTTGCCAAGCAGTATTATAATGCTGTTCCATGATATATTTACACCAACATTTTGCCAAGCAGTATTATAATGCTGTTCCATGATATATTTACACCAACATTTTGCCAAGCAGCATTATAATGTTATTCCATGATATATTTACACCAACATTTTTCCAAGCAGCATTATAATGCTGTTCCATGATATATTTACACCAACATTTTGCCAAGCAGCATTATAATGCTGTTCCATGATATATTTACACCAACATTTTGCCAAGCAGTATTATAATGCTGTTCCATGATATATTTACACCAACATTTTGCCAAGCAGCATTATAACGCTGTTCCATGATATATTTACACCAACGTTTTGCCAAGCAGTATTATAATGTTGTTCCATGATATATTTACACCAACATTTTGCCAAGCAGCATTATAACGCTGTTCCATGATATATTTACACCAACGTTTTGCCAAGCAGCATTATAATGCTGTTCCATGATATATTTACACCAACATTTTGCCAAGCAGTATTATAATGTTGTTCCATGATATATTTACACCAACATTTTGCCAAGCAGTATTATAATGCTGTTCCATGATATTTTTACACCAAGCAGTATTATAATGTTGTTCCATGATATCATGATATATTTACACCAACATTTTGCCAAGCAGTATTATGACGGCGAAACTTCTAAGATATCGCATGCCTGCCTTTAAGACCAACTGTGAACATCAAAGTATTTCATAACCTGAATCTTAATCACATCTTAACTTTTGAAGAATATAAATTTTATTTGTGCGTGCAAGGCAACGGTATTAATCACGTTGATCAGGCGGCATGCGGCTTCCTCCTCAGTAACGCCATACTTAATGGTAGTAATTAGGGCTTAAATATATCGCGTGAACTTATTCTTTCATCATGCCGAATGCAAACATTAAAGGAAGTATTAGCATTACTTGAAAAATAAATGTTTGTTGTAATTTTCTAAAAGTGCATGTATAAATATAGGTCATAATGTGTCAGAATGGTATATGACTGTCTGGGGGTAGGCGGGATAGAGTTATTTTTCCAGCTTTTCTTCAGATCAGTAGATTCAGCATATTGTATCACTCTTAGCAAAAAGGATGCATGTCTCGTCTCCACATGATGCAAATTAATGTTAGTGGCACATCTAAGGTGTCCGATCCTTATGAAAAAAACAATCGTCCTTATAAAAAATACTCATAGTTTTATGTAAGCCTGTGTAAAGCGCAGGACTACCAGACTTTTTGAAATAAGGGGCTGCTGTTTCAAATCCCAGCAGAAGCCTTTTCCCCCGTTTGTTAAACAACATTTCAATTTGAAATACATGTGAAAATAAATATTTGTAATACGTTTAGAAAATGCTACTAACATGTACTGATAAACTTAGTACACTTCTGGGGGTTTTTCCTTCGCAATTTAAGGACACCATAGCATTTATTTTCCAGTTTTCTCAAAGGATCACCCGGAAACATACCTTGAAAATCAACAGTTTATTAGGAATAGAAAATATAGTTTTTATTTGGTCAAAATGTTCCTATATTTTGTGAGAATGAAATTCATTGCTGCAAATCATTGATTTTTAAATGTGCCCCTGTCGCATTATATTTTAAAAAAATTGTTTATTGAACTTTCAGGGTTTATTTTTCTTTCCTTGTCATAAATGATTTTCTATGGATAATATTAACATTCATTAACTGATGAAAATCAACAAAACACAAATCTATTTGTATTTATTATACTTAGTCTAGTGTCCTGGTTTTACATAGGAGAATTGGATTTGAAGAGTAAAGGTGCAAAAATGCTGAAAGAAATCCTTTTTTGACGGTCAAACTTTATAAACATCTGCACATAAATTGACCAAATGGTGTACTTAAAGATGACTGTGGAGGAGAACGCTTTAGTTCGACCCGATTTCCT
>CM037787.1:41809059-41859059 GCA_021229015.1 Solen grandis
TAACGGGTTTTATATACATGTATGTGCATGACGTGTTAGTCAATATTTCACTATCAGCACAGTTTGTGTTCAAACTGTGAAGAAATCCCTGGTCAATTCACATTTTCTACAAGCCCTGATAAGACTTGAAAACTATATTCACGTTTGGCACACAGTTTTCTTGTTAAGAACGTATGATGTGATACTTTTTGGTTTAATTTTTTAAATCAAGTGTTTGGATTAAATCAGGTTGAATTATTTATTTACTTTACATTTTAATTGTGTAGGATTTAATGTGACTTGTTGTAGATACTCAGAGTAAGCATTTATTTTTAATTCTGCCATGAAGAATTTAGAAGAGCAGACTAAATATATGTCAAAGTATTTTAGAGACACATATATATGTACCATTATTTTGTCTGAACGGATTGCCTAAAGGTTGAAGTGACCAAATTCTAGTTTGTTTTGATTATTTTGCTGTTCATGTCATTCATTCAATTTTGAGAACACTTAGTAGCAGCAACTGTTTTTTTTCTACCATTAGTTTAACTGACCACAGTGGATACCTCTGTACAGCAACACCTCTCAGCAGCAGCACTTTTATGTGACTCCTGCACATGTTGTTTATGAGAGGTTCCACTGTTTGTATATTGGGTTGTGTTGAATATTCAATGATGATCTCTCTCAACTGGCTCCACCAACAATATTTAGAGCAAAGGTACCCAGTATGTTGCTGCCCATTAAAAAAAAAAAAATCAATGACCTTATATATAAGGTATAAGGTCATTGATTTTTTTCTTTTCTTTTTTTAATGGGCAGCAACATACCGGGTACCTTTGATTTAGAGCAGAGAGATACATAAATTCTTTGCTTTATGGTAGAAATGCATTCCACCATTCCTGTTGTATGAAATATTCAAGTGCACGATTTAGTTTATTTATATAACTTATTAACCTAAATAACTGTAAATATTTGTAAGAAATGACATATTTGCATATTTCTTAGAGAGTCAAGAAAGATGAAATTACCCCCCAAGTATTTAAGTATTACCTACCATGGAATTAAGCCAGATTTGCATTAAAATTTATGATTGTTTTTCATGTCATATTTATAGAAATTACGAAAGATCTGCAATGAGGAGCCAGACATCTTCCGTCTGCCACCGGATATACATGACAGGTAAGTCGTGTCTCTAATAATCGGTGACCTTGTCCCCTACCACCTTTCCAGTTTGTTGTTTTCCTTGCTTGTGTATTGATACATTTTACATGTAGATCATGAGGTATTGGTTTTTGCATGTTATAATCCTGTAGATAAGATTTTTGATCAGCATAATAAAAAAAAAAATAACAATAACAATATTCCAGGTATAGATAGAAATTAGTAAGAAAATTAATTTTTGGAAATATGATATTAAATGTTCATTTGTTTTAGATGGGTATTATAAAAACCCATTGTTTTTAAACATTCTTATATCATTTCTTTTGTCTTTGACTTTAGAATTGAAAAATAATTATTGCTAATCTTGAAGACACAATTATTTTCCATATTTTAAAATTGAAACAAGACATTATTATGTGCATATAGTGCAAATCAAACCTTTGAGACTAACTGTGAAATCCCTTGTATATGTTTTTTAAGAGTGGATCAAATGAATGCTGAACAAGGGAAAAAATCAGAACTCCCTCAGGCTGGCAGCTCTAGAACTGAGAACCTAGGCTCCCCTGAAAAACGCAAACTTCCGCAAGATCCAAAATCTCTCAAAAAGTCCGCCGATGGCAAAAGGTTAGCGAATCAAAAATCTCCGGCTAAATCCTATGAAATTCTGACTGCTTCTGAAACCTGGAGTCTGGCGGAGAGCATTGATAGGTATACGTCTGCTGATAGCTAGCTCTAGCCAGTCGTGTATCATCATGTCATTTACATATACCCATACCTGCTTTGTATCATAGCTGTGTTTTAGTATCCACATAGCATCAGTAGGAGTTGACGTGCTCCATTATATACATATCACTGTGTATTCCTTGATTAACATATTTAGTATTATCAGAAAGTTTGTATCAATTTATTTTTCTGATTTGCTGACATATCACTACATGCTCCTTTAAAATAAATAACTTATAAATTCATAACATAAATATAATGTGGTTCAAACTATGCATCCAAAATCTTTAATTTAGTTATAATAACATAGTCACAACATTGTATAATGCAGTATCCTCATTTTGACCACAAAGTGATTACCTCCCCTTACGACTGTAGCTAACCACTGCCACCATCAACAGAATATTATTGACTTATATTATTCAGTGACTCATTATCTTCATTTTCTAATTCAAGGGGTGAATGTGAAGCGGTTCCATCTTCTATCTCTGTATGCATTTTGATCCGTGTTGTGGTCAGACTTCGAGAAGTTCGTCAAAATAAAAGGGACTATCCTATATGTTTTCTCAAAATAGAACAGTTTCATTGTCTAATTTGTTTCCCTATTTTGAATATCATAATGTGACTGTCACATGGCATCTATGTTTTCTTTCAAAGTGATCATGCAAGGGAAGCATGGGCAGGAGTTTGTCATATACTGGGTATTAAAGGATCTATATTAAATAATGAATATTAATGTCTCATCATCACAATCAGACATGTACATTTATATCAAGCATGATATTCAGCTATATTTCATGTGTGAATCATTTCATCATATAATATCACAAAACCATGCATATTGGGGGCTGACCCTGGAACTATTCCTAGTACATAATATAAATAGAAGGAGAGGAAACAGTTTTATGGTCAACCCTCCATATCTTAAGCAATAGCATAGCAGTCAAACCTGTCTTAAGCAGTCAGTCAAGGGAACAAGAGAAAGTGGTCGCTTATCAGAAGTGGTCACTAAATGAAGGTAAAACATATAATGAACTTGACTGCTAAATGCAGGTTGACTGCTTAATAAAGGTGGCAGCTATTACAGATTCAGCTGTATATCTTGATCTGTATGATATATAATTAGAAATATTTATTTTTGATAATAATTGATTTCTTAGATGTTACAACAATTATTTCATTAAAAATACATGATTGGAGTCTTAACTTTATTGATTTAATTAACTCTGTATTTCTAACATTTCCTCATTAACTAGTTGCACACACATTTACTAGATCTTTAGAAGCACTTGAATTAACCTGCCTGTTGTCAACTTCTCTATCTCTCACACAGCATTGAAAACAGGTACACGTTTGTTATATACTAGAAACTCTTTAACAGTTGCTAGGATTTTGTTCTGTTAGAGACAGAAGGGTGATTTACAGCTAGGATATAGGTCTAATTCACCTGTGTAAATAGGAACAAATACATCCCAGAGTGTACTTTATTTTCACTTGTTTGATTTAAATAGTTTTTAGTACTAAAAAGCCAAATTTTTATATAGTTTGACAAGAAAGTAACAGTAGCATGTCATTGTGGATGAAGTTTGTTGAAAATCAAAAGAAATAATGATGTTGAAAATTATAATAACTTAAATGATTAAAATATTTTTCTTGGTGCAAGACGTCATTATAATTATGCATGATAAAAGACTAAGAATAATCAGAACTATTTCTTTACAGTAGTGTAGTAATTTTCTTGTAATGATATTGATTGGTTAGAAAGATATGATCCCAATGCACATGAGCTGTCTGGAGTAGGTTCTGTTACAAATGAATTTCTAGAGCCCCTGAAACCAAAGAAAGATTGTTTCAGATATGCTAGAAGTTTTCAGGGAGTTACCAGGGCACCTAGTCCATTAGTAATATACATAACTGTAGTTCAAAAGGTTGTGGGTTTGGACCCTCGTCTTGGGCAAGAATTTTTCCTGACCTTTCTGGGCACAAGGAACTGGTCCATTGCAACCTAGGAACTGTTGAATAGGATTAGTATAAGAAAAACTTGTTTTTCAATCAATGTAAATAAAAATAATTTCAAACTAAGAATATTTCATTGTCCAAGTTTTTAAAAAAAAAAATCCTAAATCACATCTTTTGAATATCACTTAGGCCCTCGCCACTGTGGGTTTGAATCCCGGCAGGGTTGCTCAGTTTTGTCAAGTGAGGAAGCCTCCAGTTGGCTTTGGGTACATTGATGGTTCTACCCAGGTGTCTCTGTGTCCTCAGGGGTCTTTCTCCACCTGTAGTTGGCTGGATGTAGATATGAAATTAATGCTGAGGGAATGGTAAACCGAGGATTGCGACAACCATAACATAAACAATATGGAGAAATGGATATCCCGTCTGCTTAGATTATTTCTTATTCCTTGCACATGTTCTATATTGCTGATTATAGAGGAATGACAGTGATGTGGCTTGTTTTCCAGGATAATTGTGTGGAGTTTCTCTTTTATCATAAATGCCAGTGACATTCAAAGAGCTTTTATTTTATTTATAGAAAACATTTTCAGTGCAAGTAGTTTAAACTGAAGGGAGAAAGAAATGCAGGCTGAACTTATAATGCTGGTTATTTGTTGTTAATGGCCAAGTCAGATGGTAAAAGTTTGAATCTAGCTATACTAAGGTTAATTTACATGTTTGTTATCCTGTATTTGTATTTTCCCTTCAGCATAGATTAAAGTTTGATTTTGGAAGGTGAGCTATATATATAAGTTTCATTAGCAGAAAGTCTGTTAATCTGAACTATGAATAAATAAAAATATAGGTTTAAAAAAACAACAAAAAAACTTGTGTAAAATCTTATACATTGTACATCTTTTATTTGATTTATTTTAAAAATGACATGTGATCATTCTTTATAACAGATTTTTATGTTAACTTAAAATAAAAAATAATATTGAACTCAGTATATTTTGCTACTATTAACATTTACAGTGAAAGCGCTTTAAAATTTATGATGAATTAATTTTAAAACAGTTTTTCTGGAACTAAACTGTTTCAAATCATATATTGTAATATCAGTTACTAAAAACAGTATGTAGTTACATCTTAACTTTTTTTTTAAGAAATTCAATTAAAGATAAAAGAGTTCTATCTCGTAAGTTTTGGTATGCCGTCTTTAAAACCAGTTCTACTGAAAATTGATTTAATGTGTATTTTTTTCATTTGTAGATGGGAGCAAAGCAAGCAGGTTGACCTTGATGGTCAGCATAGGTCAAGGTCACGGGATAACCTCAACACTTCTCAGGCATCCTCAAGGTCATTCAGACAGGATGAGAGGGATAGAGGTGGGTAGAATATATGCATGCAAATATAAGATGTGTTCTTAAATCTGACAGTGCTTTGGAAAATGTAAAAAACGAATGTCTTTGAAATGTTTTATTATTTGAAAATAAGAAAATAGAGGAAGCCTTGTTGGTTGATATTAGCTTAGATGTACATGTATATGTCATTATTTGAAATATCTTTGAGCAGAGTTACACTACGACCGAGATGAACCAGACTCTCGACTCAGAGGGAACGACCGAAGTGGTAGTTACAGCAGTTTGTCCAGCAGGGGGCGCCATACACCGGACTCCATGCATAATGACCGGAGCTCGCCCTGCCCCAGTCTTCCCCGACCTCGCCGGCATGACTTTCCGGATAGAGAGAGACAGGATAGGCGGGGACTGAAAAAGGTTTGTAACTGGTCTGGTGGTTTGATATTAATGTTATTAAATATGTGCTTTATAATCTAGGCAAAGTCATTAGTTTCTCAACAATAAAATGAGTGCTTTACCTTTTTAACCCTTTCCCCCATAGAGGAAACCATGAAAAGACCTATGCGAACAGCATAAAACCAGATCAGCCTGCGAGTAACTCGCAGGCTGATCAGGTTTTATGCTGTTCGCTGCTCCTCAGTGGTCTGGAAATGAGGATTTTGTAATTAAATTTGGTAAGGTTTAACTGTGGTTTTCTGCAGATCAGGCTTTATGTGATACCTATAGAGGGCGTCAAAAGGAGTATATATGAGGGAAAGGGTTAAATGGTAAAAAGCTACCATACACTGACTTTTAAAAGATGAAGGAATATTGATGTGTAGTGATGGTTTGTCTAGAACTGAAATGTGTAATAAAATAAAATAAACTCTTGTTTTCATTTGTCATCATGCATTTCAGATAAAACGTTTTTTTGAAATAGTAGCTTATACATATAATAGCTGAGTAGGTTTCCATTTATGAATACAACAAGTGTAATTTATGGATGGTACATACTTAAAGTTGATTTTTTGTGTCTACTGGGTTAAAAAAAAAGAAAATTCAGTGATGCATCATGGTAATAAACCAATGCTATGTAATATCATTTGACACCAAACAATGTACAAGGTAAAGATAATTTTTAGGTAAAAGCTGATATAAAACAGTGAAAAGCATGTAAGCTTGTTTCCATGGTAACAAAATCAGTCTGTTTCCATGGTGACAGAGTCCAGACCTGCTGAGAGAGAGCCTCAGCAGTCTGGGGACCGTGGACAGTGGGATATACTCTGTGTATAACCTGCGACCCAGATACAAGGTACGGTCTTCAGGGCTGCACCGAGTTAGGGGTCAAGGTCATAAAGGAATGGTTGGAATTGTATCTCAAGGGTGAAGGTTATGCAAATTGTTCATTATTATACCCCCGAAACAAAGTTTGGGGGGGTATATAGGAGTCACCCGGTGGTTGGTCGGTCGGTCGGTCCAGCGGTCCGTTGCATTTTCCTTGTCCGGAACATAACTTGAAATCCACAAGTTGGAATTCAATACAACTTCATGCAATGATCAAGCACATGGAGAGGAAGTGCAGTGCACAAGAACCATAACTCCATCTTGACTTATTACAGAGTTATTGCCCTTTGTTACTTTTCCTTGTCCGGAGCATAACTTGAAAAGTACAAGTTTGATTTCAAAACAATTTCATTCAATGGTCAACCACAATATGAGGAAGTGCAGTGCACAAGAACCATAACTCTATCTATAGGAATTACAGAGTTATTGCCCTTTGTTACTTTTCCTTGTCCAGAGTATAACTTGTAAACTACTGGTTGGATTTCAAAACAATTTCATACAATGGTCAACCACAATATGAGGAAGTGCAGTGCACAAGAACCATAACTCTATCTAGAGTAATTACAGAGTTATTTCCCTTTGTTACTTTTCCTTGTTTTTCTTTTCCTGAACATAACTCGAATATTATACATGGTATATACTTGAAACTTAAAATGTAAACAGATGGCGACTAGGAGAAGTGCAGTGTCCAAGAACTGTAACCTTATATTTTTAAACTACTGTGACAAACAACCATTATTGACTCTCTATCAACTTTAAATAAAAACTTTACTTAATTATTACTATCACAACCAATATACTATGTATACAGGTTCTTATCTATGCTCTGCCTGAAGTCTGGCTTCTCCTGCATTAAAGTATTTTGCGGGGGTATTAATCACCTTCAGTGATAGCTCTAGTTTCTCATATCCTTATTTCTGTAAGGTATGGTTATTCAGATTTGATATAGAGAGCTTGATGTGAAACTTTTTTGACTGCTTCTTTATTTAATATACTAAGTTACCATAGTTTTGCTCAAAGCCTTCTAAAATGGACAAGGTATCATTGCACATAAATTGTATTTCTGTTGTTTCGAAGAGGAGAGTTTGATTGAATGAAGTTTGAAGAGGAAGCATCAGGAAAATGTTTTGCACTTTAAAACTTCTTTTGACTATTCTTAGGGAGTTCACTGCAAAATGCATCAATTCATGCCTCATCAATATCCTTCATAAAACAATACTGGGATCATCATCTGCTTTGTTCACAACTAGCATCCTCATTATCTGGTATCATCAGCAGTGATTGATTTCATTTTGACTTTACACTTCTCAGCACTTTCTGTTTCCTGTGAATGTCAAATAAAAAATCCATCTCTAATATATTGAGAAAAAAAAATGATTCGAAGCAAACTTAGTTATAAAGACATTTTGATTTTAATTAAATGTATATGATTTTTTTTGTTGATAGAAGTACACATTTCTACATGTATTTCAATAAAAGAAAGTTTGTGATTATTTGAGTCTTGTGTAAAATTTAACTGATCAAATTGTAAGCAAGTCTTATTTTTTTGTTTGTTTACCACATTATTTAGACTATCAATTTAATATGAATCTGTTAATGTAAATATGACTTGTTTCCTGTTCATATATTGACTGGTACCATGTCTGTGTGTTACAGAGACCAGAGGATGGGAGCACAACCAGTCTACAGGACAGTGGTATCTCAGAACATGAGGGTGGGGCCTCCGCAGCCACAGGGGGTCACTCTGGACCCAACAGTCCGCTCTCTAAATTGCCAGGTAAGTCTAGTACTACAGTGATGTCAAACATTTTACTTCCAGTACATTGAAACATTTGAAAAAAAATGGTTGAAGATGAAGAAGTTCGCCATCTTTTGTAGACAAGCAGTCTCTATTTAGAGGTTTTTGTGTCACCTGCTGTAAGCAGAAGTGTCAAATAGGGATCACTTTTCCGTTGTCTGTCTGTCCATCACACTTTTTCCGTCACGCTTCAGCAGGTGGCACATGTGTTCCAGAGAACTCTCCTGGTTTTTGTATAATAACCACTGGTTTGTATTGTCAATGACCTTTACCAAGTGCGTCTACCACAGTTTTGACTGTATTTTTCTTGAGGGATGAAATGGAAATTCACAAAAATCTTATTTTCTCATGATTCACTTGTCCTCCAATATTGAGGATCTGACAAATGCAACTGTAGCCATGGATATTTTGAGTTCATCATTGATGGCTGACTATGTTTATTATCATAACCAAACCTTAAATCATCTTTCCGAATGTTCAGGTCCAGGGAAGTTCAAACAGATGACTGGCCGGAGAGAGCTGGACACTGACAGTGGTTTCATTGGGTCCATGGTGGGGTCAGAGGTCAGTGCTGGGAACCTGTCATCACGGCGACAACCCCCACAATCCCCTCTCAGGCTTAACCATCCAGGGGAGCAAGGTCAAAGGTCAGTGTTGATGTAGAAGTCACCATATGATATGGATCATGTGAAATACATGTGTTAAGTTTGTCAAATTTATTTCACCCTTTACTTCTTATAGACTTATTTTGATGCATTAGCAAACAGTGCTCATACAATATTGTAGCTCAGTTTCTACTTAGTCATTTGTGGCAAAGAAAAATCCATTATTTCAAAAATTATTTAAAGATGAATCAATTAATATTCATCTACTCATAAATTTGTACATGAATATTCATGAGGTAAAGGGTCTGAGTGGAAAGTTATTTGATTGCATGTAAATAAACATGTAGCATCCTATAAAGTGAAGTGGTGCTTTAAAAAAAAATAGGAATCACAAGCGATATCCTGTACCACCTCATTTACAAAACAGTTCAATAGCTTCTCATATTGTTATGGCAAGGCAATGTAGTACTGAAGTTCATCATCTTCAGTGATAGTTCTAGTTTGCTTATGTATCTTAAATACCAGGACAAACTTACATTATAATCTTTAATTTATATGGCTTAGAGGACATAAGTTGCAACCCAAGTTGTGACTCAGTTTTTCTGCCTATGCTGGGATCAAATTGTCAGCTCTTGGTTACAAGAACCAGTCCATTATACTCCAGTTTCATAAAGTGTTGGAATCACACAGTCAGATCTATCCTGTCCTGCCAGGGTGTATCAGGGGCCCGTTTCACTAATCTTTGTACAATAAAATATTTAAATTCACATATGTAAAATAATATTTATCCTTTGACTTTTTCTTAACAAAAAGAGATGTGTTTGTATAATGCAATGAAATGGGTCAACTTCCATAATGACACTATTTAGAACATCAGACTTACAACTGAGTATGAAGTTTAGTGACCTAGGTCCCTGGTTGCTCAGCATTTTATGAAAAATTCCATATCCCTTTATACTGATGAGTCCTTGCGGTGTAGACAGGGTTTTCATCACCGTGGTGATAGCTTAGTTACCAGTACTCCTGAACAATATTAGTGTTGATAACACAGGCGTAGTAAAGAGTTGTAACCCATTGTGTGCAGTTACCCTTTTGTGCAGATGACCACTCAATTATTCATGGTCTGTGTGGTATTTCGGGGTCACAAATCTGATTATAGTTTATTTATGTGACTTGTAGTGGCTGCACATCAGCATCAGAATTTGTTTTTGTTTTTTATCTGTGGGACACAACATGTGCATTGTCAGTTCTCAGAAATGGGGAAGTTTTATTATTAGTCATGACTTTAAATGGTAGGTACACATTTTGTGCCGTTCTTGATATCTGTTACCATTTTAGTGTTATGTCTGCTTTGTTAGTCATTTATTAAAGTAATCCATCCATCATTAAATTAGATTCATGGTCCTTTAAATGCAAGGCTCCAGTGCAGATGCAAGCATCCATTGGCTTGGAGTTAGAGGCTCTTTTGCTCATGGTCTATAAACTATTAAATTCCAAAGATCACTTGATGGACCATGATCACAATTGAATAATAGATGGATTACCATAATACAAGTTATAGTAATGATATGAAATAAAGATGCAGTCATTGCTCATGTATATTCTATTTCCAAAAAGGGTTCTACACAGAAAGTAGTTTACAATATTAAACCATATTGATCTTCCTCACAAGTATGCAGTAGCTAAATTATTATGATTTCAATGTTCTATATGGACAGTAGGTTACATTATTTTTTTTCTCACTTTCAAACCTTTGTTTTGTTGATTCAGGTAAGCACAAAATTGTTTTAGGCTGTATCTCTATCTCAGTCATACTTGATGATTTTTTTTTTTTTTTTTTTTTTTTGTAAAATGCCATAAATATCTGAGAAAAATAATTTTCATTGAAGACTACAATAAAAAAACCTCCCTTCTAATGAGATAACGTTAATTACTTTGGAGATTTAATTTACATGTGTGAATATTTGTTAGTCATTACACTAAAACATGAAATAATTCTGTCATTGCTCATTGAAGACTACAATATATACTAGGCACTGAAATACCTCCCATATGTTGGGCATATATCGTCTGCTACTGACATCAGGTATCATCTGCAATGCTTGAACTAACAAAATCCCCTGTCCAACTCATCCTGTATGTATATCCCATATTTCCAGGCCCAGCTCCAGGCAAAGTACCCGGTCAGATGACAGTGCCCGACCTGCCACACCCAAGTCTGGGCGCTCGGTGGCCTCATCACGGTCGTCGAGACGCACGCCAACCAAGGCCTTCCCACTGGAGGAGACGCGGCAAGCTCAAGCTGCAACAGAACCTCCTCGGGTGAAAACTCCGACACGAACGGACAGCAGGTCGAAAAGACGGGATCAGGTCAGTGTTGATATATATATCATTGAACAGTTCAAATATGGTGGTAAAGGATCTGATTTTTAATTTCATTCTGGTTTTAAACATTGACAGTTTTTAATTTTTTTAAGATTTTTAATATATACATCATTCTGTAGCACTTGAACACTTATGATTCATAATATTGTGCTTTCTGATAACCTAAATACCAAAATAGTTGCATTGTCAAGCAGTTAATCCCCAGTGCATTTTGATATTGTATCAAGACTTAGTTTCAAAGTTAAAGGAGCTAAACTATGCTAAATATCTCAAATTCTCTTAGTACTAAATGTCTGCCATTGTCTGAGAACTAAATATCTCCCATTCTCTGAGTATTAATTATCTCCCATTCTCTCCATTATAACAAACTTGGATAAGACAAAAGATTGCTTAATACAAAATAAAAACTATTCCCTGACTGTTTCCTTCCTTATTTCTATGGACTCCCGACCGCATAAGATAAAATTGGATAAAGCGAAAAATTGACTAAGACAAAAGGATTTTTTAGATTCCTATACTTAAGTTTACCAGGAAAAGGGTTTGCTTAATACAAGAGTGCAAGTCATTATCACAGTTTGACAAGTGTCTCTTAATTGGCTCTCACCTCGGGCGGCAAACAGTACCCAACTATATATACACCATTATGTAAGCATGCTATTGATATCAGTTGAAGCTAGCAGAAAGGTAGTTTTGTGTGAACGATTAAGGTATGTTACTCACATACACGGGAGTAAGTTATTATGTATGTATTATATTTTAATTATCCTAACCTACAATGAAATCTTGTCGATCTGCTTTCTAGTAAATCTGGTATACTGTACTGATAGTTTAAGAACAAAAATTTGGATCAAACAGGGGCAGTAACTAGGAAATAATAAGGCATCTGGTGTATATTTTATGATCCATGAATTACTTACATTAGTTAATTGATTGATCGATCCATTGACTGATTGATCATCTGATTGTTTTATTTATATGCATGTTTAAAATGCATCAGCATTTCAGCATTAAGATAAGCAACTTTCAAAAGTTCTTCATAGTTACACTGATCACTTTTTAAACTATCTGTTTTGACTTTGACTTGAGGGTTGCTTTACAATTCATAGCTTACTGCCAGTGAAATTCGCAACCACTTTCAATGAAATTTTGCATATATTGTTCATCTTTCACATACATGAAAACAAAATAAAATTCGATTTTTGCAATTGCCAAGGTTTTGAGATAATTGATAAATAAAAATTATTGGTTAGAACTTTCCGTCAGTGTACATGTACTGAATATTTAACCCTTTCTCTCATAAAGACTCATTTTGACTCACTCAATAGGTACCACATAAAGCCTGATCTGCAGAAAACCACAGTTAAACCTTAACAAATTTAATTATAAAGTCCTCATTTCCAGACCACTGAGGAGCAGCGAACAACATAAAACCTGATCAGCCTGCAAGTTACTCGCAGGCTGATCTGGTTTTATGTTGTTCGCATAGGTCTTTTCATGGTGTCCTCTATGAGGGAAAGGGTTGATAAGTTTTCTACAAATATTATACTGGAAAAAATATACATTTTTTTAAAACAATAGCAAAGCTTTTTTCACAATATATCTTCTTTTTAACCATTCATTGACACTTGGTTGAGTTTTGAAAATAATTTAGAGATTTGCTGTGTCTTTTTACATTATTTCTTAATCTTTTTTATTTGTATCAAGAAAAGGCAGTATAATGAAATTTCGTTATATGCAAAACTTATCATGAAAATTTCCTTATAAGGATAAGACAAAATTGTGATAAGACAAAATAATTTGCAAGGTCACCATAATATCATTATAAATGAGCTTTACTGTATCTCCCATTCTCTGAGCACTGAATATCTCCCATCTTTTTAGTACTAAAATATCTCCCATTCTCTAAGCACTAAATATCTCCCATTCTGTGAGCACTAAATATCACCCATTCTCTGAACACTAAATATCTCCCATTCTCTGAGCACTAAATATCTCCCATTCTCTGAGCATTAAATATCTCCCATTCTCTGAACACTAAATATCTTCCATTTTCCTCTGAGCACTAAATATCTCCCATTCTGTGAGTACTAAATATCTCTCATACTCTGATTACTAAAGCTATTTAAGATTAGTTAGGTGGAAAAGTACTGAATAAAGAATAGATTTTGCTTAAAAAACTATTACATCTGAAAACCAGCAAAGTAGAGCAACTGCATGTGTTTTACTCTCACCTGACCACCTTTATCCGCTGTCTCCAGGGGTCCCAGCGGGAGTACACGGACGACAGCTACACCACCGTCACTGAGAGTGAGATGAGCTTTGACTCGGACATGAGACCACGCCGAGGGAGCCGCGGCAGTCGAGGTGCACCACAGAGAAATATCGACAAGATTGTGGAGGACAGTGAGGAAGGTAGGCTGGATATGTCATCATCTTCTGTGTTCTTGATTATCCTATGAATGGAGTTTTGTAGCAGAGATAAAGATTTTTTTAAAAGTTTGTTTAGATAAACCCTTTGTGTAATGTTTAACAGTTTTGTGTTAGTGTTAAAATTTATGTTTTTTAAGGTAGGTTTATGTTAAAATTAGATGTAGAAATGAAAAGATTAAAAGTGTTGTTTTTAGCTCATCTGAGCACAACGTGCTCATGGTGAGCTAATAGGATCACCCTGTGTCAGTCGTGCGTTGTCAACAATTTGCTTTAAATGACATCTCCTCTGAAACTGCTGGACAGAATTTGATAAAAAAATTGGCAGGGATAGTCCTTGGGTGAACCTTCACAAAAGTTGCTAAAATAAACTTGATCCCTGTAGAACTCTGGTTGCCATGGCAAAGGAAAGAAATAAAATTTGAAAACTTTAAAAATCATTTCCTTTAAAACTACTGGCCAAATTTCAAAATGTTTTAGTACAGATGTTCCTTGGGTAATCCTCTACCAAGACTGCTAATATTATTCTGTTCCATAAAAGAATATGGCCGCTAAGGGCGGGGCTAATTTGCCTTATATGTATAAAGTGAAAACTTAAAATGACATCTCCTCTGAAACCTTTGAACAGAATTTGATTAAACTTGGTAGGGATGATCCTTGTTTGAACCTTCACAAAAGTTCAAAAGTTGCTAAAATAAACTTGATCCATGTAGAACTCTGGTTGCAATGACATTGGAAAGAAATGAATTATGAAAACTTTAAAAATCATCACCTTCAAAACTACTGGCCAGATTTCAAAATGTTTTAGTACAGATGTTCTTTGGGTAGCCCTATACTCAGGTGAGCGATTTAGGGCCTCTATGGCCCTCTTGTTTTGTGATGTAAGGGAAAATTTGCACTTTAACTACGTAGCTGGTTTGAATTAGTTTAGTAAGTAAGATGCAGACCATTGCTTTAAATAAGTTTTTGAGTTGCTGAAGCACACCTTTTGTTTTTTCGTATTGTGTTTGACATACAAGAATTCATCACATGTTTTATAATGTCCAGTTATTTGTTTTTGTTTTGCACAAATTGATTATACATTACATGTATTTTGCACAGACATATTTTTGATACCTTTATCTTCCCATATAATGTTTTATTTCCAGTTACTCACCCTTGTAAAATTTTTTAAGCACTCAGACATTTGTATCTGTTCCTAGACCAGCACCTGTGGCGTGTATTGTAGTATATTATTACGGAGTGCGTATTGTACTGTGTATTGCAGAGCAATATTCGGTAGACCCCTCTCTGAACGAGACGACCGACATAAACCTATCGTGGATAACGTCCAGCTCCGGTTAGAACTAGTTTAGATGTTGTCATCCCAGTATTGTGCACTGTGGCCTTGTTTTATCCCTTCACTTCAAGTTTTGCTAATGTAGACGCTCATATATTGCGGGTTTATTAGCTCACATGAGCACAACGTGCTCAAGGTGAACTTTTCTGATCGCCTTTTGTCCGGCGTCCGTCATCCGTGCGTACGTGCGTCCGTGCGTCCGGCGTCAACAATTGCTTCAAACAACATCTCCTCCTAAACGGCTTGGCCAATTTGAAAAATATTTTGCAGGAATGTTCCTTGGATGAAGCTCTACTAAAGTTGTATAAATGGTTCTGGTCCATTGCATAATTAGGTCACAGGAGCTAAAAATAGATCTTAAAAATGCAAACTTTGAAAATCTTCTTCTGCAAAACTGCAAGGCCTAGAGCTTAGATATTTGGTATGTAGCATCATCTTATGGGCCACTACCAAGATTGCACAAATCATAGCCCTATGGTTATAAATGACCAACCGCACCAGGGGTCACTTGTTTTACATAGAGTTATATAGGAAAATCTTAAAAAATCTTCTTCCATGAATGCATAAGGCCTAGAGCTTAGATATTTGGTATGTAGCATCATCTTATGGGCCACTACCAAGATTGTACAAATCATAACCCTATGGTGATAAATGACCCCGCACCAGGGGTCACTTGTTTTACATAGAGTTATATAGGAAAATCTTAAAAAATCTTCTTCCATGAATGCATAAGGCCTAGAGCTTAGTATTTGGTATGAAGCATCATCTTATGGGCCACTACCAAGATTGTACAAATCATGACCCTATGGTGATAAATGACCCCGCACCAGGGGTCACTTGTTTAACATAGAGTTATATAGGAAAATCTTAAAAAATCTTCTTCTATAAATCCATAAGGCCTAGAGCTTAGATATTTGGTATGTAGCATTATCTTATGGGCCACTACCAAGATTGTACAAATCATAGCCCTATGGTTATAAATGACCCCGCACCAGGGGTCACTTGTTTTACATAGAGTTATATAGGAAAATCTTAAAAAATCTTCTTCCATGAATGCATAAGGCCTAGAGCTTAGATATTTGGTATGAAGCATCATCTTATGGGCCACTACCAAGATTGTACAAATCATAGCCCTATGGTTATAAATGACCCCGCACCAGGGGTCACTTGTTTTACAAGAGTTATATAGGAAAATCTAAAAAATCTTCTATGAATCATAAGGCCTAGAGCTTAGATATTTGTATGTGCATCATCTTATGGGCCACTACCAAGATTGTACAAATCATAGCCCAATGGTGATAAATGACCCCACACCAGGGGTCACTTGTTTTACATAGAGTTATATAGGAAAATCTTAAAAAATCTTCTACCATGAATGCATAAGGCCTAGAGCTTAGATATTTGCTATGTAGCATCATCTTATGGGCCACTACCAAGATTGTACAAATCATAGCCCTATGGTTATCAATGACCCCGCACCAGGGGTCACTTGTTTTACACAGAGTTATATAGGAAAATCTTAAAAAATCATCTTCTATGAATCCATAAGGCCTAGAGCTTAGATATTTGGTATGTAGCATCATCTTATGGTTCATTACAAAGATTTTCAAAGTCTTGGCCCTACGGTGATAAATGACCCTGCGCCCAAGTCTTCTCTGAAACCATATGGCCCATTGCTTAGATATTTGGTGTGTAGTATTGTCAGGTTTTAGATTAAGTTATATCAGAATCCTTGTCTGTTTAAAAACCTTGACATTAGTCGAAGCAATGGTACTCAGGTGAGTGATTCAGGGCCATCATGGCCCTCTTGTTTTCATATTTAGGGTTTAGTGCAAAACTTGTAACTAGTTTATCTGTAGTTACATAGGTTTGCATCAAGCCTTTGATTTCTTCTTTTATATTTTTGTTATATTGGGTAAATAAATTTGGTTTTCTGCAATATAGTAGCCAAATATACTGAAAGGATAATTATAAAATAGAAAAAAAACAACTATGTAAACATTGTCCTCAAAATTAGTGTATGTCTAATCTGGTGCTAATTCCACTGATCTTACTTAGCGCTATGTAATACCTAAGGAATATTCTTTATCATTCTTCTTTCTTGGTTCCCAAAATCATAAGCTAATATGATAAACAGGAATGTCAATTTAGACATTTACATAAATATTTGTAAAACAAGAATGGTGAAATATTATCCTACCTTATTAAAGATTTTAAGTATTATTTAACGGTAGCGGTAAGTATTCTTGGGGAAATTTGAACCATATTTTAGAATGTGAATGTAAGCTGGCAGAAGAAAGCTTGATAAGACCTAAGATTTCTTGTTGGGTTGACTTCAAGAAGTTAAGATACAGGAATAAGTGTTTAACCCTTTCCCTCATAGAGGACACCATGAAAAGACCTATGCGAACAACATAAAACTAGATCAGCCTGCAAGTAACTCGCAGGCTGATCAGGTTTTATGCTGTTCGCTGCTCCTCAGTAGTCTGGAAATGAGGATTTTGTAATTAAATTTGGTAAGGTTTAACTGTGGTTTTCTGCAGATCAGGCTTTATGTGGTACCTATTGAGTGCGTCAAAATGAGTCTATATGAGGGAAAGGGTTAAATTGTTTTTGTGTGAAAAATACATGGCTGGTTCATGGTCTTGAAAATAAAAAGAGTTTAAATATGATTTTCATACTCAGACTCAAGGTATGCTTATTAGTTACAATAGGGATTTGAGTATGATACTCAGATTTAAGTCTGAGATCGTACTTAAGTATTTTCAAGAGGACTGGAGGCATCTAAGTGAATACAGACCGTTAGAGTAAACCCTACATGGTATGAGTCATCAATCGGACTGCAGTCAACTGTCTGAATAATGAAAAGTTCTTTCCCCTGTTTGATTCATCTCAACTCAAAATATTTAGGATCATGATCCCACTAGAGTTAAGATACATTGTATTAATGTTTTTGTCAGAAAGGTCTCGGAGAATATAGCTGTCTTAGTCACAGTTATAAAGTGGTCTTATGAAAAAGTGGTCTGAATTGTGGTGTTTATAATAATGAGATTGTCTTTATATGAGATTTTACTGGAGTTGTGTACCTAAATATCCTTTCAGTATATTTGACTGATGACAGATGCTACACAGAGTTGGCTACACACTTAGGATTACAAATAGTAAACTGTACTTTGTGTGTATTTGATATGCCGATCAGACATACAATTGGGTAAAAAGTTAATGCTGAAAATGCAAAATCTTTAATTAGGGTCTATGTTATAATCTTAGTTATCTTAAGTCTTTGTATAAATTGTATTTAGTGAATTATTTTTTTTTATAAAGAGAGCTTACTGTTGAACCATTAATTTTCAGGGGGGGGGGTATTTTTATTGATTTAATGGTCAGTCATATCAACGAATATGTGTTCCCATAAAATAAGTTATTTTGTTTGCAAGATAATGAAAAAAATATCTATGAATAAATGCACCCACTAACATTTTCTTTGAGACTGAATCCACAAAAGTTAATGTCAAAGAAATTTAATGATTTTACAGTAATATTGCATCAAAGCTTTCTCTATTGAAAATAAATAGGGTTAAAAATTTACAGAAATTTAATAGTGAAAGCCTAATTATAAAATTTTTGTTTCTTTTTAATAATTAAAACATAAATCCTAGAAGAAAAAATGTACTGTTAAAATTTGATAAAAACTATCTTTATAGCAAATCTTTATATAAGTTTTATTCCAGATTACTAGGTATATCAATCACTCGTTTTGAAATCAACAGTATTCACTCGGTCCTCATAGCTGGATTTTTTGTTGATTTGTGCACTTTTTGACCCTCCCAAGACAACTTGATATTGTCCTACCATCCCAGCACCATCACTGGATTGTTTGTTGACAGTTGTTGATTTCACACAGTTTTCTCCACAGTCTAGCACCGTGTGGTTATATTGTATGTGCATGTCTTTACATCAACCAGACCAGTTTATTTTTGTACCAAAACTTGTTTGCAGATGGAAGTCAAAACTTATATAAATGTGCATGAAAATACATTTTGCAATTTAACCCTTTACCTCATGAATATTCATGTATTAATTTATGACTTGATGAATATTAATTTACTGAACTTTAAAATGGTATATGAAGTGATGGAATTTTGTTTCTTTTGCAGACTTTGTAAAATCTGAGCTACAATATTGTAAAAGTAAACAGAGGAAACCCAGATCAGACAGCTTTTTCTAGGAGCTGTCTGATCTGGGTCTGCTTTGTTTGCCAAGTCATCAAAATGAGTCTATAATTATGAGGTAAAGGGTAGACAGTTTTTTAACATAAAAATTAATTTCAATCTCATTAAAATCATATCCTAATTTGCGCTCCTCTACTACATGTATCTGCCAACATCTGACAACATCGCATTAGGGGTCACAACGGATTGACCTTTTAAGTATTTATATGCATAAACAAGTGCTTGATTTTAAACCATTCAAATAGCGTGTTTCAAACCTTTTAATTTCAGTTCTTCTCACTGAACTTGTAACCAAAATCTCCTGAAAAGAAAATCCACACACAAGATATGTCACTCGAAGAATATAACTCACGCACGGTATTTCTAACGAAAACATGGTTTTGTTATTGTTTTGAATAGGGCTGACAGGCTGGAAATAAAAAACCGTGACTAAACTCTGTTGTACTGTAGTGTAAATATAAACACTATTGTTAGATAACCAAAGTGGTGCAGTGGGATGACAGCTGTCTTATAATTGAAAGGTGCCGAGTTCAAGACCAGCATAGGAAGTATTTTTTTATTTAATGTTTTATTTAAACATCTCAGGAAAGATGAGTGAACTAGATTCCAAAAGTGTACAATCGTCAAAAATATTACGAAGGCGACGGAAACAGCAAGCGTATGTTCTGACTACTCAGACACAGATAGTGCTTTTGAACAAAAATCTGAATGTATTGAAATATTCATGAATTAATATATAAATGATGAAAAAAAATGCCAAAGCAAAATAAAAAAAATACAAGAAAAAAATGTAATGAATGAAATGAGATTCGAACCCGTGCCTCTGTGCTTGCACTGAATGAAAAAAATAAACGCCTTTATCCACTGAGCTATTGTGATTTCTATTTAATTAGAGTTTTTTTATGAGAACATACTGTGATATTTGAATTTTACTTCCCCTGGTTATACCTAACGATTCTGTAGGCGCCGATTTGATTGGCTTATACAAAGGTCAATCTGAGATGACCCTCTATACGATGTGGTCAGATCCAGTTAGCATACTGAATCTGATTTTAATGAGATTGAATGAAATTGCTCATCCAGTATATTATTCTGTCTAAATGTTTGATATTTTATCTGCTTGTTCTACTTTCCTCATTAGGAAGTGGCTAGTTTTGTTGGTACTCTATGATTTATAATTAACTACATTTGGTAGATTTCTCTATTTTCTTGATTTTTAGGAAATAGTTGGCTTTAATTGTAATTATACACATTTTGTATTACCATTGATGGCAAGTTTGATCTCATTTAGTCATTTTATTGCAAATGCACCTTTCCAATGTTTGCAAATATATTCAAATTAGATTATAAGATTATCCAATGGCTAAGCTGGGATATCATGTGATCAGTGAATGACCAGATTAACATTGTAAGAGCATGTATGTGTTTGTTTGTGATACTGTGCTTAATCTATTCACCAAATCAATAATGGAAAATGATAACTGAACAATAGGCTTATGCTTTGTGCATAATTATATTTTCACAACAAAAACTGGAAAGGTCCATTGCTCGATTGCTTGCATCAATTATAAAATTTTATCACATCTTAAAGAGAAAGTGATATATGTTTTTATTTTGTTATATAAATACCAAAAAAGAAAATTCATAAAAGTCAATGCTGTGTGATACATTGAGCTATTGTATTTCTTTGTAAATTGTTTCACACAGATTTGGAAGTTTTCTGACTTAAACTGAAATATCTGTGATATCTTTGTATATAAGGCCAATAGAGTCAGTCAAGTTACAACATTCATGTTTAATAAGTTTAACAAGAAAACTAAATAATTCACCCTATTTAAATATATTTATGTGTAAAATATCACAGTTTTGGTCAAATATGAAATGTAAATTTATCATATTTTTAGCTCTTAACCAAGACTGCTGATTTCTCAGTTATTGACAATTTTCTTTGCCTCATCTTAAATAGGATTTACTTAGGACTGCAGTAGAAAAGTATAATTCTTAAGCAATTTATACTGTTCATTTATTCTGAACTTTTAATCTATGCAGAGCGTCCAAGTACCAAGCAGAGCAGACGGGACACTAAACAGCCGGCTGTCAGAATGAAGAAACCTGCGGAGCAGGTCAGCACAGGGTCAAAGCAACAAACGAAACAACCAGTCAGAGGTCAAGGTCAATCTAGAGGTCAACAGGGTCAAGGAAGGAATCAGGGAAGAGGCCAAGTCAGACTTACAACAGATGAAGATACAACACCAACAGTATCGCCAACACGGAACACGACGCGGGATACATTACAGGACACGACACAGGATACATATACATCGGATGAAACTACCCCAAGGTAGGTTGAGGTCTGACCAAAAAACTCCATATGCTTCTATTTTTGTATGTAATTAGAATAATTATTTTGCAGTCAGCCCTTGAGGTGGATAGTGGGCGAAGAAAATGTTACAAGGAAATTTGTTGAACTCATTTGGACTTTGATTATTTGCAGTAGATATGTATTTATTCAGATTCAGTTATTAAGTTTTACGTTTTGATGGATCATACTTCTTAAAACTCTGCATCACAGAAGTGGGGGCTATATTGGAATCATGCTTTCCATGTCCCATCACATCTTACACTCGCATTATATGATGACAAGTCTGGATATGGGTGTTTTAGTTATTTTTAGTGATAGTTTTAGTTGATTTTGGTCTATTTTTCTTAAAAGTGAGTGATATCATTATTATTATGTTATTATGAGGGGATGGGTGGGGCGACATTTAAGCATCATTCATTCTGTCCAGTTGCAGCTCATCTAGGTGCATCACATAGTGTGGTGTGAATTGCTTTCAGTGATATTACCAAATTTAAACCTTGATTTCTTCCAAACTGATCTTTTTTAATCCCCCGCCGCGAAGCGGGAGGGGGGTTATAGGAATGCCCTCCGTCTATCCGTCCGTCCGTCCGTCAGTCCGTCAGTGTGTCCGAAACTTTTTCGTGTCCGCTCCATATCTCATGAACGCTTGGACACATTTTCTTCAAACTCGGCTAAAGTGTTAACCTCATTGAGCTGATGTGCAGAAGGCATGTGGCGGTCATGCTGGCTCAAGGTCAAGGTCATACTTGAAGGTCAAATGTTATTTTCGTGTCCGCTCCATATCTCATGAACGCTTGGACACATTTTCTTCAAACTCGGCTAAAGTGTTAACCTCATTGAGCTGATGTGCAGAAGGCATGAGGCGGTCATGCTGGCTCAAGGTCAAGGTCATACTTGAAGGTCAAATGTTATTTTCGTGTCCGTTCCATATCTCATGAACACTTGGACACATTTTCTTCAAACTCGGCTAAAATGTTAACCTCATTGAGCTGATGTGCAGAAGGCATGAGGCGGTCACGCTGGCTCAAGGTCAAGGTCATACTTGAAGGTCAAATGTTACTTTTGTGTCAGCTCCATATCTCATGAGCTTGGACACATTTTCTTCAAACTCGGCTAAAATGTTTACCTCATTGAGCTGATGTGCAGAAGGCATGAGGCGGTCACGCTGGCTCAAGGTCAAGGTCATACTTGAAGGTCAAATGTTATTTTCGTGTCCGCTCCATATCTCATGATTGCTTGGACACATTTTCTTCAAACTCGGCTAAAATGTTAACCTCATTGAGCTGATGTGCAGAAGGCATGAGGCGGTCATGCTGGCTCAAGGTCAAGGTCATCCTTGAAGGTCAAATGTTTAAGCCTCCACTTTTTCATGTCATCTCGATATCTCGTGTAATGTTCACAATCATACAAATTATGTCATGATATATAAAGTTTTTAATTGAGTTACACATGTATTTTGTGGTTACCTAACACATCCTATACTTCATTGATGTTCACTTTTTGTACTGTTTCCCATGTAAAACTTGTCAGTAAACTTTTAATATATGTGCCTCCGAATTCTGAGATTCATACATAACTCCGGAAAGTTAAATTGTCTTAAACTGATCTTCTATGTCTGCTACAACCATGCCAGGTTAAGGTGAACATAATCCTATGACCAAACAAATTCTAATATTTGGCCAGCGGCGGGGGATATAGCTGTCCTTTGGACTGCCTTGTTCCTATATTCATGCAAGAAGATGTGGTTAATCACATTTATGACATCATCACCTGTCATTTATTACCTATATTTCTTCCAGATCTGTAATAGAACGGGAAAGAAAGGCAGCAAGACAAAAAGAGCCATTGGCAAATGGCCTAGGTCAAAGTTCAAGGTCAGTGGATCCAGTCACTGAGCCGCCAGAGAGGGTGATGACCCCTGTGAAAAGGTTAGTCACAGTGTAAGGTTTAAATGTTAGTTTGATTAAATTTAAGTTTTGAGTTACTTACGAAAGCATTCAAAAACAGAAACAGACATTCTCCTTTACATGGAATAACAGAAAAGCAGGAAGAGTTTGGTGCAAAGCTATTGTAACTTATTTATTATGCCACAGCGAGTTTAAGAATGGTGAAGGGGAATCAAAAATTACCCCTGTCCGTCTTGTCCGTGGATCTAGTTCCTTGTCTATTTGTAGTTACCTTTGTCGTAAATTTTGATCAATCATTATTAATGCATAATCAAGCACCATTATTTTCAATCTGGAAAAATCTTAATAATTGCAGTTGAGACACTTGTACTTGTTCCAGGTCAGAGGTACATCCCAAGAAGTTGTATATGCACCAGGATCAAGGACCTGTACTGAAAACTCCTGGGGGACCCAGAGCAGTGCATGAGATAGGGACGGGTGAAGATGAGACAATTCTTGCATCTGATGCAGAGACGGCTGTCACTAGGGGCTCCGTCAACAGGTAAGTAACATCAGATATGGGGAAGTTTTCCATGTGTAAAAACATCACCAAAGCATACTGTGTAAGGCTTGAATTTCACTGGTTTCTTTTTATGTTTTCTCTTTCTTTTGTATTTTGCTGTCTATTAATTTGTGCATCTTGGTTTGAAATACAGGCTCATTAATCTTTATATTCGCTATTGGATTAATTGGCATATTTTTTATAAAATTTAAATTTTGGGAAAGCTACCATTATAGTTAAGGGCAGATCCACCTGGTTGTAACATATATGTGTTTATTTACTATGTTGTACAAATGTAGGAAAAAGTATTAACTTTACTGGTTTATTTAATATATATGCATATGAGCAAAAATGTATAAGTAAATGAATTATGAACTTAATTTTTCATAGCATTTGGAGACTAAGTAGAATTCCTTCATTGCTTAGAAATAACATTTTTTTCCATTTTCAATGAATTAAGACATGCAGATTTGGATTTATCTTAGAGTTAAAAAAATGAGACACAATTTGATTTCCTTTCAGTGAGAGATTGAAGTTATTATCAGATGAAATAGGCAAACTTAGGGAGGAGTTTATCCGAGCCAATCATGAAAAGAAGCCACAGCAAGCTCCGCCCCCTCCTGTCAACCCCCGCCCCCTCAGAACATATTATGACCAGTATTTTGACCCAACCGAAGACCCCCTGGCATTTATGAGGGGACCCAGGAGAAGGGCCAACTCTTTCTCCGGACACGGAGGTATGTAACAGAAGTATTATTCTGTATATTGAAACCAGAAACTTTCAGTTTAGACTTAGGTCTTATACCTAAATACAAATCGGTGCAAATAATGTCAAAATTTGTTAAACAATTCACAATTATCATTATGAGGCATTTTATGGTATCATAAGTTCAATGTACGTGCCTGTCTAAAGTGAATAAATATTTCTGACTAAATAATTCTAAATATTGCTTGACCCTACATATTATAATGATGTTATGAATTTCCTTTTTATATGAAAATAATTTTCAACAAAGCAGTAAAACTTCATATCATCATTTGAATAAACCAGTCATATATTGTCCTATATATCAAAAGTAGGGTATTAAACTTGTGGAACTTTTTCACAAAGTATAGTATTATGATGATGTCATGATATTTTTTCTGGCCACGTCTGCAGATGAGACAGAGGGTGAGTATAGACATGCATGTTGCCGTGGCGATGGGGTCAACACTTGATAAATTACTATAAATTGCATATCAAGGTCACATCAAAACAGCTAATCTGATTGGCCTGTTGCATGTCACATGACCCAGATCAGTTATGATGCAATAAATGAAAATCAGAGGGAGGGACTCTTTGAATCATCTCCTTATTAAAACTTCAACTTTGAATATTTTACATAGATTTTTTGTGGGATCAATAACCAGGAATCTTATTTCTAGATGAATGTATATTGTACATGTATATTAAGCTAGAGTGTTTTAAAAGCAAAAATGCTACAAAATATGAGTCATGATAATGTTGCTGAAATATATTTTATTATATATCTTGTTTAATGTGCATTTGGGTGTAGAAATTCAGACTTACGGTGTCCATGAAAAGAAATAACTAAAAGAATATTTACACATGAAAAATCAAATATCACATTTGGTGGAGGCATAGGTGTTATGTGGAAGTCAAAGCATGTGAGTAACCTAAGTATGAACAGTTTGTGATAGGGCAAATGAGGGAAAATGATAATTCATTCAGCCATAGTATGCACATCAAAAATCACTTAGCCATTTACATACATGAGTAGCAGATTAAAAGGTATGAGGGGAAAAATCTTACTTGAAAACAAGTCTGTTTACAGTAATGCTGTGAGAGTGTTTATTAGCACATTACAGCTAGATGATGGTGATTTTGTGAAAGTGGTTTTAGTGAATCAGATCTTTTGTATGTTTTTTTTTCCTGAAGAGCTAATTTTGCTACATATGTGGAAGGCAGTTTTGTATCTTGTATGGCTACAAGTGAATTCATATAAGAAATGCAGTTTTGTAGATTATTGTATTTTGTTAGGACTTATGTTCATTATAAAATGTTTCCGGAATGTTTTACTTAAATTTGATGTGGCTTAGTTTGTTGGTAAATTATTGAGTGTTAAAAAATGAACAGATATGTTTGTGGGTTAGAAAATGAACAGGAATGTTGCAGGTTAGAAAATGAACAGGAATGTTGCAGGTTAGAAAATGAACAGGAATGTTTGTTGGTTAGAAAATAAACAGGAATGTTTGCAGGTTAGAAAATGAACAGGAATGTAAAGAAAATTATACTTCTATGTAGGTGTCACTTCAAAATAAAGTTAAATAACAGAAAGAGTACTCAAATATCGCTGCAATCTGACATAGACCTGATTTGTAAACAAAATAGTGGTGAAAATGCCAGGATATACTTGAGGAATTAACAGTGCTTCCAAGTCTGTCTTAATTTCACATATTCTCTCCATGACCAAATTAAAGAAATGTAATGTTATAATGATAGCAGTAATTAACTGTAATAGAAAAATATGACCAGGTTTTGAGAAGTGTGGCTTAGTTGCAGAGATTTTGATGCTTGAAACTCAGATTTAAGGTTGCAAATTTGAACTTTTGATGAACTTCACAGGCAAAGTACTGGCCCAACCCAGAAACTAACATCAGAAAAACATGTTACTGAGTCATGTTAAAGGCGTCTTAAAATAAAGAGGACTTAATTATATATATTTCTCGAAGTCTTTCCTTTATTCTGCAAATCTTTGTTTGATAAATAATTAAAAAATAGTTTCATTAGGTCTGAAACACTTTTCTTACTTTGATTCTCACTATTTCAGGAAGAGACTGGGACTATGACTGGACGTTACCTAATGTGAACAGAGACGGTGACATTCCCCTTGGATACGCTGCAGCAGATGCATATGCCACGCCCCGTCATCGGAAAACTACGGAAGATGTAGAGGAACCGGCTACCTCTAGAGGTCGCCAAAGGTTAAGAAAACGAATCAAACAAAGAAACTCCTCCACACAGCATTATGAAGATCAGAACGGTTATGATTCTGATCAGTCTCCGACTCGTATGGTGGCCGAAGAAGCTTCACCGGCTTCTGCCAGGCTGCAAGGGAATTATGGGTATTTCTCACCTCAGCGGTCACAGCAGACGTTATCATCTCCAACACAATCTCCTCAGATTCCCCCACCCCCGGGGTACCCAGGTCAGACACAGGGCGGCAGACGGGTGTTTGGTTCCCAGCCCAACTTGGTTTACTCTGGTTACCAGCCACCTCCACCAAGGTCAATTGGGTCAGGGTCAACAGATGGGACCGCCACAGCATCTTCCAACCGACCTCTCCGACAGACATTGTATTCATACGCTGCCAACCCAGCGCAGAACCGACCACAGTCGTACCATGGGGATTACAATGGGCACGAACAACCGCAGAGGCGGTACGCCAGTGATGATATTTACGTCCATGATGGACAGACGCGATTTGTTCCCAATGGTGCTACAGACATGCAGGGTGTGAACACAAACTATGGGGTGTACACCAACACGTGCCCTATGTGTGGCAGTCAGAGCTCACATACACACGGAGAATACGTGTTCCCTCCACCCGACAGCAGGGTACCAGTGGGATACCTCGTTAGTGATGGCAGGTCAGTATGAAAATCATACCAAAATACGCATATGGCATGATTTCCTTTCAATAATGGAAAAACAATTCATTATACATGTACTTTGAAACAATTGATTTACATTGATATTTTTTCCATTGTGGAATACTTAATCAGTTGTCATATTGCTAATTAGGTCACATGTTTTTCCTCCTTTTTTTCCCTTACTTTCACTAGGATTCTGACTCAGTGACCATTATAGCTATCAAAAATGAATTCATACAGTTGGATCTCAGTTATTCAAGCATGTATTATCCGAAGCCTACCCTTTATACGAACTGAACCTCTAGTTCGGATTTTTTTTAATTATATAAGCTAATATAAAATACAGCCCTTTATTCGTTTGGATTATTCAAACATAACCCTTTATCCGGAGTAAAGTTGAGCCCCCAGCGTACAGTTTAATCACCTGTTCACACCTTCTATCTGAACCTGTCTGTTCATGCTTTCACCTGCTATTGTGTTTTACGTTAAACTGTGAAGGGGAGATCACTGTAATGTTTTCAGTACAGCGCTCATTAATTGGAATATAATTTCGATTTCAAATCAGTTATGGGGCCCCGTAAACTAATTACAACAGATTAGCAGTCTAATTAATGATAGAACACACCGATTAAAGAAATTAAAAATGAGTTTGTATTCACCATGTATTTTACAGCAGGAGGATGTGTATAAGTATGTCTGATTTTATCACAGTCATCTCACTTCGAGAATGACTTCTACGACTGTGAAGTTTTGCTTCTGCTACATGTGTTAATAAATGTAAATGAAGAAAAACCTGTTTAATATTATATTTCTTACACTTGGATTTAAATCACAGCGGTCGGTGCAGAAAAACAGAAAACAAGATGGCCGACATGTAAAGTAATTATAATAACAACAAAATTGTATTTGTTGAAAACCTATTTAATAATTTACGAACATGAATTCTTTCATTTAGATTGATTTCAAGGTAAAATATAAATTGTTTTATACTTGAAAACGAATATAAACACTCACAATATAAGAGGATGGAAGCAGTTGCATTTGATTGTGATGGATTATGCAAACAGATACTTTATTCGAAGTGAAACGTTGGTGCCGACGACTTTGAATAACCGAGATCGACTGTGTTTCATTTAAAATCTGGCGCACTGAAACAGCTGATTCTGGAGTCAGAAAGACCTTTTAGTTTCCAGTGAATATCATCTTTTCTTAATATTCATTTCATCATAGCTATGATCATGTACCATTTTGAGAACAGTCTGTCAAAAATTCTTTAAAAGGTTCATGTGTTTTGAGGTTTAATGTTTTTAATCATATCATTTTATTTGGTTTTTCACCTCCTTTTAGTCTAAATGCTGTTTTAAGACTGCGAAGCGCATGCACAAAGTAGGCTTTAAGAACCAGAACTGAAGCTAGTTTCTGAAGTTTTAAACATTGATATATTACTACTCAGGAGTATTTGTGAGGTCAAATTTAGTTCATATTGAAACCTGTCTGTTAAGAGACAAAATTCCAACTTTATCTCCTGTTTTCTGATCGCTTGGCAGTCTTCAAACACTTCCATCACTTTGACAAGAATATTACAGTCATAAGATTCATTAGCTGTATGTTGACCTCATTTGCTTGTTGTTCTCACTTTCATTCATATTTTACTTGTGGCCCCTTTTCAGAGATGTAGTGGAGAGTTTTCAAGTCCCTGTCTATGCATCTCCCCTGATGTGCCCCTACCCCCACCCAGGCCCACCAGACAGAACCCTTTCACAGCCCCATTTCCCTTCAGAATCTCCCCCCCCACAGTCATGACCCCGCCCCCAAGATCTCGACCAATGGCAGCTACCCCTGATGCAGTTTCTCAACCAGTCATATACTTGACAACTGAGACCTCAGAAGAAGAATGGTAATTTGAAAATTCATAATCAAGTAACATGGTGGGATGATGTAGAATTGTGACTGTTTAACTTCTAATTCCTTTCATATTTGTTTTATTTTTCTCAAAAGGAATGGTGTGACAAGATTCTTCTTGTGTTTGAGTCAAAGATTTCAGTGTCAGGGAATTTGGGTTTTATTGAATAATGTTAACCTTGTTTGACTTATAACAAGAAAATATTAAAACAAAATGTTTTAATGGACGGCTTAAAATAAGCATACTGTCCCCCTCTCTTTCTCTTTTCTACTGTTTTGACCTTATAATCTAACCTGCATATGCACAGGCCTGATACTTAGTTGAAAAATAAATAAATGAATTTGACCTCTCTTTTTCTGAATATCAGGGTCCTGCTAGGTCTATGATTTAAATAACAAGGAAGCAAATACAATGCAAAATAATAAATGTATAAAAACTAGCATTTAAAACATAGGTCTACTATTCAAATATAACCTAGCAACTTCCGAAAAGAATTGAAAACTGGAATAAAACTCTTGACTCCTTGCAGGAAAAAGATACTGATCGGTCACTCTTAACTCCACTACCGTAAGCGAACTGAGCCAGCACTCTTATCTGCCTATGGGGCAAATAACGTTATTTATAGAAATGAATCTCAACAGCACTACACAGGTTGACAATTCACTAAATTACTGCATTAACTGCACCAAATGTTCTTCATATTGCATATTTATAAGATAAACTTGAAATATAACTTATCCCACACATCATGTTATAATTAATTACAAGCACAAAACAGAAGACGTGAAATGTGCTACGATCGAAGCGACAAGTAGGTCATGTACTACATGTACAAACAACAAACATCTACTGACTAATATCTTATTAAATATGGTCAAACACACGGGAAACTATTTAAAACAAACACAAATCACGTATTTGATACCCCCAAACAATAACATAGAAAAATATCGGTCACTTAGAATTATTACAATCACAGCTTTACATTTGACTGCAATACCAATTTGCACATGTGCAAATGGAAGTGTAAACTCATACATGGACATACTTATATATATATACAGTATTTAATAACAGTAGAATATATACAGTACTGATTACTGTCCAGAAAAACTTGATACAATTAACAATGGGATTAGAGAAAGAAAGGTTAGCTGAAAAAGTCATCTTCTATTCTAGAGTCATTATAAATTTGCCCCATACTGAAAGAATGGTGAACTAAGAAAGCAGGTCTGCATGGTTTGCTAAGGGGTCCAAACATGTCTTTATAAGGTAAAAGGTCAACTTAATGTTGCAGCAAACTGCATTTTCCAATCATTAGTAAGGTCTGGTGGTCTTGTAACAGTGCCATGCCTTGAAATTCATGTTTAAAATCCATACAACACATATGTGAATAGCATGCTGGCATGTCATTTAGCAATGTCCGTATGCATCCAAACTGCATCTTGTAAATGGCATTGAATACTTGAATAAACCATAAAGCATGATAGCATATGTGTCCATTTTTAACAAAATTCATGTTATGCATGTTTGTGTATTTGTTTGTTTGTTGGTTGTGTGAATTGTCCTGTTTTTATTTGTTGAATTTCACTTTTAATAAAGTCCAGTGACATGTCGAAGTTTCATGTGAACTTTCACCATTCATTATACAGAAAAGATATGTTTTGACTATCTTCATCATAATTCAGTTTAAATGCATTGTGGTCATCATCATCATCATCATCATCACCATTATCAGTGACTACGGTATATAGAACATAAAAGAAGTGACAAGGTATACTTTAGATATAAGACAATTTATGTTACTTGTAATTTATTTTTGTTTGGATGAATTTTTATATATACACTGCAAAATATATAGTAAGCACCTTTTTACTAGTTCTTAAATATTTAATTTTCATAGGACTATATGAAGAAGTTATTTTTAAATTTCATTGAGGAAATAAATTTAACACTTATTTTGATTTTCCAAATTTTTCTAGGTTTGAGGATAATGATTTTTACACATATGACTACCGGTATGTTTTCTATGTCCTCCTCAGCTACAGTTCAATCTTGCTTGGTGTTAATGCAGCACATTCCTGTTGAAAAAAAAACCTTAAACTATCTTCATTCTTAAAATTCACCTCTACCTAAATTCTTATTTTCCTCAGTAAAAAAGACAATTGCTTTAAATTTATCTTTTAGGTTTGGCTTTGCCTTTCTTGTCTTTCCTAAGTTTTAATTTGTCCCATTTTTTCTCTGCATGGCCTTTCCTCTGTGGTGTTCCCATTTTAGTTAAAACTTAAAAAATGTGAAAAGTATATTACTTTATTAGAAACATTCATCAGTTTTTTTTTACTGCATGTTTTAGATTGTCTGTGATTTTTGTCATTGTTTTCTATGGGTATTTTGTGCTTGCTGCTTTTAAATTTTGCCTCTCTCTTCTAATTGGTTTCTTTCATCTCTCATGATACCCTTTGTACTTCATCTTATTTTCCCTGTACAGTGTATCCTCAAGAGTCATGGTTCATGGACAGATTAGCATATTCTATCTTTGTGTGAAGTCTAAACATGTACTTCTAATAATTCTGGGATTTGGGTACCTAAGTTAAAATTTTCACTCAAATAAATTAGAACAAATAAATACAGAACAATTTTTTTTTGTTTCAAATTATAATAAAAAATATATATTTTTGAGAGAACTTTGATATGTTTAACAAAGAAAATCATATTTTGAGACAGATGCTTCCTCAATAACTCCCACTGTAAAACTTGATCTTATATCAAAACTCCATGATTAAAGAGTATCACATTTGACCTACCAGTGCTATTCTCAAATGGGGTGAAGCTAATAGTTGTTAATGATACATTTTAACGTGAGATAGTTATAGTGTTTATTTTTTACTACAGGACAGCTCCAAGAGCGAGATCCAAGTCTGCGGGCAGGATGGGACGTATCCGGCATTACTCTCCAGATGGGAGGATGAGAAGTCGCTACTTTGTACGAGAGTTTGGTAATGAGAGTGATAGTGCGGAGTCAGATATTGAGGACAGGCCTCGAGCCAGGTATGTGGACACCATCCTGTTGCTTTGCCATACACCATTTTGCACAGTATAACATCATTGAAAAAGCCACGTCTTGGGCCATATTCACAGGGCATCTTAACCCTATCCCTTATGAATATTCATATACAATTTTATGACTTGATGAATATTAAATTACTGAACTTAAAATGGTATATGAAATAATGGATTTTTCTTTACCATGCAAACTGTATTAAATCTGAGCTACAATATTGTATGAGCAAAGGAGACCCTGATCATGCCCAGTGTTTGCCAATGCCTCATAATGAATCTAAAGTGATAAATCAGTAATATTTGATAGAGAGTATTTCTGCTTTACTGTTCTCTGTTTTGATAAAACTTCTATATTTGTAAATATTTGTTCCATTTATCTGGTAAATTAGATGTTTGGTTTTGTAGTGATAAATTTAGGAAAATATAGGATTTGTCAATTTAAACCAAAGTCAAGATATATCTTGAGACAGCCTATATATCATTGCTTGGTTCAAGCAGGTTAAACTCTTGTTATTGCCTTATTTGGAAGGTACTTTTAAGTGTTCATAAGGATAATATAAAATGATCAGCCTGCACTTTTCTTGCCAGCTGATCAGGTTTTATTCTGGTAGATTTTCAGAAAACAACTTTGAAATTGTGTTTGAGTTGATTTGTCTAGTGCTTATTGAAGCTGTGATTGAATAGATGTTGAATACTTACCATGTTGAAAATGTGTTTCTTGCAGAAGTCGGAGTGTTGGTCGACAACGTCGGAAACCGAGACATGGGCGTAAATACCGTCGTGTGCGAGCTGAGCAGGATTATGACGATGACCAGGGAGGTCAAGGATTGGTGGGTAGTCATGATTTGTTATGCATGTAGTTGTTGAAGAATTAGATTAATAATGAGATTAGATTTTGAACCGTTAGGGGGAGAGTAAATTACATTTTAAAAGAAAATGAATTTTTAAATTTCATCCTTGAGTTTTTCCTTTTTAATTTTTAAATTTAAATTATTTGGATAGTTGAGAATGGCTTTGGAATTGTGAAAAAAACATCCCTTTATTCTTCAAAATGTACTTAATTAATGAACATGTATGTTGTAATGCTAAGAAAGTTATGAAAAATAGTGAAACATGTATAGAAAATATGATTTGTCTACATGTTTAAAGTGTATTGAATTTGTTAGCTTATTATTTTCAATAAATGATTTTTTTTAATGTAATACAATATTTTATGAAAATTACAAAATTATTAGAAGATTCTAGTAATTAGTGATACTAGTAATTCTGATATAGACAAAACGGCTCAATGAAATTATCATATTTAGCAATATGAAAAGAAAGAGACAGAGACAGGGGCAGATAATGAGGAGGAAAACAAGGGAGACAATCCTTCTGAACCACCACATGTGAGAAATAAACATACTGGTAGCAGTGTGACCCTCAGTTCTCTAAAAATGCTTAAGTACTAGCTTAAGCTTAAACTCAAATATCTTAAATTCAAACCCCTTTGGAATCTACAGACCATATTTGAGATTGAGCTTAAAAATCATGCTTAATTAAAGTTTTTTTGTTTTGAGAACTTTGGGACTAGAGTGGAGTTGATGCTAAAAATAGAATTGTACTCAATAATTTTTAGTGCAGTATAATCTTAAATTGTTTTTTGCAGTGTTTGTATATGTACATGAATTATTAGTTTTTAGATTATATTTATAAGGTCATTTAAAGGGTAATTTCTTCATTATAGAATTTTTATTGTTAGTGCATTTTTTCATATTATAAGATAACATTATAAAATGTGCTCAAACTATATTTTGCAATATTAATCCATACTTCTGAAGACATTTGTGCTCTTTTTGATTCTACAAAGATATGAACGACGTTCAATGTATACAACAACTACTGTGGAATCATTAATTTTCGTGGTACACTAATTTTTATTGATTTTGCTGAGGGTTTTATCCACAAATATTAATCACCACAAAAAACAATCTTTTTCTAAACTTTACGTTTTCTAGAACAAGCATTACCACGAAATTCCCTTAAGTACATAATCAATGAAGTTCAATGACAATGAAAACTAATGATTTTATATTATGTAACAAAGTTAGTACTTCAAAAGAACATTTCAAGTAATTAATTTCCTTAATGAAGATCCTCTACACTAATATAATGTCCTTTTTACTGTTGTTTGGAGTTTGCACTTCTGATTCTCTTTATCTTACAGCTAAGTATCAATGATAATGTTTCCTTAATATAGGAAATTTAAACATAATTTACTGATTTATTTAAGTTTCACTCATCAAGAAGCTATGCTGATATAAGAGTAAGTTACATAATTATGATGCAAAACATTATGGTGCTTGATTTAACTTAATGTAGCATTTTACATATTAGGTTAAAATGTATCAGTAGACTAACAAGTGATAGTATGGCCATTTTATAATACTTTATTGGAAAGAAATTGTAAATTTGGGAATTTGTTTCAAAATTTATTCAATCATAGGGCTTTTGCCCCTGACTCCATGAAAATAGCGCAAAGTGGGGTCATGCATGTCTAGAGAGCATATTTCAAGATATTTCAACTAATGCACAGTACTTGCATTGTCTCAGCTCTGTTAGAAATCATATTGTCATAAAAACAGGGTTTTCATTTATTTTTCATGAATTCATCATTCTATTAAATAGCATGACTTGAGAGTGAAATCAATAATTTGCATGATTTTTGTATTGTTATTTTGGCTAGTTTTGATTGTTTTGAATTATGATAAATGTAGCTGTTTTTGATATAACAAGCAGCACTTTACTGCTGATGAAATACATGAATTCAATTAAAGGCAATTTTAGCAATTGATTAAATGCATGAATGCAATTAAAGGCAATTTTAGCAATTGATTAAATGCATGAATGCAATTAAAGGCAATTTTAGCAATTGATTAAATACATGAATGCATTAAAGGCAATTTTAGCAATTGATTAAATGCATGAATGCAATTAAAGACAATTTTAGCAATTGATTAAATGCATGAATGCAATTAAAGGCAATTTTAGCAATTGATTAAATGCATGAATGCAATTAACCCTTTCCCTCATAGAGGACACCATGAAAAGACCTATGCGAACAGCATAAAACCAGATCAACCTGCGAGTAACTCACAAGCTGATCAGGTTTTATGCTGTTCGCTGCTCCTCAGTGGTCTGGAAAAGAGTATTTTGTAATTAAATTTGGTAAAGTTTAACTGTGGTCTTCTGCAGATCAGGCTTTATGTGATACCTATTGAGGGCATCAAAATGAGTATATATGAGGGAAAGGGTTAAAGGCAATTTTAGCAATTGATTAAATGCATGGATGCATTGAAAGGCAATTTTAGCAATTGATTAAATACATGAATGCAATTAAAGGCAATTTTAGCAGTTTAGTTACTCATGTTGCAGTATTATTATTTGGAAACATTGCATATTGTCTGAAATACGAACATGCATAATACAATATTGCTTCTTATATATCGGTAATCTTGAGTCCAGCTGATATTTCACTTGTCAATGTGTTCCATGATCAAATGGAAATGCTCAGTTACTGTGGAGTCTAAGGTTGTGGGTTTGATCCTCACTTGGGGTCATAAGACAATTCGAATCACAAAGTGCTGGTGCAACCCAGGAACCACTAAAAGAGATTATAGTTGTTAACTCTTAATTGGCAATATATTGATATGAAGTGAATAACTCTTAAGAGGTTAAATATCATTTTCTAAAGACCAATGTCAAGGTAGAGAGAACAGATTAACATTAATATACATTATTGACTTATAGGTTGCGTTTTTAGTTTTACAAATATTGTCTTTACAACAAATGGAATTAGTTTCTTTAGTAACATAGTAAATATGTCTATATGGACTTTTCAGTGTTTGCTATGAAAGAATTAAGCTCTGCATTAACCCATTGTTAATGGACTATTTCTATATATGACTAGGCCAGAAGCTTGCAAAAAGTATCACAAACAAACCTTGTGTTATTATTTGTGAACTAGGTCAACCATCAGTCACTTGGCATCCAAATGTTGCTATTGGCTAACATAATAATCTAATTTGAATATATCTGTAAACATTGGAAATGTCACATGATATCAAGGTGTAGCTATTGGCTAATATAATAATCTAATTTGAATATATCTGTAAACATTGGAAATGTCACATGATATCAAGGTGTAGCTATTGGCTAATATAATAATCTAATTTGATTATATCTGTAAACATTGGAAATGTCACATGATATCAAGGTGAAGCTATTGGCTAATATAATAATCTAATTTGATTATATTTGTAAACATTGTAAAATGTCACATGATATCCAGGTGTAGCTATTGGCTAAAATGGTAATCTGATTTGGATATATCTTTAAATATTGGAAAAGTCATTTGGCAAATAAATTTGCAATAAAAGTAAAGGACTTAGATCTGACGTTAGTTATTTTTTTGCATTTTGTATGAAATGCTAACTACCGGTACATGTATATTTATGCATGCACTGCATAATTTGCTTATATAGATGATAATAGTCTACTTTTATAATTTCTTTATATATGTTTTACAAAATTCAAGGTTGGAAGGATATTGTAACATATTATGGATGATTTGAGAAAAGAAAAAAAAAAGAAAAGAAAATACACTTTTATAAGGAAACTTAAATTTATAAAATAATTTTCTATTTCTGGTACTTAATAATCTTACATTTAACTGATTGGTTAATGCATTTCCTTGTGAACAATCGTGCATTTCTCTTTTATTGATATGTATACTTGACTTAATTACATTTATTACATTTTCCAGTCGGCCGCTGCGGAGGCTGATCTTGACCGCTCACTGCGCCTGGTGGACGAAATTGACGACCTAACCAACAAGATGATGACCACAGTCACTGGTGAACTTAAGCGCTCCAAACGCAACAAGGAATTTGGCTCCTCCATCTGGTAGCTCTGTCATCATAGTCACGTGATCTGGCTTGGACTCTGCCAACCATGTGATCTTTTGAAATCCAGAGGAGCATGCAGGCAATCAAGGGGGGTCATGTAATTCTTAAACATTCCTCCGCATAGATTACCGTACAAGCTTGATTGTTACCAATATAAAGTCAGTCAGGACTCTGTTATTGTTTTTTATTTTTGTGTAATTTTCTCGAGGTGCCATCAGGATTTTAGTGACAGGAGAGAGACAGTTACAGGACTGATGTTGTGAGTTTGTTTCTTGATAAGGCAGGGTACACATACCAAGGACAGAGATGGGGGGAAATGATGTGTACAGGAGTAAAGTGGAACCGAATGTTGATGAACCAAGATTCTGTGGAAAACATCTGATGGATTTGAAATACATGCTTTTGATATTAAAATGGAGAAAAGAAAGGGAGGAAAAGGATTAGAGGAAGGGGACCTGAAATAAATAGTTATGAGAAAAAAGAGTAGGTTATAAAAGAAAGACAGTTGTGACAGAGACACATTTATAAAAAAGAGACACAATTGTCATAAAATAAAAAGTTAAAAAACATGGTTAAGTTGTAAAAAAGAGACATAGCTGTAAAAGAGAGACACAATTATCATAGAGATTATGTTTCTTTTAAGTTTAGGTATATATTATATATTCTAGTATTTTGTTTTGATATTCTTTTCTAATTAAAATAAGGCATTTTGGTTCTTTTTTCAGTGTGTACAATTATAGTACAAGTTTTATATGGAAAAGTATTGATTATATGATAGATAACATGATGTTTCATTAACATTGATCCATTATCTTAGATGATATAACATTTAGTTGTTTTGTATGGTTTGGGAAGAGTTATGCCCCTTCTACTGATAAGATATTAATAAAGGCAACAGCTTAGGGGAAAAGTCAAGCAGTATTGTGTATTTGTTGCCAAAATAACAAGGATAAGGGTTCAAACAAAATTTATTTGTAAAAATGCATTTATTTATGTATTACACAAACTTTTATGTTGTATTAAACTGTGTTTTGTCTAATGTGTTAAAAATAATGATATGACATAGTCTTGTGAAATGCTGTCAGTTCATTAAAAATCTCCACTAAGTGATAAACTACAGACAATTTTGGAATGCAGTTCAAATGTATAACACGTATTTACTAGGGCACAAATGAAAATAGGCTTATCACTGTACTGCCATGATTAAGCAAGTTTTCACCATGGAATATCATCAGAAAAGAGTAAAAATGGTTTTGCAATGTACTACCTGATATATAGAAGACTGATGAGTAGCAATAAGTTTGAAACCTAAACAGCTTGCAAGTTACTTACTGGCTTGTGTTTATTTCCTGGATATCTCTTCCATGGCCAAGGATGAATACATTTAGTGCTTATGTCTAAAGTGCAACTTGGGCCAATAGTTGTGGTAGTCTAGACATGAAAAAAATTCTGAAAATTGATATATAATATATTAATAATTAGCATAAGGTATGTTTTGTATGTTTTGCAATCAATAAGATGATCTGCTGATAGGTATTTTGATACTGAATTGTGATTGATATTAGTTGAATGATTTGATAACATTGCAAAAGAAAACTTAATGGCATTTTGAACATTCTGTTGCCAAAATATATTTTTCAATGTTATATTGGGTTTTTGCCTATTTTATAATGGTAATATTCTATTTAAACAAATGGAAACATTATTGGACATAAGTTTCTTTGTGGGCACTTATTACAAATCAGTATTTTTGAAATGGGAAGCACATCTCAGTGATATATCCAATGAGTTTGGGAGATTTTCTTACTCAGAAAGATGCTACAATGATATTGAATAAGCTGTTACTTACTGGAGATTACCTCCCCTTCTTGTATTCTGCATCTTCAATACTATGTATTACTTATACTATTAAAATGACAATGTGTGTTACCAAATCATCTGTATTTTCTCAATTTTACTTGAATGCTGTGTTTCCACGACAGCATAGAACCCACACCAGCCTGGAATTGTATCTTATATACAATTCAGTTCTATATAAAGCTATATTTTGTTTCAAGTCTAGGAACAGTGCAGCTCCAATATAAAGCTATATTTTGGTTTCAATTCTAGGTACAGTGCAGCTCCATTATAAAGCTATATTTTGGGTTAAAGTCTAGGCAGTGCATCTCCATTATAACGCTATATATGGGTTCCAAGTCTAGATACAGTGCTGTATTGAACCATATATAACTGTATGCCAATTCATTGTGTCATAAAAAATCACAAAACATTTTGGGTTCATTGTCAGACTTATTTATCCATAAATGTGTTATAATGGAAAGCCTTATAATGGATCTGCACTGAAGTTACATATTGTATTGATATCACCAGCCTTGATACTGAGTATATCAACTCATATTACTTACAATTAAACTTGAATCGTAAATTCATATCTCTTCTTTCGTGCTCTGTTTTTTTTACAGTTTATAAGTAATACTTCTTACGTATTAATGAGTTACTTGTTTTGAGAATTCAGACATAGCATTTGAGTTTCGCTTGTCAATTATTAACATTTATTTATAAACAGTGATTTTCTGTTTTCATCGCTTGACTGTTGATATCCATTTAGTCATTTTTTGTGACACTAAGGAATTCAGAATTTAACTCTAACAACATGAAGCACACCATGATTAATGTTTATTTTGAATATTTAACTCAAGAATGTATTGTATGATATGGAAACACTGTATTTAAATGTATGTGTATTATATACATATTATGATAGAGTACCGGTAGGCTTTGTGATAGTTAAATTTCCGTCCTGTGTACATTTTACTTTTTTTACATCTACTTCATTGTTTAGAAAAATACAGTTATGTTTTAAACTGTATGGTAATTTATTCCGTCCATATTAATATATCATATTTATTTTACTTGTCTTGAGTCATTAGGGTGTTAACCAAGGGAAGTCACTCTAGGTTGGCCAGGAGATGGTTAATCATGACTGCCAGTTTGATCAAATTTAAGATATGACCATTAGACTCAGTAGGGAATTGAGTATGACATTTGAGTTGGAGCCTGAGATTGTAAGTATTTTTTTCGAGAATTTGTGCAAGAGGCTGGTACCACTAAACTTTGTACGAAAAAATCCCCGAAAACTTAATTTCACAGGCGTGAAATAGTATTATACTTGTGAATTTTTTCATTGCAAAAAGCGATGAGTTTGTGTTACATGGGTCACCTTTCTTTATGTTTTATTGTGCAAATAAGAAATAAGTAGACACTTTAATGTAGGGTAACATTCTCACAACTGAGAACAAAGTTGGTACAAAGTTTAGTGAAGCTAGCCATACCTCTAATTACACAATACTGGGTCCAACCACTTAGGAATAAGTACAATACATTGGAACTGACCTGAGACTGGAGTTTTGATTACATTTAGGGTAGGGCAGTTGAATACATTGAAATAATGTATCTTTTTTTGGTCTTGGGTTTTGCCAATTTGATAACAAATTATGACATTGATGCAGTTTAGTATGGTGGATTATCTTTCAGTTTTAGATTTTGGCCACATTAAGTATATTGAAAGATCATAATTTGATAATCATAGCATTTAAAGTCCATAAAATCATTTTCCACTTTAGATATACAAATTGTAAAAAGAAAGTAATAAAGTGTCAGTATGTTGCATCATTTAAGAATAAGTTCAGTTTACATCTGCTTCTCTGAATTACACCCTAAATAAACTTTTAAAAGCCTCAGTCGCTTTTGCTAAGAATAAATTTCAAATTCAAAAAATGTCATTACAAATCATATCGAGAGTGTTTTTCACAAATAATTGCAATAATCTCTAAGATCATGTGCTAATTTTGCATTGTGTCTTGTATATTTTAGACAAATCATGAACATACCAGTAGTGTAGGAGGATAAATAGAGATGGGGATACTTTAGTCTATTTAGAGCTTGGTTTTGTCAATGTAGGTCAGTCAGACACTCACAGCATATACAAGACAAAGGAGGGCGGTGTAGTAATACGTTGGTGTCCAGTGCTTGTCTTGAACTCATAATTTTGCCGTGTAGTGCAAAATTTAATTGGAATTTGTCTTTGTCACATAGTGTTGTTTCAATTTTTTTGTCCTTCCCCACTCCTGTTGTTCAATATATTGGAGAACAAGAGGGGTATGTGTAAAAAACTGGTGACACAATTTTTAATCACTACGTGACTTAAGCATATTCTAATTAATTTAAAATTAGCACTCAATTACATGGCCAAATTCTGTGGTTCTAGTTCAAATGGTAGTAGTATTAATTATATCATTATTATGAAATTTTAAGTGTGATAAAAATTATTTCAAATATTTTTTACTGCAATTTAAGAAAAAGTTTGACAGGCAAATGGAATTTGGATTTTTAATCAAATAGATTTCTTATGTATTTCTACTATAAGTATATATGAACAAGTATTTGTATTAAAAATTGCTGCTTACAAAACCTGATTTGCGATCAAAACTTATTTATTACATGATTTTCTCTTTCAATTTTTATATTTGCAAATTTCCATTCCAATAATGTTGCATAGAAGACTTGATAAGAATGATGGGGTCCCTACTTAGCATTGCTGCCTTACCAGCATGTAAATATTTCAGAGAGGTGTGTTAATTTGTGTATATTTATTAATTTTGCTAAATTGTGATATTTTAGTCTACATGTATGTCAGACATTTCATTCCAGTATTTAACAAGTGTGATGCATTCATGTACATTTTTATATGGAAATAAACTATTTATGTAATAAAACCTGCATTTTTTCTTTCTTTTTAACCATTGCCATAAATGCATTATTTTGTTGACATAAGATACCTACTTTCGTGGAATCATGTCCCGTTTGATTTATGAGTGAATTTATTTTCGTACAGAAAAACTAAACTCTGTATACTGGATACCGAATTATGCAATTATTTATGTCCCATACCTTACTTGCATCATATTCACTTTTCAATTTCAACAGGAATATTTATTACCAGTATACAGAACAATAATATTACATGTGAATGAATTTTTAGGTTTTTCGCCTCTGCTGGGCGAAAACCTATTGTTCTTCTTCTGTTGATTTTTTTTTTTTTTTTAAATTATTTTTCCAATTCCACCCATTTTTGTGTCCAGCCTAGCGGCCAGATGAGAAAAGCTACAGCTATGAATTTTTGGGCATGGAGTCATCTTTATCTGAACATGTGCCTAATTTGTCAAACTTTTCACATTTATTTCTGATTTAGCCACTAGGGGGCGCAATGCATGTAATCACTGTTTTGCTAATAACTCAAAAATTTGAAACCTGATTTAGATGCGGTTTTATACATAAGGTTCCTTGTTGACAGCCCAATCAAATATGATGGATATCTTATCATCGAGTACTGGAAAAAAATTGTTCTAGGAGAGGTTGAATGTTCGAACCTTGTTAAAAAGTGGAAAAATGAGGGTAGGTCTACGAAAAACCTACCCACTTTTGTTAGAGATCAGATAGAAGAATTCTGTTTGCTGCATACGATTTGCAAGACATGTACGCACAAAATATATGGGGTGGCGAATTAAGGAAATGCGTGGTTTGTCCTCTAGAAACGGTCAAACTTCACTAAATTTTAGGAAAAATTAAAATTTCAAAAACATGTTTTTGTCGCTCCTGGCTTTATTATCTGTTCATTCTTCATGAAATTTTCACACGATGTGTATTGATATGTTTGAAAGGGCCTCACAATTCAAAAAATAAAAAAGAATTGAAAAGGTCAAAGTCATTTTACGATTATTGTGTTTTTATTCGGCCACAAATAGCTCCAAAACTAAAAAATATTTCAATGAGAGTATATGAACAAAAGTTTTAGTTCTTAAAGAGCTCTTTCCAGTAATGTTTAGTTTTTGAAGATCGGACTTGATTTGGTCATTATATGGCAGTCCAAAGTTTGATCCTTTTTTGGAATAATTGTAAATCAGGTTTTATGCTTCAAATTCTGATACATAAGAATAAAAAGTTTGACTTGTGCGACTAACGTTAGTATACTTGATTGAACTATTTGCTGCTTTGCTTGGTACCTAACAGTAAAATTTTAATCAATTTTCTTTCTCATTTTGCCGCTAGGGGGCGCTTTTCTTGAAATCATTCTTTTGCTTATAACTCAAAAAGTTGAAGTCCGATTCGAATGCGGTTTTTTGCATTCTGTTCCCTGTTGATAGCCTAATAAAATATGATAGGATTCGAGGGTCCGTATGGCTGAAAGCTTTTGAGCTACGGAAGGTTGAATATTCGAACCTTGCAAAAAAACAACAACAAAAAACAAAAAAAACTGTGCAAATAAGGGTAGGTCTACGAAAAACCTATCCGTTTCTGTTAGAGATCAGATAGAAGAATTCCGTCTCCGGCATACCATTTAAAAGACGTATACACACAAAATATATGGGATGGTGAATTAAAGAAATGCGTGGTTTGTCCTCTAGAAACGGTCAAACTTCACTAAATTTTAGGAAAAATTAAAATTTCAAAAACATGTTTTTGTCGCTCCTGACTTTATTTTCTGTTCATTCTTCATGAAATTTTCACACGATATGTATTGTTATGTTTGAAAGGGCCTCACAATTCAGAAAATAAAAAAGAATTGAAAAGGTCAAGGTCATATTACGATTATTGTTTTTATTCGGCCACAAATAGCTCCAAAACTAAAAATATTTCATTGAGAGTATATGAACAAAAGTTTTAGTTCTTAAAGAGCTCTTTCCAGTAATGTTTAGTTTTTGAAGATCGGACTTGATTTGGTCATTATACGGCAGTCCAAAGTTTGATCCTTTTTTTGGAATAATTGTAAATCAGGTTTTATGCTTCAAATTCTGATACATAAGAATAAAAAGTTTGACTAGTACGACTCATATACTTGTTTGAAATATTTGCTGTTTTTGCAATTTTGTTTCTAATTTTGCCGCTAGAGGGCGTTTTGCTTAAAATCACTCTTTTGCTTATAACTCAAAATGTTAAAGTCTGATTGAAATGAGGTTTTCAGCATTTTGTTCCTTGTTGACTGCACCACAGAATGTGATGGATTTCAAGGGACAGGGTATGGGAAAATATTTGCGCTAGAAGAGTTTGAATGTTCTAACATTGCAAAAAAAAAAAAAAAAAAAAAAAAATGTGCAAATGAGAGTAGGTCTTCAAAAACCTTTTCGTTCTGTTTCATATTGAAAATTGTGGCTGAGTTGAAATAAAGTGTTCAAGTTGATTAGGTTAAAAGCGAAAACCGAGATACCGCTTGCGGTTCTAGTTTTAATTAAGATTGTATCGCGCATATGCCTGCCTGATCAATTTACTTTCAAATTTCATCGACGCTTTGTCATTTCAACTAGGCAACTATCAAATTTCAAAGTAATATATATGTCCTTCAGATATGTGTGACCCTTTTTAGGGTGCTCAGGATGATCCATTAGGACCGATGAATATCCTTTACTTTGCATTCTAGCATCTTCATTTTTTAAGCAATCATTTTCAAACTTTATGACAATGAATATTGCCACAATCTCTCGGCCAAGTTTGATATCAGCCAAATAGATCAGGAGTAAAGGTTCGTTTAAAAAATATTAGAAAAATGCCGATTTCACTGTTTGCACACTAGCATCTTAATTTCTTAAGCAGTCGTCTTCAAACTTTATGACATTGTTTATAGCTATAATCTCTTGGCCAAGTTCGGTTATGAGATCATGTTAAGACATGATATGATATCAGCAAATTAAGTCAGGCGTTATGGCCCTCTTTATCAGCCTACCTGAGCACATGTGCTCAGAATGTGCTATTAGGATCATTGAATGTCTTGTCCATCCGTCCGTTGTCGGTCCATCGTCCACAATTTGTTTACACTTCTCTATCATCTTCAATTCTTAAGCAATCATCTTCAAACTCCATAACAATGTTTATAGCCATAAAGACCTAGCCAAGTTCGATTATAGCTGGAATCAGCCATTTAGGTCAGGAGTTATGTCTCTCTTAATATAAAAAAAAATGCCAGATTTCAGTTTGTTTACTCTCTAGCATCTATAATTATTAAGCAATTATTTAACTTTTTCAAAATGACAATGACAACAATATCTCAGCTGAGTTCGATTACGGCTGTCGCCTTTTGTCCGTCGTCCGTCGTCCGTGCGTGCGTCCGTGCGTGCGTCCGGCGTCAACAATTGCTTCAAACAACATCTCCTCCTAAACGGCTTGGCCAATTTGAAAAATATTTTGCAGGAATGTTCCTTGGATGAAGCTCTACTAAAGTTGTATAAATGGTTCTGGTCCATTGCATAATTAGGTCACAGGAGCTAAAAATAGATTTTAAAAATGCAAACTTTGAAAATCTTCTTCTGCAAAACTGCAAGGCCTAGAGCTTAGATATTTGGTATGTAGCATCATCTTATGGGCCACTACCAAGATTGTACAAATCATAGCCCTATGGTGATAAATGACCCCGCACCAGGGGTCACTTGTTTTACATAGAGTTATATAGGAAAATCTTAAAAAGTCTTCTTCTATGAATCCATAAGGCCTAGAGCTAAGATATTTGGTATGTAGCATCATCTTATGGGCCACTACCAAGATTGTACAAATCATAGCCCTATGGTGATAAATGACCCCGCACCAGGGGTCACTTGTTTTACATAGAGTTATATAGGAAAATCTTAAAAAATCTTCTTCCATGAATGCATAAGGCCTAGAGCTTAGATATTTGGTATGAAGCATCATCTTATGGGCCACTACCAAGATTGTACAAATCATAGCCCTATGGTGATAAATGACCCCACACCAGGGGTCACTTGTTTTACAGAGTTATATAGGAAAATCTTAAAAAATCTTCTTCTATGAATCCATAAGGCCTAGAGCTTAGATATTTGGTATGTAGCATCATCTTATGGGCCACTACCAAGATTGTACAAATCATAGCCCAATGGTGATAAATGACCCCACACCAGGGGTCACTTGTTTTACATAGAGTTAAATAGGAAAATCTTTAAAAATCTTCTTCTATGAATCAATAAGGCCTAGAGCTAAGATTTTTGGTATGTAGTAGCATCTAATGGTTCATTACAAAGATATTCAAAGTCTTGGCCCTACGGTGATAAATGACCCTGCGCCCAAGTCTTCTCTGAAACCATATGGCCCATTGCTTAGATATTTGGTGTGTAGTATTGTCAGGGGTAAAATGTTTTAGATTAAGTTATATCAGAATCCTTGTCTGTTTAAAAACCTTGACATCAGTTGAAGCAATGGTACTCAGGTGAGCGATTCAGGGCCATCATGGCCCTCTTGTTTAACTTAAAAATTTTGGTTAAAGTTTTGCATGCAAGGTACATTCATGCTATATTCAGTTCCAGGCATGGATTGATTTAAACATCTTTAATATGTTTAGGACTATCATACAAGGTAGATAACTTTTGATGGAATATATTACAAGTTATGGCCCCTTTTTAAACTAAGAAATTTTGGTTAAAGTTTTGTATGCAAGGTACTTTCATGCTTATATATCAGATTCCAGGCATGGGATTGATTTGAAACATCTTTTATATGTTTAGGGGTATCAGACTATAAAGGAAGATAACACTTGATGGAATATATTAAAAATAATGACCCCTTTGAACTTAGAATTTTGGTTACAACATTTTTGCATTCAAGCTACTATCCAGCTTATATCTCAGAAATTGCTTGTGGAATTGACTAGAAAGTTAAGGAGTGTCTTCAGGGGCATCAGAAAACTAAGGAGGATAGGTTTGGACTGAATTTTATACAAATTACGGCCCTTTTCTAACTTGGATTCTTGGTTAAAGTTTTGCATGCACAGTGTTATTGTGCTTATGTCTCAGTAACTAGGCATGGGATTGATTTTAGACATCATAAAAATATTAAGGGGTATCAGACTATCAAGGTATATCTTTTTTTACTATTATTATGTACAGGGTATGTGAAGGGCAAGAACTGAAATAGATTTCATTTGATTTACCAACAAGCATTTTGAATAGTCGAGTGTGCTGTCCTCTAACAGCTCTTGTTAATCACTACGTGACTTAAGCATATTCTAATTAATTTAAAATTGGCACTCAATAACATGGCCAAATTCTGTGGTTCTAGTTCAAATGGTAGTATTATTAATTATATCATTATTATGAATTTTTAAGTGTGATAAAAATTGCTGCTTACAAAACCTGATTTGCGATCAAAACTTAATTTATTACATGTTTTTCCCTTTCAATTTTAATATTTGCAAATCTCCATTAGGGACTGACCTAAACAATTTGAACCATTGGGTCTTTGACATATGTGTGTGGGGTATATTAAAGTTGCAATACTACCCAAAATCAACGCAATTAATACAGAAAATAGGTGAAAATATGAAAATTCAGTCATTTTGACGATTACCAATATATTACCTCTGTTGATCAAGCGATTAGCTGCATTATGTCGATAAAATCACTGACATATTAAATACTAGGAAATTTAATTCCTCTACCCCTTCATGAATATTTGCACGAAGATTCCATTGTTTTCAGCTGTGTTTGAAACAAAACATGAGGACATGACATTTTTCTATGGAAACAAATTTATTTATAAACAAGATATGCTAACAAAATGCAACATTGCTGGCGTAATTCAAATATAATATGGGTATTGAGTAAGAGATAATAATTGTTTGATATCCACATGTCAGGGTTGGGTACCTGGTCCTTTGCTTACCAGCGTGTCATGATTAGCGGAAGTATCCATGATAGAACAAAGTCAAACAATATCACAGGAGTTTCAATTCAAATGATATGGCACCTAGAATGATTACAATAAAGGTTGTTTTCACTCACAGGAAAAGCCAAAGAAGACCATTAAAACATGCAGCTTTTGTGTAATTAGCACCTGTCATACAGGTAAAACTGTAAATTTTGTCGCAGCTGAGGCAGCCTTAGAGGCCTGTAAATATAAACCCGCAGTCAAAATTGTAAAAAACAGCCAAACGGCATCAACTTATTAATGGTAAAATGTACTCTACAGGGTTAGGGTTAACCCTAACCCTAACCCTTATGTACATACCAGATAGACGTTGACACATTGAAAAATGTGTCGCATTAAAGTTTGACTCATAATTGTGTTTTTCTAATGAATATATAGAGGAAAATGTTGGGACTTTCATTTGACAAACTAAGAAATTTTACTGTATTTCAATAATTTTGGTAATGGATCAAACTGTGAATAAAAATTAAATTATAAGTCCTTATCGTTTCCTCATCAATGTCATCATATACATTAACCAATTTAGCAAGATATATAATGATTGGAGAATAAGCCATTTCTATGTACTATTTGGCCAGTGGTAAGAAGAGGCATAATCTGGTATGTCTCATTATCCACCGACTCATTTTCGACTTATCTGGCCTTGATTTCACAAGGTTTTTTGAAGTCCATAATAATTTAGGCTTGCATTTTACCACCTCCCCCCACCCTTTCAAGACTGTCTCAGTAAAAAGCTCCTATTTGCATGGTAGATTGGCAAAGTATTGTGAAAATCAAACATCAAGTTAAACCTATATACCATGACAAACATGATTTTAGACTCCTAAAGTATCAGAAAACAAGAGTGCCTTGAACTTCAGACTTGAATGTTTAATGGCAGTTTTCTTATGGTAGGCTGATTTTATGATTTAATATCTTGCATGTATTACAGACAATATTATTCAACAGTTTGACATTGCACCGATCCAGTAATAAACAGTATGATTAAAGAGTAAGCTAAAACGATTTCTAATCTTCTATCCTTGACTGTGTGTATTTTGAGAAATTACAAGGACAGTGTACTCCACAAAACTCAACCTAATCATTTAATACATGTCAAAAATAAAGGTTTTATCATTTTATTGTCCAAGAAACGTAACACCAAACCTTACAATATAAATGAGGTTTCAAAGATACAAGTGATGGGAATAAATAAAGAAAAAACACTCAATTAATTCAAGAAATTACTTTTGTATTGTATATTTTTTCATTCAATTTTTAATAGGAAAATATATTTTCATGCTATTTATCCCATAGAATGCAACAGTAGACCCAGATCACACTGAAATCATTTAGTTAGGACAGTGACTCTCCTATCCACTATGTATAAAGAAATCATATTCATTTAAACTAGAATCATGAAATATTTTATTTCTGAACATGAATTGAAAAAAATGTTTAAAAAACAAATTTTTGTAAATTCACAAACTGCATCTATAGTTTTAATGAACAATATATTTTCGTAATTATTGAAATATGAATGAAATAATTTTGAACTGAAGATGCACAATAGTAAGTAAGTAAGTAGAGTCTTTATTTAAATTGGATAACAT
>CM037787.1:41866169-41916169 GCA_021229015.1 Solen grandis
AAATTTCATTTGGCACAAATGGTCACTTAATAAAGTGAGGCCCCTAGTAGGGCAGTGATACTATTTACAGAAAATTTAAAAAAAATCTTCCTTGTGAAACCAATGATTAGATTTCAATTTCAGCTTTCACAAATGGTCACCTCATAGTGTTCTTTTATAATTGCTAAGAAAAGGTGATCCCTTGAAAAATGAGCCCCAGAGGGTTGACTAGTTCCTTAAATACTCTATATATAAAACATTGATTATGTCCCTTTATTAAATAGTTATTTTTAGCTCACCTGAGCATGATGTGCTCAAGATGAACTCATGTAGTCAGTTACTGTCCGTCGTGCATCAGGACGTTCATGCGTCAACACTCTAGCATCTTTATTTCCCAATCAATCTTCTTTAAACTTTATTACAATGATTATAGCCATAATTGCTTGGTGCTCAGCATATAAGGGTAGTTTCGGGAATGGTTGGCCCAGTGTAAGATATGGTATCATGTCACATGCTTATGGCATGATACTACAGTGTGGCAGCACAGTATCAGTCTCGAGTAGACACTGTCTCTGAATGACTGAAATACTGTTGGTGGGACGTTAAATCTAGTAAACAAATAAACAAACACAGCCATAATCACTCGGCCAAATTCGAATAGGCTGATATCTGCCCATTGGGTCTTGTGTTATGGCCATTGAATGATAAAAAATGCCAGATTTCACTTTGTGCACACTCTAGCATCTTCATATCTTCAGCTATCTTCTTCAAACTTCATGACAATGTCTATAAACATAATCTCTCGGCCAAGTTTGAATATGACTGATATCTGTCCATCAGGTATGGAGTTATGTCCCTTGAATGATAAAAAAATGCCAGATTTCACCCTGTGCCCCGTTTCTCAAACAATTTTCTTTCTAAGCTCAGTTACAGTTTTTGTTTGTGAAATTTGACCTTTGATATCATAATCATGACCTAGTGACCTACTTTATATATTTTAGGCCATGACCTTCTAATGTGGACCACTGGTACAGTTTTGTGTGTGGCATTGAACTTTGATATTGGATGACCTTGAGCATGACCATTGATCCACTTTTGTATTTTTAAGCTACGTCCTTCGAATTTGCCCAAAGGTACTGTTTGATGTGTGGAACTGAAGTGATCTTGCTGTTTTTTTATGGATAATATATTCAGTATGTCTGTGCTGCAGTATATAGAAACAATGATTCTCAGGTGAGCAACTGCAGGGCTATCATGACCCTCTTGTCATATAGTAGTTGTAAATATTATAGGGATTGTTTCAAAGTGTTTAATTAAGTTCATACAAGTATCTTTGAATAAATCATTTGTAACCATATCTAAGCCAGCAGTGACGTTTAAGCTGTGGGTTTTTGCTTTCTTGGCAGAAAGATAAAATATTTAAGATATGGACAGCTATGAAAACAAGCGTACCATACTTATTGCTTAAAAGGGCTAGAAGCTAAATGGGCCAGATGGCTTTGCTGAATAATATCTTCACGTATGTCAGTGTTTTGCTCATGTATAAAGTAAAATCTGCAACAAACTGCATAAAATTTTGTTTTGCCAGGGTTTCTTAGTACTATACTAGAAAAAGTCCCGCGAAATCGCGGGAATGTTTTTTACTGTTGGGATTCGTCTGAAAAGATAGGAGTTATATCATGTCCCAGTGCTCAACCATAGGGTTTCACATAAATAAAACAAACTTGATGGCGCTTGGCTGTGAAGCCGAGGGTTGTGGGTTCGATCACAACAGAGGTCGGGCACGGTCTCCTTGATGAATGACTTGCAATTTCTGCACTTTGTTATAATTAGAGATGCATGATAAAGTTCTCCAGGGAAAAAGTTGAACTGGACATTTGTTAGCCTTCGATGGCATAAAATGGCGTTGAAAAATTCAAATATAATCAAATAAACTAAGTTTAATACACAAAAAGAAGATTAAATTAGAAAGAACTCATTGCTATCACATGTCTTAAGGTGTGTGTTTTTAATTTCAAAGTTGAAGGAAAATAGTTGCAGCATTGGAATATAATGGAGAATGGACTAATTAATGGAAATTTTCAATTGCTGTGAACAATAATAGTTTTATTGCGAACTGCATATCAGAACTTAACATAGTGTACATGAATGACAAACGAATAGAAAAACAATTAAACAAACAACAACAAAAAAAACAAAAACATAACAGATCACAAATCTAAAACTTATGATATGGTGCTAACAAATGTACAAATTAAACTTGGGCTTAAGAGTAGACGTATTATTAACAATACGAGTAACTTACTATACGGAGTTTCCCAGAAATGTAACTATTTTTATATTTATCCAAATTCGATGGATTCACCGTCAATTCTAGTAAACTGTGCAATTTTATTTATTTTTAAACATAAATGAAACAACTAGCCTACTGAATGGTTACTGAATAAACGCAATACTCTGTATAGATCTACATAGTGATGTTTGGTAACGGCGCCAAATCTGACACAAAAATCTCGTTCTTTTAGTAATTTAAATACAGAGACCCTCGTTTTGCACCTCAAATAATCTCCTGGTCCTATAATGTAATGGCGTAAATGGTGACCTGCAGATGGTTGGCTAGTTTTCTTACTTAGTATGTATAGAAATTTTAGAATTGTTTGTTTGTTTGAATTTGGATATGGCTTCTGCTGAAGGTTCAAACAGGTAAAATCACGTGACCAGAACTTTTTAATCTGGTAAGCATTATAAGCAGGACAACACAGTAAAAATGTGTCCAGAGGACACAGATGTCCCCACCCGTTGCATTTTCCAAACCAAAGGCCAGCACCCAGGTGTGCAACTCATGTCCTGAGTGATATATCCATGAAGTTTAAAATACGTTCAGAGTAACGTGCACCACAAGCATAAAATTCCATATTTTTCAAAAACAAAGCCCATAACTCTGTCAACTTCAGTGATGGTTCGATAAAAAAATACCCAGGTGCACAAGTTCATGTCCTGAATAATATATCCATGAAGTTTCAAGTCTGTAGTACTAAACAAATGTGCAAAGGTAAATCTATATCCCCCCCCACACACACACACACATACACATTTTTGGTGGGGGCATAATGATACTCTAATTCTACACACCGATCTAGTGCAAGGTACGAGAAGTCACACTCTCTATAGATGACAAAATTTGTATATACGATTTTCCCTAATTGTTTTATTTTATGATTATCAACATTATCAAGATTTTTCATATTCATATTTGACTTTTAACGTTTATACATTTGAATAGTTACTTAACATTGAATATTACTACTGAGTAATTAGCCGCGCCTATCGGTAAAGTGAGACTCCGATGTGTTTCACAATTTTACTTCACCTATGTTAAAAGAATAATCCTGTACTTTCTTAAATATTTAGGTCTCAAACTAGACAACTAATAATTAGGAGAGGAAGGGAACAAACATCTACCATTATATAGGCATTTTACAAATGTTAAGGAATGATAAAGCAAATCACACCGTTCAGTAGGAAAATAAGACATCAGTTGGAGTCGACGACAACAGTCGTACTTTTCATGTAGCGCGAGACGCAGTGGATATACAATGTGAGTATTTGCACTTTTTTATTTTTTCTAAACAACTTCGGTAAAATCAAGTTTATATTTTCAAAGCTTATATATGAAGTGTCCCGCTGACAAACTGTTTGCTCTGTTAACGCTTTGAATGAAAAAAAAATACCACAAGTTTCAATGGAAGAAGCCATTTGACCAGTCAGTCACAAAACTACGTTTTCTGGTCAAAGTTAATTATTTCAAGTTATACATTCTTAACTTAACATTCTGTCTCTTATTCATCCAAACTACGTCTTCTCAAACGCTTTTCTTGCAGATATATAAGGTGTTAAAGTTGGCATGTTTTCAAATTTTGAATAACGATAATAGTGATTCAAGGATAACGACAAAACTTTTCGATTGAACGGTGTGCAAATGACATTTGCATATAAACGTCTGAATTTTGATGAGTTTTGTTGTTACTATTTTTATCTAGAAAAGTGTGCTTAATTAACTGTGGTCCCAATGGCGTCAATGCGGCACTACCAAGTAACAACACATCAGTCTATACCAGTTGATCATTTTATCCGCTTCGATCCCCCCAGATATCCATTAGCGTCACAGGATCGAAGGTTTAACATGCGTTTATGATAAAATACTGTTTATGGTTCCTTTAAATTTCGCTAAGGACATGAGTCAAAGTAAGGAAAGTTATTCAAATCTGGTATTGTTTTTCTATGTTTATCTGGATGATTAATTCTTTCACAAACGTTGCACATTGCCTTCTGGAACACGGCTTGGAACCCAGTACTGTAGTATCTATTCTTTCTTTCCAAAATCTTCGCGTATTCCTCTTGAGGAAGGTTCTTAAGATATTTTCCAAGCTCATCTGCAGACGAAAACTTAGCAGCAGATACGACTGTTTCGTCTGGGATAATCTTGCTGTGTTTATCATGGCTGCCTCCACGTACAACAAGAACAATATCGTACTTGTAATTCTTGAATATTTTCTCTGTAAAGTAATAAGGGCAAAGGGAGTTTTCAAAAGCCAGGTAATACCTGTAAGTTTTGTTCAGAAAGTCTAAGCAATGATCATCATGAGCACCACAACTTAATTTTTCTCCACACACACCAAATACATCTATATTAATATACTGTTTCAATTTGTCGATATATACCTCACGCTTGGACGGGGTATTACAGTTCGACACAACCCAAACAGCATCCTTCGTTTTCCCCCGAGCAATTTCCGAAAAGTTCCGAATAGGTGGACTCGGATTGATTCGTATTTCTCCGTATGGGAGGAAAATATCGCTTGTGGTCGGGTCGTATGATGCTGTCCAATTGAAAGCTCCAAGCCAACGTTTCCTGTTCCATTTTTTACGACTGTAAAATTGATAAACTGGAGATTCGTCTATAAAGAACACCCATACCTGCCCCGGAGGCCGATTGAAAGGAAAACTTCCCGGAACTGTTCGATCATAAAAAATGACGACATCGCTAGCTTCTGTTAAACGCGTATCGTTCCGTACCTCACAGTTTGTATACGGACACTCTCCGGATTTATAAACAGGGATGTCCATGAAGTCCTTGTATAAATCCCAGTTTGGCGAGGGCTCGTAAAAAGTTATTAAGATATGTACTATTTATACCGGCATTGCGTTTGTCTATTTGCTCATCTTTGTACTGAAAAGGAAATATAAACTTAATTAGCAAATGCCTTACTTTTGGTTAACACGTAGATATGTGTAATACATATAATGTTTTCTTATCCCCTTTTTTATTCTTACCGGGTACTTTTTATTTATTATTATTTTTGTTTTTGATAAGCGTTGTGTAAAGTATAACTTAACTTACATATGAAACTCCCTAAACGTTTACTACACTGAGACCCTTTTCGGGACCGAACTTTATAAACGTGTGCACTGTAATATATTTCAGTCTGTTCATGACTGAAAGGCGGTTATAATTAACTTCATCTCAATAATGGAAAATCTGTACCAACTGCGATATGAAAGAACACATTTTTGGCGATATATTTATAAGTATTTTCCATTTCATACACCATTAAGCAAGAAATAATCACCATACAATACTACGTTATCCGAAAACAGAAGCATTGACAGTTTCTGAAATTCAATGTCGACACCTCACATCAAAATCTTTTATTGTCAATGAGGACGTCAAAACGAAGAGTGACGTCAAACCATGCATTCTGTTATGGTGGCTGATTTTCGCTATATCGATCGCGTCTGAACGATGTCGCGCATGCAAGGGCAAAACTACATACATTTTTGTCGCGTTGGTGAGGAGGTCATGCTGTCGTAACCAAGGGACGAAGCACGAAACTTGTCGTGCCGTCGCCTTAGGGCTTGGGTAATGTTTGTATCAAAACTACCAACTTTTGATCGTCAATACTGTTGACGCGACGGTTATACTTTATACTTTTTATCTTTTTTTTTCACCTTTTTTCGGCGTAGCTGTCTTACTTTTGGCGGAGTTAAGGGTGATAAGGCAACATAAGCCCAAATGAATACATCGACGACTTCATTTGGTAGATATAACGCTTATACATAAAAAAAAGTTTCGCACATTATTTTGTAAGATGACAACCAGTTGAAATATGTTTCTTATTCACGCATTTTTCCTGACTTATTACAGTTTGTTGATATACAGGAAAGACGGTTATATTTCGCTTAATTCTAATAAAATTCTAAACCAATTGTTGGGGAAGGGATGCTTTACCCACTTAGTTCTTGCAGATATTAAATTGTACGTAATACGAGTTTAACCGTTTGTACGATCCCCATCAACGCCGTATATCTTTTTATACGAAAGCAATTTTGAGCGATTACGCTTTGTGAATTATCTTTATACATTTCTATACGAATGAAAATATTTCTAGGTAACAACAACGAAATGTGATACTGTTTAACAATACACTAGTATATTATGGTGGCTGATTTCTGCCATTTCGTGTTTCGTGTTGCGGGGCGAAGTTTCGCCCTGAATTTGAAATCGCGCAGATTCGGGGCAAAGGTGAACACGAAAATGCAGAGTTTCGGGAGATTCGGCGAACTCGATTCGCCCCGCAACACGAAACATAATATTTCGTCATTTTCCCGAGATTCATTTGTTTCGAAATCGCCCCGAAATCTCGCCCCGAGATTTGACACGCCGAATTTAAAATATTTCGTCTTTTCGACATTTCGCCCCGCCAACCGCCTGGCGAGAATTCAATTTCGTTTCCCTTCCGGTACATATTGTACGCATGCGCAGACACCTTTTTTTCAGGCGCAGACGCTTTATTTCTCTAATTACTGCACGTATGTTATTTATGCAAAAAAATGACCATTTGATTTTAGCCCATATACAAGATTCTGACGCCAGACATTCAATTATCCTGGAGTATTTGGTTCAAAGAAAATACCTACACGATCTTTTACTTTCATATCATATATGATATAGATCTATTTAAATCCTTCAAATGTAATAAACTGTCTAAGGTTTTAAAAAGCAGACTTAAAAAAATAACTTTCAATATCCAATAACAGTCAGAATATTATTATAATGTCTGCAGTTCTCGACAATGAACTTCAAATGAGTTTGCCATGGGTAATGTGCACATACAGAGGTAAACTCTATGAACAACAGTTGCAGTTAGGTTCTTTTTTGTTGGTTTACATAAATAAGTGATCGTCTGCTTGCTGAGTGTTGACTAGTGGCTTAAAAATGATAAAAAGGAGCATTTGTGAAAATGGTAGAAAAATGTTACCTCTTCATCAGTTTCAAATGATTTTTTGTTATACTTATGCAAAACATTTTCAATGCATTAATGAATCAGAAAAAAATGATACATCAATTCTGTTTATTGTCAATTATTTCTCTGTTAAATTACTTCGCACATCATACATGACGTTGAGTATTGAATTTGTATAAAAAGCTTGAGAATACCAATAGTAAGAGAACTCAATACTTGAGGATAGATCTTGACATAGTATGTGACTTATAGATATAAGCCTACACACTTTTATTGTATTATGTAAATATTTATCATGTTTAACAGGACTTATCGAGATTTTGAATTTTTTTTTTTTTTTTCAATTTTCTTTATATATCTTATGATAAAACATTCTTTAACAGATCTAACCCATAACCTTTATGTGACCCTGACATGGATGCTATCCTGGATGAGCTAGGTCTGAGGGAACTATAGAGGAATTTTAGTGAACAACGGGTAAAATACATATTTTCTGATCTTTGATGAATGTAAAACTCTGAGTGTGTGAGAGAGAGATTTTGTGGAAAGTTGGATAATTTCATAATGATAGATAATTATTTGCTTTCATTAAGGCTAGATCTATTTGAATTCAAAATAGATATACTTTTGTACTATCAATCTAAATCAACTGTCTAAGCACTAAAGATATTTCATGTGAACAAACTTTCCAGCTGGCTTGCAGTAGGTTGGTGGTTCTACATGGCTTCTATGCCTGAAATACTGTACAGATCTGTAGAGGGCCCATTAACACCCGTAATGTTAATGAAAAAAATCACACTCAGAAAAAAAAATCACACTCAGACAAATCGAATGCAAAATAGTAAGAGAATCCTTAAAAGTAAGAGATTGATGCTATATAAAGCATATAGGGTAAAGCAATACTTTTTACACCATAAACCTTTTCGCTTAAAATCTGTAATTAAGCCCATCTGGTCACATAATTTTTATTTAAAAAAAACAAAACAACAACAACAAAAAACGTGAGTGTGAAAAGGAGAGGGAAAGAGGGAGGGGAGATGTAAAAAAAAGGAGAAAGAAAGAAAAAAATGAAGAGGAAGAGAATCAGAAAACATGCTTGATATTCACATAGAACTGCCTGTGAAGTAAGGTTGGTGTCGACATGATACCAATATCATTTCATAACACATACATATTTACATGTAACGTGTAATATATGCAACGTATTCAATCAGTATAAACTAAAATATTCAAAAGCAAAAATTAAAAAATATTTTAAACAGAGATTCCCCTTGATTCATTAATGAACTAATCATTTCGTTTCACAGTGGCTCTGTTTTCTATATTCCTCGTCTGTAAGTCAATGGTTCGTTTATACATAGCTCTGACACAAGATAGAGTACTTTGAACTGTTTAATAAAGGATACTATCACCATAACCATTTAAACCAGAAAACATTTCTTTGATTTGTTTCGATTACACGTGTTTACATTCAATTTGCGCATGCTTACAATATGTACCGGAAGGCGAAATGCGAAATATTGAATTCTCGCCTGGCGGGTTGGCGGGGCGCCAGGCGAAAAGTCGAAAAGACGAAATATTGATTATTTCGTGCCGCGGGGCGAGATTTCGCGGCGAAATGTCAAAATCTCGGGCCGAGATTTCGGGGCGAAAGGTGGAAAACACGAAATGCCGAAATCTCGGGGCGAGATTTCGGGGCGAAGTGACGAAATACTATGTTTCGTGTTGCGGGGCGAAATTTCGAGTTTTCTCGCCCCGAAATACTGGCATTTTCGTGTTTTCGACCTTCCGCCCCGAAATCTCGCCCCGAGATTTTGACATTTCACCCCGCAACACGAAACACGAAATGGCAGAAACCAGCCACCATAGTATATAGATCCTTAACAGACATACACCTTGGACAAGCATCACTCGTGGTGGGTTTTTTTTTTTTTTTTTTTCCATAAGCAATGCATGATATTGTTATTTTTGTCAGTTATGTATGTACGTTTTCATTTCAGATATTATGGTTTTAATTTCCCATATTTTTATTGGTTAAGGTAAAAAAATAATCATTCATGTAATGAAAAGAAAGTGGTCTAATCTAATCACTGATAATTAGAAATAAATGCTGCAAAGCAAACAATGAAACATTTCTTCCATAATCATTTCTAAGATAAAGTACGATCTCACAGAGTAATGAACATGTCTGCTCATTGTTCATCCTGATACTTCACACTACCACGTGATGTTATTGAAAAATAATCGTCAGGGTTACAATGTTTCATAAATGTATAATACATGACATTTGGTGCCACAAGAAGCGCCCGGTAGACGAGGACGGGGGTTCCAGTGATAAAGTTTTGTTCATATTAAACTGAACAAGTTCGAAGAGAAACTGAAACTGTTTAATTTGGTTAAACGCCTATTTCTATGATGAATACATATTCAATGGCGTTGTACATTGTATACATAAAATATAAAATCCATAAGACATATACAACACAACTTGAAATATTAACATGATAAAAAAATATATAAATAATAATATAATATCTAAAATAAATTTTTAATATCATATATTGAATCTCTAAAATGACATGAAGTGTTTTTAACATATTTTAAACATGTATTAATATAATATATACTTTACTATCTAAATAATAAAATATGGTATTTATTCCAGTATAAAGTCAGTATAAATTATAAAAAGCACCGCAATTATTTAAAACAGTTTGTAAAAGTCCTTAAAATAGTGGGTTTTCAACTGTTTCTTAAACACGTCCAAGGATGTTGACTGTCTGATGGTCAATGGAAGTTGGTTCCAAAGACTTGGACCTACAGTACTAAAACTTCTGTCATAAAATGTTTTTCGTTTGTTTAATGGAACGACATATAACAATTCTGCAGTGTCTGAGGATCGCAATCCCACTCTTTTTGTAATATGTTTGGTGAAAAGTTCACTGAGATAAAATGGAGCATTTCCCACAGAGCACTTATACATAAAGCAAAGAATTTTGAAATGTATGCGGGCTTTGATTGGTAACCAGTGGAGATCAAACAGGGCTTTCTTGGAACTCTCATATTTTCCACGTAGTAAGACCAGTTTGGCACACATATTCTGGATACGTTGCATTTGATATAAGTCAGCATCTGCAGTTCCAAACAATATGACATTGCAGTAATCCAGATTTGACATAACTAAAGATAGAAGTAGAATTTTAGTAGCATCTTCGGTACGATATTTACGAGAAAATAATTCAACATAGCAGTTAACAGAGGGTCCGGGCCTAGGGAGTTTCCACTGTATGTCCAGAATCAACGACGTTTGGTGTTTTTACATACATTTTACAGACCTTACTTTTACTTTTAATTTAATTATAAACATATATATTATAACGCATCGCCGTTGCATGCGAAATAATATAGTCCTTTTAATACATGTTTATGTAAATAAAGTACATTATATTTGTATACCCAAACTATAACTTACACGAGGGAAAATGTCGTCTATGTAAAATTCAGTGTTAAACCATAACAAAATTACACCAACCACGAAGGAGATCTTGGCAAGAAGGGCTGAAAACATAAATAAGACATCACAATTAAAATGTCATTGAGCATATTGTTAAAATATCATAAATATGTCGAGGAATTCAGATATAAGTGTGCACCAATTTCCCCAAGACGTATAAAAAAGTAAATGTCGAATATTTTATTTCAAGTTTTCCAAACGATGTTAGATTAATTATTAACCCTTTCCCTCATAGAGGATACCATGAAAAGACCTATGTGAACAGCATAAAACCAGATCAGCCTGCGAGTAACTCGCAGGCTGATCAGGTTTTATGCTGTTCGCTGCTCCTCAGTGGTCTGGTAATGAAGATTTTGTAATTAAATTTGGTAAGATTTAACTGTGGTTTTCTGCAGATCAGGCTTTATGTGGTACCTACTGAGTGCGTCAAAATGAGTCTATATGAGGGAAAGGGTTAAGATATATAATGAGGCATATATCAGCAAAGGATTGGTGCATGGTGTCCTACTTTTATTTTATCTCTAAGGAAGAGGTGTTAACCTCTGTGGAAAATGACGTAAACTGTCAGACATGAGGCGAGTGTAGAGATTTCGGTGTGCACTGTCACCTTTACCAAGATATACTTAACGTAATATTTGTATTAACATATTTTTTATTAAACAAGAGGGCCAAGATGGTCCTAAATCGCTTACCTGAGGAATATTGCTTTCATTGCCTTTTACAACTTAGTCGTAATGTGAATACAAAATCCATGCAGAAGAACAGTAATATACACAAAAAAAAAAGTTTTCATGTGGTTAAAAAAAAACCAAGTTAACCCTAGCGTGGGACCAACTTTGACCCCAGGGCCATGATTTGAAAACTTGGTTCAGGTTCACAAGGCCATGTTACATGTCAAATATCTAAACCCATGTTCTTGTGGTTTCTGACAAGGATGTCTTTTAAAAATCCTTCCTATGTAAGTCTATGTAAATTCAAGTGACCTCTGAGGCGGAGTCAATTTTGACCCAAGAGCCATGATTTGAACAACCCTGGTAGATGTCCATAAGGCAATGATATACACCATATATCTAAACTCCTGGCCTTGTGGTTTCTGAGAAGAAGATTTTTCTAGGTTGCTTCCCTATATAAGCCTATGTAAACTCAAGTGATCCCTGGGGCGGGGTATTTTTTTTTTATTCCAGGGCAATGATTTGAACAAACTTGGTAGAGATCCACTAGACAATGCTACACACCAAATATCTAAACTCCAGGCCTTGTGGTTTCTGAGAAGATTTGACTAGTTTTTTTCCTATATTAGCCTATGTAAAAACAAATGACACCTGGGGCGGGGCCAATTTTGACCCCGGGGTCATGATTTGTTCAAACATAGTAAAAGTCCACTAGACAATGCTACACACCAAATATCTAATCTCTAAGCCTTGTAGTTTTACAGAAGATGTTCAAATTTTGGAAATCTATTTTTTTTTAGCTCCTGTGACTTACGTTTTCAATCAATCAAAATAATTTGAACACTCTTGATAGAGGGCATCATAAGGACGATTCCTGTGAAGTTTGGTCAAAATCCATTCAGCGGTTTAGGAGGAGATGTTGTTTAAAGGAAATTGTTGACGCCGGACACACTCACGGATGATGGACGCCGGACAAAAGGCGATCACAATAGCTCACCATGAGCACGTTGTGCTCAGGTGAGCTAAAAACAAGCAAATATTTACACGTATGCATTTCGTGTGAAATTATTTTTAAAATAAAAATTTAGCTATAACTGCTGGTTTGTAGCTGTTTAAAAAGTCAGTATTTTTTTAATGCGTGTTATTAAATTATATCAGTATAATGTATTTGTCTGTTTATGTCATATATTTTATAAAGAAGAAATAAAGGTTACCATCGATCCACAAAGTCGTTTTGATATGTTTACATGCGATGTAGTATTCAAGACTATGGTGTTGTACAGCATATTAAATGACACCTTTTATACGTTTCTACACTGGTACTTAAAAATATAGTATTTACATAACATAATAAAAGTACTCAGTTTTAAAATACTTTTTCCTAATATAATCTCTTTAAGTGAAAAACAGGCAGTCATCTGTGGACAGTGAACATTATGTAAAACCCCCGTATTTCCCCCCAAATGTTCTTTATATTTTTCTGTCTCTGGCTTTTAATGGCACACAGAACATATTTCAATATATCTGATCCTTATATTTCTCACCAACATTTTTAGTTCATCTAATCCATAATTTAAAAATTTAAATATTTCTTGTTTGTTCCTAGTTTTCGAATGTTACGTGTAAGGATTTTTATGCTTCTTCCTTTCTCCACTGCAATATTGGTTATCCCGCCGCAAAGTCCGAGTTTGTCATTACCCCAGTCTCGTGTCTATGAACTTACCCTCTGGTCGTCCTTGACATATATTAGTGTTGTACTATACCCTAACAGGTGATTGATTTGATTTCATATAGGACGGCCATTGGTATATTTCTATAACAGAAGCCAACGTGTATCAAAATCTTATCTTACTCGATAATTGGATTGTCCATATTATTCTTAATAAGCACACTAAAAATATAAAATATGTACTTTATGCAATTAAAAATCACACACGGGGAAATGATGTTAAACAACAGTTCGAGCAAGTAATGCTACTAATACCATTAGCAGCGTGGTAGGAGAAATAATATTTGACTTCCTATTTATTAGTAACTTACATTATATATTTAACAACTAATGATGCCAGGTGATATAGAAACTAATCCAGGGCCCGAACAGGTGAATAGTATTTCTAATTCTTTTTCGATATTTCATCAATATATATGGAGCGTAAGAAATATATATGATAATATTAAAAAAAAATTTTTTAGTTTACGACATCCTTTGTTTTACAGAAACAAACTTTCTCAAACAATTTATGATGAATGGTTAAAACTTGGTGGATTTGATTCCGTTTATCGCAAAGATAATATAATGTACTCTGGTGGTCTACCTACTTATGTTTCTAGTAAACTACACTCAACTCGAGTTTTAACACTTGAGAACATTTTATCTGAATCATTATGGGTAGAACTTATAGAATCCCAAACTGCCCGCAGCGGTTACTTCCCCTTATCTGTGCCGAAGAATGGAGGGGAGATAACTGCGTGGAGATTGATAGAATCCTCAAATCATACCTATTATGTAACTTATATAGACCTCCAAAATCATCTGTAGAAATTTGGAATATAATTGGCATATGCATAGAAAAAGCTTTAGAGGTATGTAATAAAATAATAATAGTCGGTGACATCAATGAAGACCAACTAGATATAAATACCCACAAATTCAAAGATATAATGCTACTTAATAACATGTCTAATATGATTCTAGAACCTACCAGAGTTTGCCAGACAACTAGTACATTGATCCTATATCCATTACTAACAATATTCAATGTTTGCACGCTGGGATAATCAAAACTGATAGATTTTACAGTGATAATTATGGTACATATATTTATTTTAAAGTTGAAATTCAACCTTCCACAAATTTTAAACGAAGAATTTCGAGTTATAAGGAGGCAAAATTTAATCTGCTTTATGATAATATTGAATGCTTTGGCTGGTCATTCATTGAATCCAAATATATTGATGACGCTACAGAAGAATTTACAAGTAAATTAATAAATATTGCAAAAACTTGTATCCCGACAAGATATGTAACTATTCGAACAAATGATAAACCTTTGTATAGCTCTGAAATCAGAATAACATCTAGAAAACGTGACAGACAAAGGAAACTTGCACAAATAAGTAGAAAAATCGTTGATTGATTATTGTTAAAAAAAGAAAAGAAACAAAGTTAATGATATGAAAAAACATGCTAAAAATGTATTTTTCGATAGTCTCGAATTTACAATCTTACAATCAAAGAATCCAAAGCAATATTGGAAGTTAATTAAAATGTTGGTCACAGATAAATCCGGCTGTGAAATAATACCTCATTTGACTACTACTACTTCCACTACTACTTCTACTACTACTTTGACTACTACTACTACTTACTACTTCTACTACTACTCTCTACTACTTCACTACTACTTCTACTTCTACTACTTCTTCTACTTCTACTACTTTGACTACTACTTCCACTACTACTTCTACTACTACTACTACCACTTTACTACTTCTACTACTACTTCTACTACTACTACTTCTACTACTTTCTACTACTACTTTGACTACTACTTCCACTACTACTTCTACTTCACTACTACTTCCACTACTACTTCTACTCACTTCTACTTTCTACTACTACTTACTACTACTTACTACTACTTCACTACTACTTCTACTACTTCTCTACTACTACTTTCACTACTACTTCCTACTACTACTTACTACTACTACTACTTCACTACTACTTACTACTACTTCTACTACTCTTACTTACTACTACTTCTTACTACTACTTACTACTACTTCACTACTACTTCTACTACTCTTCTATATTCTACTACTTTACTACTTCTACTACTTTCTACTACTACTTTACATACTTCCACTATACTTCCACTACTACTTGACTACTACTTCACTACTACTTCTACTTACTACTTCTACTACTACTTTACTACATACATTCTACTACTTTTACTACTTCTTACTACTACTTTGACTACTACTTCACTACACTTTACTACTCTTTACTACTACTTCACACTACTTTACTATACTTACTAACTACTACTTTACATCTACTATTTACTACTTACTACTACTCTCTATCCACTACTACTTCTACTACTACTTTGACTACTACTACTACTTCCACTACTACTTCTACTTCCACTACTACTTCTACTACTACTTCCAATAACACTACTACTACTATGAACATTCAAAATTTTAATGACAGAGTATTTTCGGACAAAGATAAATGGATGATTCAAAGTATTACAATTTCTGAACAAGATGTACATAATGATCTATCAAAATTAAATGGACCTGATGAAGTTAATCACAGATTATTAAAGGAGACACGAAATGCTATTTGCAAGCCTTTATCATTGCTATTCAGTAAAACAATACACAAAATTAGTATCCTAAGCTATGGAAAAGCCATTGTTATGCCACTATTTAAAAAGGGTGAAAAAAACATTCCATCAAAATAAAGACCTGTTTCTTTAATAAGTTGCATTGGTAAAATTATGGAAAGAGCAGTTTTCAAATATATGTACAATTTCTTACTCGAAAATAAGTTAATTTACAAATACCAGTCAGGTTTTTTGACCTGGTCACTCCACAGTATATCAGTTAATTTATATTTATAATCAAATTTGTAAAGCATTCAACGATAAAAAATACCTATATTGTATTTGTGGCATAAGTAAAGCATTTGACCGGGTCTGACAAAAAGGTCTCATTTTTAAACTAAAGCAATATGGTTTCTCCGGTAATGTAATTAATTTGTTTTCTAGTTATCTTAGTACATTTGTAATAGAAAGCAAAGAGTGTTTGTAGGTACTGAATTTTCAAATGAAACAACTATTAATGCCGGGGTGCTTCAGGGATCAGTACTAGGACCTGTTCTATTTTTAGTCTATGTAAATGATATAGCTGACTCCCTTTATAGCAGAACTAGATTGTTTGCAGATGACAGTTCCCTTGCGGTAAGCTCAAATGATATAAAACATACTGAATATACTTTAAACCACGACCTTTTGAAAATATCAAATTGGGCTAGCCAATGGCTTGTTAACTTTAATCCGAATAAAACAGAGGCTATGTTTCTATCTCTGTCAAATACAAATTGTGATATATCCAGCTCTCTATTTTGATAACACCCCATTGGCATTTGTTCAATCACATCTTAGTGTAACTCTAAGCTCCGACGGTTCATGGCATTCACATATTTTAAAAATAACTTCTTCTGCTTCGAAGATATTGGGCTCATTGCGTACACTCAAATTCAAACTAAAAAGAAAATCTTTGAATCAAATATATATCGCATACCTTCGCCCTATTTTGGAATATGCATCAATGAATGCGTTGTAAGTAAGTCTGTAAACCGACCCTGCACCTAATAAAAGTATCAAACCACTTTTTGTTCTTTCACTGGCTGTATGAATGAGTGAAAAGAATAATGTATGTATGAAAATGTTCTAAAATGTCCAGTAATGCAGCGCAATTTCTGTCGGACACATCGTGCTTTCCATGTTTTCGTTCAGGGCTGTGTATAGAAGTGGTATATAGAAAACACCGATAATTTGTTACCATTGTTTACATCACCCCCTCTCCAAAAACTAATCATCAGTTAAGGTTATGTTTCTTGCATTACATTCAGGTTGATTTGTAAACACTCATTTATGGTTTGTTCAGTTTGCAGACATTTGAAGTTATTTAAAATCATTTTTCTATCAAGTTTGTTTGAAGAGCAATGATAAATGTGTCCATTTTCATCAATCTCTATATGTTACTTCTTTTTTTATCTTTACCTGGCTTAGGTTGAAGTGAGTGAATGCAGTATACTTATAATGCCTGGATTTGGTTATGCAAAATTGAGAAATTGGTTTAATTTTTAATACAGTAATTTTGCCCAGTGGGGTAAGTATTCTACGTACTATCTTATAAATGCTTTTATTTAAGTTTTCTTTTGAGGATCGGTGGAAAATTTATTTAAAAAAGTGTTAATTTTGTATCTCAGTATATTTTTTATTAGGATTAGGGTAATTGTATTGTTTTTTAGAACAGCCTATCCAAAATGTTTTAGTTTTGTCCATATTTATACAAAGACCGGATAAATCAGCTTAAAATGTGAAAATCCTTGGTTTTTATTACACGCGTAATCTAGCCATTAAGAAAGAAGAAGAATATTACAGTGATTCTCGATTATAGCAAATTTGGATAAAGCGAACACGGTAATAAGGAACACTTGCGCTAGGCCTTCTCTTCTTTTATCAAAATGTTTTGCTTATAGCGTAATCTTGGATAATGGAAACCCTATATTCTGGTCTTAAAAGAGCCTTTTCCATTGTCATTTGGATGTTTATAGAAGGGTTTTCCGTGGCCCTAATATTGCCTATTTTGACCCGCAATTTGCGTAAATGGATTTGTCTCTTTCCCAACAAAGCAAGGGGTCATCTGTCCCCCATTTGCAAATATCAAGGGAAATCCCTGTTACAGCGAACTGTGGAATCTTTTTTCCCTTTTCCGAGACAGGCTGGCTAATTAACATAATTGCTTGACGTATAAAAATCACACCAATACCGCTTAGGCGTGATGTTTTGAATCATATAATGCCTTCTTTTGTATGCCCACCATTGTAAATTTTGAAAGGGGACAATTTGTATTGCATCCACACACACACACACACATATATATCGAGGGCTCAGCACAAAACGGTCGTAACTTGTTCTTTAATACATATAAGATACGACCCTTTTGCCCTGAGCCCTCGATATGTATACATGTATATATATCACCCAGGAACATATAATACAAGATGAATTTTCCGGTCATTCATATCATTTAAATTATAATAATTAGTAAATCGTCAGAATCTACGAAACTAATTCAGAATATGAGAGTATAAATATATGGAATTACTATAAATTTATAATAAAAAGAACAATTCTCAATTCTGTCTTCCCACTCGTCATGCGTGTAAGTTGTTTACTATGGATTTCTGTTCACTAAACTCATATTTAGGTGGTTTTTAAGATACGGTTTCCTATACCGGTTAAGAACTTTGGATGTAGCATACAAAAAAAGTTGCTGCAAGTTGTAGCTTTGTACTCTAAACTGTTATAATGATTTATTTTTCCATTATTAAATTTGGAAATGAAGGCATTGACATGTTTATATGATGCAATAGTTAAGCATTTCTTTCTTTCTTTCTTTCTTTCTTTCTTTCTTTTTACATTTTGTCTTAACCACGTGATGCAGTCTTTGTCTGTCATAGATACGTGTAATAAAAACGCCAGGGTATCATGGCTTGTAAAAAGATAGATTCGAATTTTGGCTTTAATGAGGAAGGACCTCAATTTAGGATATCCTAACTAAACTATTAACGAAACTTATTAGCTGATATTTAATACTATATTTGACGGACATTTATGTGGAAAACCATCGTTATTACTATTGAATACTACTTTGTTTTCAAGGACTATATCAGTGTTATAACGTGAATTTGTGGACTGCCACAGAGAGAAAAGAAAAGAAGAAAATTTATCGAATTAATTATAAGACGGACTTAATTATCATAGTCTGAGAGCTACCTTTAAGTTCCTTGACAGTAAACTACCTAGATATCGGAACACAGTCGAACAGTCAACAATTAAATCTACATTACTGCATTTTACATCGTCTACAGGATATTTTAAGCCGCCATGGTCCAGATGAGTTCGCTATAACCGTGTTTTACTGTAGTTCAGGTGAAGTTCTCAATATTCTGGACATGTTCGAATGAAACGGAGTTACAATGTATGATAAATAGGTGTCGGAAAATAACACTTCCGCTTTATAGAAAAATAAAGATCCGATATACGTTCAACATTTTGAAAAAATGCCAGAAACGAAAAAAGGAATAACTAATTTAATGACAAAACTATCCACATATGGCAAGTACATACCTTTCTTACTTCTTCTGCAATACAATGAAACAATATTCAGTGGTATCCGAAACAAGAAGAATGTCTGTCCGGGGCGTGTGCCAATATATTCAAATGCCATGTTTTGTCTCTGAAACTGAGAGAGAAGTGTCATAAGTTAGTACTGTACGTAATACTTCGCCCCTCATGATGTCACACCATGATATATATTCTAAATGTAACACTAAAATGACAATAATCGTGCACAAGGGCTTACAGCATTCGCCACACACACACACACACACACACACACTCACACAACGTCGTTCCGAGTCTCTCTTGCTTGGCCACTGAAAATACATGAATCCGCGTGAGGGTAAACCTGGCTTTATAGAATTAGTATTTACACATATTCGAAAAAGTATATGTATGAAAGTGTTATATGCTGCATATTCATAGCAAAGAAGATGAGCGATGGCTATCTGCGTTGTGGTGTTTATTTATTTTTTTCTGGAAGAGAAATATATATATATATATATATATATAGGAATATAAGAAGCACTGACTTTGGAAAGCCAAGGCTATCTTATACCGTTCTTTTACAATGTTTTATATCGAAGTAACATTATATGATATCATGTTGACATTATTCATGTATTCAAGTTGAACAATGTGTTGAAGCAGCTGTATCATCAATGAACGAAATCGTCCACCTATCAATCCCAAGTAGCATTATATGATATCATGTTGACATTATTCATGTATTAAGGTTGAACAATGTGTTGAAGCAGCTGTATCATCAATGAACAGAATTGTCTACTTATCAACCCCAAGTAGCATTATATGGTGTCAATTTATCATAGATTCACTGATATTATTCCAATGGAAACATGCATGGAGGTAACTGTCCTTATACCACGCCAATTTAACAATATATTAGATCCAAAAACAATATGTGATATGAATCAATAAACGAAGATAGAGAAAAAGAACAATATTCAAAGGAAAATAAATAACAAGAGGGCAATAATGGCCCTGGATCGCTCACCTGGTATCATTAGGCTATGTAAAATCAAGTGACCCCTGGGGCAGGGCTAATTTTGACTCAAGGGCCATGATTTGAACAAACTTGGAAGTAATCTACTAAACAATGCTGACACCAAATTTAAACTCCAGGCCTTGTGGTTTCTGAGAAGAAAATTTTTCAAGTTTTTTTCTAGTCTATGTTAAATCAAGTAACCCCTGGGGCGGGGCCAATTTTGACCCCAGGGCCATGATTTGAACAAACTTGGTATAGACCTACTAGACAATGCTGCACACCAAATAGTTAAACTCAAGGCCTTGTGGTTTCTGAGAAGAAGATTTTTCAAGTTTTTTTTTCTAGTCTATGTTAAATCAAGGACCCCTGGGGCGGGGCCAATTTTGACCCCAGGGTCATGATTTGAACAAACTTGGTATAACCCACTAGTCAATGCTACACACCAAATTCCCCGGGGGGCCAAATTTGACCCCAGGGCCATGATTTGAACAAACCTGGTAGTGATCTACTAGACAATGCTGCACACCAAATATCTAAACTCCAGGCCTTGTGGTTTCTGAGAAGAAGATTTTTTCTGTTTTTTCCTACATTAGCCTATGTTAAATCAAGTGACACCTGGGGCGGGCCAATTTTGACCCCAGAGTCATGATTTTAACAAACTTGGTAGAGATTCACAAGACAATAATGCTACACACCAAATACCTTAGCTCTAGGCCTTGTGGTTTCAGAGATTTCACTTTTAAAATATATTTTTAGCTCCTGTGACCTAATTATAATTTTTTTTGAGGATGCCCTTGTCATAAAATATCACCACTGGTAGAACTGAGCAAACTTATGAATGATCTTTTTATCATACAAACATTAGAAACACAAGTATGACTGAAGAAAGAAAACTAGATATTTTCGGTTTGGTTGTGCTATTTTTATATTTTCGTCGTGTCGATAACAACCTTTTCGGCACAACCGTCGTGCCGACAGACACAGCCATTAGTTAAACAGATTAATGTGTAAAATTAACAGATTAAATTGTAAAATTTGCAGAAAAAAATGAATTTTTACAGAAAGAAGTGTGAATTTTACAGTTTAAACTATAAAATTTACAGAAAAAAGAATTTATAAAAATTAAAAAATTTTACAGAAATAAAGTGTGAATATTACAGTTTAATTTGTAGAAATTATAAAATAATAATAAATTATAAAAGTAAATTTTTTAGAATTAAGCGTGAATTTTACGGAAAAAAAGTGTGAATTTTACAGATTAAATTATAAATTTTAAAGATTTTAGTGTTAAATAAACAGTTTAAAACTGTAAAATTTACAGAAAATAAGTGTGAATTCTAAAGTTTTAACTGTAAATTTTACAGAAAAAAAGTGTGAATTAACAGATTTAAGTGTAAAATTTACAATTTATACTGTAACATTTTCAGAAAAAGGGTGTGAATTTTAAAAAATATTGATTTTACAGTTTAAACTGTAAATGTATAGATTAAACTGTAAATTTTACAAATTAAAGTGTCGAAAAAAAAGGTTTAAATGTGGCGCTATATAAAGTACAGCAGCGCGCAAATGAATATGTGCGCTTTTATCGTAAAACCGCTCAACAGGGTAAATGCACAACTGTGCACACCGAAATATATGCGCTAAATCATCAAAACCATGAAAACAAGATAAATACTCTAAACCTACACCAGAAATGGATAATTAACGATGATTTTCCAATAAACAAAATAATTACCGATTATATTACTACAAAAATCTATAAAATAAACAATTAGTCTATTCAAAAGGGTATATATTTAATAAAACCGCTTCATTGTAACCATGGCAAATATCATATAAATATCCTATAAATCAATGCGCACAGCTTCAAAGATGGCCGCCGGAAGTAAACTTACAACAAGTGGGCCCTAATGGCCCTGGATCGCTCACCTGAGTATAGGGTTACCAAAGGAACATCAGTCTGTATTAAAATATTTTGAAATCTGGCCAGTAGTTTTAAAGGAGATGATCCCTGCAAAGTTTTATCAAATTATGTCCAGCAGTTTCAGATGAGATGTCGTTTCACTATATACATATCAGACAAATTAACTTTATCTGTACCAAAATATCTTGAAATCTTGCCAATAGTTTTGAAGAAGATGATTTTTAAAATTTTCATATTTTTTTTCTTTCCGTTGCCATGGTAATAATGGGAATAATTTCAGCAACTTTTGTGAAGCTTCATCCATGGATCATCCCTACCAAATTTAGTCAAATTCTGTCCAGTGATTTCAGAGGAGATGTCGTTTTAAGATTTCACTATATACATATTAGGCAAATTAGCCCCACCCATGGCAGCCATGTTTTTTATGGATCGGAATAATTTTAGCAAGCTTGGTAGAGAGTTACCCAAGGAACATCTGTACCAAAATATCTTGAAATCTTGCCAAGATGATTTTTAAAATTTTCATATTTTTTTTCTTTCCGTTGCCATGGTAAATAGGTTCCACGTGGATAAAGTTTATTTTAGCAACTTTTGTGAAGGTTAACCCAAGAATCATCCCTGCCAAATTTAATCAAATTCTGCCCAGCGGTTTCAGAGAAGATATACATATAAGGCAAATTAGCCCCGCCCCTGGAGGCCATGTTTTTTATGGATTGGAATGATTTTAGCAACTTTTGTGAAGCTTCACCCAAGGATCATCCATGCCAAATTTAATCAAATTCTGTCCAGCGGTTTCAGAGGTGATGTCATTTAAAGATTTCACTATATACATATAAGGCAAGTTAGCCCCGGTCCTGGCAGCCACGGTTTTTTTTCCCAATCAGAATAATTTTAGCAATCTTGGTAGAGAGTTACCCAAGGAACATCTGTACCAAAATATCTTGAAATCTTGCCAATAGTTTTGAAGGAGAAGATGTTTAAAGTTTTCATGTTTTTTTCTTTCTGTTGCCATGGTAACCAGAGTTCCACATGGATGAAGTTTATTTTAGCAAATTTTGTGAAGGTTCACCCAAGGAACACCCCTGCCAAGTTTAATCAAATTCTGCCCAGCGGTTTCAGAGGAGATGTTTAAACTAATTTGTTGACGACGACAAACGACGGACGCAGGGCGATCAGTAAACAAATTTGCCGAAAGATGCACAAAGTTAACAGTAGGGGGATGTAACCAGAGAAAATTATTCTTAAGAGACGAACCCCTACAACGGGCAACAATAACAGCGCATCACCGTGATTATTATATGCATATCGTACGTAACGCCAATTTATAGTTAGTTCGTGGATCTATATTTTTTTCTATATCTTAATCAAGTAAGGCCAACATTCTGTGCTGATAACAGGGCAAAAGCCATATAAATTGTGCACCTTTAGTTAATTGTGAAAGATTCTGAGATAATCTTTCGCCTTAGATAAGAGAATATCGGATGACCTATCGAAATTTATGCAGTTTTCAATTTTTTTAACTTTTATTTGGCTACACTTGTTTGATAAACGCCAAGTAGTATAATTCTATCATACATGTGTACTCGTATGCCTTTAAAATTTGCTTGTGTGTATTGTGAGTCAAGTTTAACAAAGTGTCCATTGATAAGGCTATCTACAGACTATCTACAGACTGTCTACAGGTGACTCGCGCTAGCTATAAGAGCCGGACACAGTCACACTGGGTGATGTTACACGCGAGGAGGTGCTACCGGGGGGACTGGATATATACCCTGTTGGTGATGCAAATGTTTTAAAGATAGATTAACTGTTGACCGTCTTGTTGTGTCCTGGTATTTAAATACCGGTAACTATTGTGTCGAGGAACCGCATTCAGGATTTTTAAAACAATGATGAATAAATCGGTTTCTGCGATTTTATTTTTCCTTTTTTCCCCTGTGGCAATCTACAAAATAAAAACAATTGCATATACAGTCCGTTAAAGTACGGTTACTATTCAATGATAACGATTATGGTTACCCATGGCTACCCACACAATGTGAAATCACAGTAAATATAACAACCAAATTTATAGTTTTCGTTAGGATATCCAAAATAAAGGTCCTTCCTCATAGAAGTCGTATCATTTCTAGAAATATTAAAAAGGGTTGAGAAGAGACATACCACGTGACCAGGTTATTATATTAGCGACAAACTGAGCAAATCCTGGCGTTTTCTTTCCGTAGCGCCCATTATGCACAATATTACCAACTTGGTTTATGTAAAGAAAGGGGGACCCAGCGTTTTTCTTGAGTCGTGAAACATCAAGGAGATATGTGCATTTTTAAAGTTATTTATCGTATCTGTTTTATATTCATTGCCAGCCTCTCGAACTCTGCAGTAGTGTTTATTCACACGACATTTCAGTTAAAGATAAACTAATTGGTCTGTACAGACTTACCTGTCAAAGTGTAATGTTAGGTCTTCAGTGTAGATGCATTTTGTTTTGAATGGCGGTTCTTATCGTTTGTGCAGTTCTTGATTTTAAAAGATAAACACAGTCAACCTAAGAAATCCCCCTAACAATTGATAAAAAATTACATTTTAACGTTTCAAACATGTAAGAAATATAAAACGCCTAATATGACTAAGCACGTGGTATTTGTTAATGAATAGATTCAACCTCCGTGTCTCATGTAATCAAAGCGCTGAATACACTGAAGTTGTTTGTGTCTCAAATGATTGAGGGTTTGAATCTGCAGCTTAATGAAACTCTTCAAATAACTTTAATCTATGCTTGTGCTCATTGCTGAGGATGAGTTATCATTTATAGTTGGGTTCAATTTCTAAAGGTAAATTCAAAGAAGCTCTAAACAAGTATCACAAAAAACTAGAACAATCACAAAAAGTGATGGAATACCCTATCATATTGTTTTGTCAGGGAAAAGGGAGCATATTGACCATATCATCAAAGAGTCATTGCATGCAAAGACACTTAAAAATTAATGGGAGATAATGAAAATATCATATGAAGTTATGGTTCTTGAAAAGGCACTAGCACTAGCCCATGCAGATATCAAAGTATCTCTCACACAGTGATTAGTATAGCTCTTTGACAAGGCAGCAGTCACTGAAATGTTATTCATCATTTCATTCAATAAGTAACTGCCTTGGGACTTTAAGAATACAAATGTCATCTGTTGAGTAGAAGATGTCAAGAGGATTCTGCCACAAATCATTAAACCCTGGGTGGTGTTTACTGGAGTTTCACTGGGCACATGAAATTAGGCATACATTCTTCCTTCACCTGTGGTACCATCCAGTAGATCCCCCACTGAAATATATAAAAAGAAAACAATGAATTCGAAGAAAATGCATCAAGTCTATTTTATATTATCTGTAACAGCCTATATGTAACACTTCAGAGAGAGATTTGTGTAAGTGATCCGATAGCTAAGGCTGTAGAGCACTTGCCATATCAGCAAGGTAGGGTCCTGGGTTTGAGTCCCAATATGACTGCACATTTTCCTCATCTGGTTACACATAACACGTGCAATGGCATTATATAATAGGAGCAGAGAAAATCTCATCTGGTTACATTTGGTGCCCAATGTTGGATCATGACATTTTAGTTCTCCAGTATGTACTGCTTTTCAGATAATCTGAAAAGTTTTTAAGAATTACAGGACATTTGGTCCTGTAATTTTACAAGATTTACAGGACCAAAATTAAGTTCAAAGGACCAAACTCAAACAACTAGATTTCATTATTGTTTTTATTTCATTTCATTGATTTTATTAAGTTTAAACAATTTATTATCATGATATCTTAAGAGAGTCTTGATTAATGAAATGGATATTCAACAATATGTGTAGATAAACAATGCTGTTAGAAATTTTACTGGACATTCCAACCGAATGTATTAAAATATTCAAAGGACTAAAATAGAAATTACCCGTCAGGCCAGACAGGCAGACACTTTTTGGAATGTCTGGCCTTTGGGTTGTTCAGGAACACAGCAAATTTTTTTCTGTATTACGAATTCAAGTTGAATTTAGAATTGGCAGGGTAGTATGCTACAAGCTATAAGTAACCCATATCAGTGAGAGATTTTGTGTAAGTGATCTGGTAGCTCCGCATTTCTCCTATGATGGAGAGGTCCAGGTTTCGCGTCCATTTTTTTCAACTGCACAATTTCCTTTCTCATCACATGCAATATCATGAAATAATGGGGAACGCAGAAAATCTTGGCACGTGCCAATCACGTAACAGAAGTACTTGTCTACGTAACATTTGAAACAAAATGCTGACAAATGACTGACATTTCATAATCACAAAAGCTCACTTTGAGCCCAAAATTTATAAAAGGCTACTGATGAATTAAACTTATTAAAATTATTTTCATGCTTATTGACTATGACACTGATTTTTTCATGAACATATCATCCCAAAATTTGCTGACCCTACATTCAAAGCAGTCAAATTTAGATGCTTAATTGTAAACAATTGAGTGTCTACATTGGAATGATTGTGACCAGACCTGATGACTTTTGGCAGATATAACACTTCTTTACATGTTTGTTGAGTACAATGTCCCACTGACATTATTTCAGTCATTTGGGGACCTCATGTCTACTTGAGACAGATATAGTGCAGCCACACTGCAGTATCCCGCCGTAGACATGTGGCATGATACCACACACAGTTACATTAATATCCTGACACTGCATGGTTGGCCAAGTCCTGGAACTACTCTAATATGCTGAGCTATACCAGAGAGCTATATCAGAACTATTGTTTTATGAATTTGGTATGTCACTGCCAGGGACCGAACCACAACCTCCTGTTCCTGAGGCAGAGGCTCTAACCACCGAGGAGAGTTTTATATATTTTATATCATAAAAATTAACAATACTGCAACACCATTACTTGCCTTATCAATAGCCCGTTGTACAAATTCACGCCAAGAATATCATCTGTCGCAGGCTTTCCCAGCGCCGTCAGCAAAGGGAGAATATGCCAAAGTACCTCTGAGGAGATAAATAAAAAATCTTCAATATTTGACATACGATTTGACATACGAAATATTATTTTGTACAAAATTACATTATTTTCACTTTCTTCACTTTTTAAAAGACTGATAAAGTGAGCAGTTAGTTTATATATACGTGTCCAGGTTTACTAGGTCTTGTTTAAATATTACATCCGCCTATTACTAGATGTCTACATGATCTGCATGTTAAAAATCACTGTAAACAAAACAGAAGTAAATAAACAATCACTGTCATCAAACAAAAATAATTTTATGCATTCATGAATATGAACAGATAGGTCTACCTTATTTTGTATTCCACAATGGATGTCAGTGCTGACGGCTTATTTTGTGCTTCCATGACTATTTTTCTTAATCTTTTACATCTTTATGTTCTGACGAACTGTTTGTCTTTCTCTGCAGATCAGTTATTTTTGGCTGAGGTGTTTTTCTCGCGGCGATGACGGATGAAGTCATCGTCCGATACCATCATCGTCCTTTGTATCCATGTACTTAGATAATACTTACAGTACATCCCAGTATATTGGGATGTATTCTACGCCATTATTTAGAAACGTGCTTTTCTCCAGTTCATCTTTTTTATCCACAAAGAACAGTCAACAGAACCGATTCAAAAACCGAAACTAGAAAATACAACACATTTTCGCGCTTACCGATCGAAAGGGGGTCTATTTTTAGGCCCACATTTCCTTCCAAAAATGTATGCAAAATAAAACCACATGGAAAGCTCTGGATAGGTATATGTAATCAGAATTGAATCACAGAAACTGCAAGTGATGACGGTAGCGGGACAAGCGTACCAAAGCCTGAACGTACCATTTTTGAACGAAGCGTACTGGTCACCAATAGTGTTGGTAATATGTAACAAGAGGGCCAAGATGGCCCTGTGTCGCTCACCCGATTAAGATGGCTGTGTTAGGCAAAATGACAAAAAATCTGGCATCTAAAGTGTTTTTCTAACATTTGACTAAGTGGCCTACATTTTGATCCTACCTGAATTTACCTGGTGACCTAGTTTTTGACCCAACATGACCCAATTTCGAACTCATCCGAGATATCATGTAGACAAACATCCTGACCAAGTTTCATGAAGATTGGGTTAAAACTGTGGCCTGTAGAGTGTTCACAAGGTTTTTCTAAGATTTGACCTGGTGACCTAGTTTTTGACCCAACATGTCCCATTTTCAAACCCATCTGAGATATTATTTAGACAAACATCCTGACCAAGTTTCATGAAGATTGGGCCAAAACTATGGCCTCTAGAGTGTTCACAAGGTTTTTCTAAGATCTGACCTGGTGACCTAGTTTTTGACCCCACATGACCCAATTTCGAACTCATCCGAGATATCATGTAGACAAACAACTTGACCAAGTTTCATGCAGATTGGTCCAAAACTGTGGCCTCTAGAGTGTTCACAAGGTTTTTCTAAGATTTGACCTGGTGACCTAGATTTTGACCCCACATGACCCATTTTCAAACCATCTGAGATATCATGTAGACAAACATCCTGACCAAGTTTCATGAAGATTGGGCCAAAACTGTGGCCTCTAGAGTGTTTACAAGGTTTTTCTAAGATTTGACCTGGTGACCTAGAGGGCAAACAAAGTGAAATCTGGCTTTTTTCAATTTTAAAAGGGGCGTAACTCCTGACCTAAGGGTCCAGTTTCAGCCATAATCCAACTTGGCCAAAATTTGATGGTTATAAACACTGTTATAAAATTTAAAGACAATTGCTCATGAAATGAAGATGCTAGAGTGCAAACAATGTGAAATTGGCTTTTTTAATTTTAAAAGGGGCATAACTCCTGACCTAATATTCCGATATCAGCCATAATCGAACTTGGCCGTGATTTTATGGTTATAAACATTGATATAAAGTTTGAAGATAATTGCTCATGAAATGAAGATGCTAGAGTGCAAACAATGTGAAATCTGGCTTTTTTGAATTTTAAAAGGGGCATAACTCCTGACCTAATATTCCGATATCAGCCATAATCGAACTTGGCCGAGATTTTATGGTTATAAACATTGTTTTAAAGTTTGAAGATAATTGCTCATAAAATGAAGATGCTAGAGTGCAAACGAACAAATTGTGGACGACGGACGGACGACGGACATTCATCGATCCTAAGAGCTCATCCTGAGCACACGTGCTCAGGTGAGCTAAAAAGCAAAGCGATCGCAGATAATATTGTCTTGACTTTGCACGGGTTTATTACCGCCTCTAGTTCTCTCTCTTGATAGTACGTGCTACTGGACTTTTCCTAGAGTATCGATTTCACCATAAGAAGACGAGACTACAATCCTCACCTTTAGATTAAATATACTCCCGAATGCATAAATATATCCCCTTCAAATGTAATAAGTTGTCAGTGGTATTTGAAAACAATTAAAACACTGCCCAAAACCAACAACAGTCAAACTATTTCCAAAATGGGGTCTTCAGTTGTCACTACTGAACTCAAAATAAGTAAGGCACGTGTATGGTTGACATAAAGAGATAATATCTATAAACAAAAGTTGTAATAAAGTTTTGTGTTCTTCGTAACAGCACATATTGGTGTATAAGATTTAAGATGATCCAAATGAGAACAAGAAACATCATACTCATAGTGGTCATACATCTAGGGATACAATTGTTTTTCCAGAGCTTTGTAAAGAGAAGCCATACAGTTTTGTGGATACATGGCCAATTTTGTGGGTAAAATAAAAACTGCAGGGAATATATGGGCATTCTGTATTGTGATAATTATCAAGTGTGAATTTTGCTTTAACAACAACTAAATGACTTTTTTATTAAATGAATGTTTTTACATTTTCCCTTACATTTAAGAAAAAAATTAAAAAAATAAGTTTGGAAACAAGGATCAATACATTTTGCGAATTATTGGTGTTTTCGCTGTCGATATGAAATATCGCGTTAATGTATGTAGCTCGATAATACATATGGTCCCTGATAAATTATAGGATTGATGGCTAGACAAACCTAGAGACGGGCCCTTCTCCTTACTAAATAAAAGTCCTGCATTTTGCAGAACATAAATGAATTAATTCAATTAATCCTCACATTTTATGGATATATGAACACATCAACTTGGATAGGATAAGCCTTATATACCAAACTTGTTAACAATTGACTTCTCTGTAAATTATGTAAGACTTTATTTCATTTAAAAAGACAATGAAATAAATAAAAAGAAATTGTGTTTTCGTAACAGTGGATAAAGACATAAACATAATCAAACAGATGGTCACTTGTAGTCAATTGCTTATTTACATGATGCATGTTATCCAGACCTGAATGATCAAGCATTAAAAAAAAAATTATACAAAGGAATTGTGTGTTTTGACCAAAATTACATCTTAATACTTTAACCAAGCCCATGCATATAAATTACCAACATACAAAATAACCATATTATTATTTCAGGGTTGAAATATAAATTTTATGAGTGGAATTTCGTCTGCTGTGTAAAAAGAAGGAAAAGGGAAAATTAAGAGAGAGAGAGAATATGTGGGTCTTACTGTCACACTGGATCATAGATGAAAATATCTAAACAACATGCATAGATAAACTTTATCTTTGATATAAAAATCTTTTGAAAATCCTTTGGGGCTTGATTTACTTTATTAATGTGTGTAAGAGAGAAAGAGAGAGAGAGAGAGATCTAATCTACATGTAAGTACATAAGATTTATCATAATGATAAAGCAAAATATACTAGTAGGTACGATTAGGTCCAACGAGATGAACCTATGCATGTCTTTTTAATCATAAATGTCACAGTGACTGACACATAATTATATATATGTTGCCCGTCTCGAGCTGCGATTGATATAAACAAAGCAGACGAATGATTTTGATCTTATTTTTACTATAACTTAAAATGTTTCTTTTAGAAAAAAAAAGATATAATTTACATTTCCAGTGCGTTTATCATGTAGAACTATTTGTTCGATCTCTATATATATTTTTCTAATTGTAATGTCAAAGTCAATATCTCACCAATCATAGGCATGTAAACCTGATATTTTTTCTGTCACGCATTACCCAGACCTTTATTTTGCAAGAGTTGTCTGTTCTTTTACCTACCACATAGTTGAATTTATCGAGGGAGTTAATCCATACAAGTACGATTTCTCCAGCGGTAAACATTCAAGATGTCGACTGACGAAAGTTTTCAAAGCGTTAGTATTTGAACAAAACTTTACAACTACGCGTTTCCGTAGAGTTCGCTTCGCGAGACGGACCTTCGTCTCGAGCTGCGCTCGCTATTAATTAGGGGTGGTGCACTCACTAAAAGAGCGTTAATGAGGTGTTGTTAATGAGGCGAAAAGAATGCTATGAATGAAAACACAAAATGGTTTGTTTATTTTAACAGTTACAGTGATGACAGTTCTATTTTATCGGCATTCACGTCATCAAAACAATCAAACAAAAACAGCACCGAAAACAAGTTATTAGATGTTTTCATCTCACAAACGATTGTGTAGCTTGAACGCATTTATTCTTGACATAGCGTTAATTTTCAAACAGTTTTGCTTTAAATTACCAAACATGTGTGGTAGAGTTACATACAATCTTTCGATCATATTGATCATACTAAGGAGTTATTCGGTTTTAAATGTAGAAAACGGGGTTCCAGAAATGTAGGTACTGTAGTTGGTGTGACTGACGTCACACACAGCTAAAAACACTGATGGTACATAATTTGTGAATGCAAAATATATAATTAACTAATTAACATCTACCTCTCTCTCCCCCCCCCCCCCCCCCCCACACACACACACTCACTCACACAACCACTCAATCTCAATATAACGTATTATATCTAAATGAGACCTAAATCTGTTCAAGTGTTTGTGTTACTTCATTTTCACTCTTACTTCTTTAAACATATAAATTACTCTACAAGTGTTTTGCAAACACGTGGATTTACGTCTGTATTAAGATAGGCACCCGGATGCTCCTTAACAGTTTCTATTCTGAATGGTCCCAGCTTTTGTCCTCAATATTTGTACATTAAACACGGATCGTGTCGGAGTCACGCATACTTCTAATTAATATTACAAACGAACTGATGTTTAATTATGGACTGATACATCCGTGCTAAACATACACTATTTAATACAGCTTCAGGGGTATGGTCATTTTCTTTTTGGAAGGAGGAATTGTAACTTCCTACTTATAAAACTGCTAAAAAGTATTTGTTTGAATAATTATAAAACAAGCATTGCATGTCATGCTAGGCTAAAGGTTTTCCACAAATAGCTTACAGAGAGAGAGAGAGAGAGGGACATTCGAAAACGATATTCTTTTCTTTTAAACTTAATAACCAGTGCAATTGAAGAAATGTATCACTCAAAAATGGTCTTTATATGTGTGAGATTACATACCCAGCCATACTGAACCATACATGTATACACTGACAAATTGTTTTCCGTTTCAAACCTTTGTTCAAGACTTGCATCATGTTTGTAGTCATAGGTTAGGGGCGTGGTCCAGTGGTAATGTAGTCGATTACGGATCCGATGGTTGTAGGTTCGAACCCCTTTGAAGGCAAGGAAACTTCATGACCTTCCAGGGCGCAAAGTACTGGTCTAACCCAGAAATCGTCGAGAGGGATTTGTATAAGTTGTAAGAACTTGTTTCCCAATCGCCATAATATACGCTTCCACAAAATATAAAGATCCAGATTATGAAGGCTTCCGTCTCGATATGAAAGTAGGTCAAATGACAGTGTCAATATGTATTTTTTTCTTCCTGAGCATAACTCTTGCAAAAATCACTGAACAGGATAATCCCTACTTCTATGCACTTCTACCCGTTATAGTGATGACGTTCATCAAGATCCATTCTGAAACTTAGGAGTTGCGTTCTCAGGTTAATATGCTATCGAAAGGAATAATCATCGCAAAAATCAATAAACCGGAAAACCCCTGCGTCATGCACATATAACCATTTTAGTTATGACATTGACCAAGTTTCATAATGATCCATTCAGAAATGTAGGAGGAATCGGGTTCACAAAGCTGCAATATCAATAAGCTACAGAGATTAAGTTTCAATGGACATAACTCTTGAAAAAATGAATGAACCAGAAAATTCTTGCTTCATGCACATTTACCCATTACAGTAATGACATTGTCAAAGTTTCATAAAGATCTATTCAGAAACTTAGGAGGAGTTCCGTTCATAAGGCTGCAATATCAACAAATCTACAGAGACCAAGTTTCAAGGGACAGAACTCTTGCAAAAATAAAAAAGGAAAATCGCCGTTTCATGCACATCTACCCTTTATAGTAATGACATTGACCAAGTTTTGAAAAGATACGGTCAGAAACATAGGAAGAGTTGCGTTCACAAGAAATGGACGTACGGACGGAGAGACGGAATAGATGATGCCAATATACGACCGCCTCCGACGAATGAATATGTGACTTGGGGAAGTTCGGACCATGGCCGACCAGGTCCCGTGACCTCGAAAATAAAAATGGTACTTAAGTAAGATTTTCATACTTATACTCAAACTATGCCCATTAGTTTCAATAGGGATTTGAGTATGATACTCAGATTTGAGTCTGAGATCGCACTTAAGTATTTTCGAGAACACGGGGCCAGAAGTATATAGTGTTTACATGAAGTTTGAAGTTTTATTCAACATTAGCCAGAAGGTTGTCCGACCCATGCGGCAATAAATAAGGCATAAAATGTACAAAACATGTAGATACGAGTATATACAATTACTGAACAAGAAACCCAGTTTTCAGTTTGATATGCAAGTTTGCCAGATCTCCCCTGCCTACCCGGCTGTAATAATGAATTTACTAGTGAATATTTATGAAAAACTTGACTTGTTAAAAATTACTTTTCCTCAGAAATACTAAATGGATAACAGAAGACTACTTACAGATATTCGGTTTACAACAGATCCAATAACTACACATCCATATCCCGTACAATCGTAACACTTGTCATATATGGGCTGCATACCTGCCAAGAATCAATAAAATTGCAAAGTTTAGGACTGATAGACACAACATACCCCTAAACCTCTATCTTGTTAATTTTGACCTTGCACTTCTCCTACGGTTATCTCAACAACCTAAATATTTGTGCACTCCTTTTTTCTGTCAGCATAGGCCAATCTATTTTCCCATGATACAACAGAGGGTACTTATAGAAAGAAATAGGTTTATGTACATTAAGTGTCGCTTTGACAACCAATTTTCCCCATAAAATGTATAAAAGGTCGTTTCACCTACATTACAATAATCGTAAGAGTCGTTGTTCATCATCACACTTAAATAATAATGACTTGTTTATTATTAAATTATGGTGGCATATTTCTGCCAGCCACTTATCCACTTAGCTATGTAGAAACTTTTCTGAAAGATATTCATTTATTATCAAGCAAGTAGAAAATGTTCAAGTTATCCACTTAGGTATCTTAACAGGACTAAACTGTCTGTTAGTGCCCACCTCTGCCAATCACATATTCACTTAGGTTAAGTGGATATCATGCTTTTTTCCAGATAATTGTCAGTTGTGTCCCTTTGTTTCAATTACTCTATTTATTTATCGTTAATTTAAGTTTTATCGCTGTAACAACAAAATCAGCTTAACTGGTAAATGTTATGAAGATTTTAATCTTTAATAATTTTGCTTTGACCCATTTCACAGACAATATTTTTATTATTGGAAAAAATACAACGTATTTCAAATTTTTTCTCGATGCCAGGATTTGTCTCTGTAAATAAATTTACTGGACATAGTGCATTATGAACTGCTATTTATACACTGGCCTCATAAAAAGAAATCCCTGGCTGGGACCTTCAGATCTGGAGTCACAATCTCAACCACCACTTCTTTAAGTATTCTTCAAATACAAAGAACATATGCCTAAATAAGCAAATAAATAATATATATATATATATATATATATATATATATATATATATATGGAATGATATTCAAGTAAAAACTTGCACAATGCCTGCTTACTGTTACAATTTATGCATTGATGTCCTTTCTGTTAAGTTACAACTTGTATCAGTCGTGAGTGTCATTACATGATGTCATTTTAACAGTGAGAGATTCACTTATAGTTTTCCATGTATGGTGGTAGCTGTCCTTAAATCTCGCTAATTTACCAATATACTGGACCATAAAGGTATACATATACGGATTCTTTATTGCATCATTCGATTTAATGTCAAATGAAATGATGCACTGTAAAAGAACGGTATAATCTAACCATGGCTTTCCATAACTGACCATACGATCCATATGATGCATGTATCGTACTTAACGTCGATATAGATCTAAATTTTATAGTTATATATAGTTGGCTAATCTACATTTTTTCTACATATTTTTTCAAGTCGGGTCAACATTCTTTATTGTTTACAGGACAAAAGCTATATAAATTGTACACCTCTTGTTAATGAAGGAATATACCGATATATTTCAGTTACCGTTACTGCTGCGACGAGACTTCGCACGAGGATCCCTAATCGTCCAGGTCTAGTTAAGATCAGTTTCACCTCATTAGATGAGAAGACCTTAGTGCTCAGAAATAAAATGACATTAAAAGACACTCGACAATATAGTCAGGTTTACCTCAAAAGCAGCAAGTCACATGCTGAACGGCTGATCGAGATGAACACTCGGGCCCTACTACGTGACATGCCACAAGGGCGGAACTTCCGTTTGGTTGCTAACGGCAGGCTGAGACAACGAACGAGTGCGCATGCGCCCCCCCCCCCCCCCCCCCGGTGTAAAAAAAACAAACCCAGGATGCATAGGACAGTACCCGTCTCCATGGCAACATCAGCATTGCCCAGCTTAACGTTGAAGAATGGACTAAGAATAATCATGACTTGAGATGTGCCTTAGTAAATGCGATAGACGCTGACATTTTGTCACTGTGCGAAACCCACCTTACTTTTAACAATGTGATTGATATCGACAATTATGTATGGTTTGGTCATAATCGCCAGTGCTTACATAGAAACGCCCCTAGGGGGTCTGGTGGTGTCGGTATACTGATAAAATCATGGATGTTAGACTATTATGATATTAATATTCTTGACAAAAATTGCGAAGGAATTTTGCTGATTGAGTTAAAGCATCGCACTTTAGAGTACAATATTCTATTGTTTTCATGTTATTTACCACCTGAAAACTCAGTCTGGGGTAGAGACGCGCAAAGTTTCTTTTCACATGTATTATCATTGATATACATTTATAGCAGTAGTGATTTTGTTATAGTATGTGGTAATTTCAATTCTAGAATTGGCGACTTAGCTGATGTTTTGGGTGATGTTGATATTTTGTCAAGTAGGGTTGATACAGACACCTGTGTTAATCAACATGTTAGGGAACTCATTGACTTTTTTAAACGAATCAAAATGTTGTGTATTGAATGGGCGATTTAAAGGTGACAATTATACATGCATCTCGTCAAAAGGAAGGTCCGTAGTAGACTATACTTTTGTACCCCATGACAACTTTCATTGCTGGAAATCGTTTCACTTTATTCCGATACAGACTATAGTTGACGATCACAATCTGCATGATTTACTGGGTAGCGCGCGAGGTTACCTGACCACTCCGTGTTGATGGGTCAGCTTAATTATAGACACTGGATTAGTCAATCATACGTCATCGAACGATACAGACTATGGTGACCTAGTCACTGGACCAAGATATAAACTTAACTGTAAACCTTGTGATTTCATGGACAGTGAGTATGCCCGCATTGTTGGATGTAATTGCGCAAATCGAACACTGCAGATACACGCAACAGGACAACTGAGAATCACAAGCCCTCTTTCTCTGCTGGAGTATTGTTTCGTGCCGTTGAGCCAAGTTGGATTCAATGCAGCATGTTTGGGTCGTCGGTCTAGCAGTGTAGTTGTGGCTCGTCGGTTCTAGCAGATGTAGGTTGTGGCTCGTCGGTTCTAGCAGGTGTAGGTTGTGGCTCGTCGGCTGTATTCTGTTGGCCACAGATAGCTAGGAGATCATCTTCAGACTGTAGTCGTTCCAGAATCTCACTTGGCAGACTTGAAGATGTTAGTCCCACTTTTGGATTTTCGCCAAAAAGTGCCTTGTAAGGTGTCTGGTTTATACCAGCATGGTGTGAACAGTTTTTCTGTTGTGTGAACTTCAGGCCAACTGTCCAGTCGTTGGTGTTGTTGTCACTCATCCAGGCTACCAGAATGTCCTTAATGTCACTATTCGCTCTCTCTACTGAGCCCTGGCTTTGGGGATGTCTTGGTTTTCCGTGAACCATAACGAGCTGCGGCCACAACTCTTTCAGCTCAGTGATAACCTGTGCGGTGAATTCAGAACCATTGTCACTCTGTAGAATGGCGGGGGCAACGAAGAGAAGGAAAATATCTAGTAGCTGATAGGCTACTTCTGCTGCTCTTTTTGATGTTAAGGAGCGTAGGATCACAAACTTCGTAAGATGACACTGATAAACCATAATCCATTTATACTGCCCTTGAGGTAGAGACTGCATGTCAATTAGGTCAACCTGGGCACGAGAATTAAACTCACTAGATAGGATAGGTTTAACAACAACACCCTTGGTCTTCGGACGTTTTCTTTTCCCTTGACAAACAACACAATAGGACTTGAACAATTCAAGAGAGTCTTTTGTTATGTTGGCATACTTTTCCTTGATGTGTTTTAACATTCTGTCACGGCCACCATGACCAGTAGATATGTGAGCTTTCTTGATTATATTATACGTATCTTCTATGGTGACATAATACACTGGACGTTCTTCAGGTGATTCTCTTTTCTTGATCAGCTTTTCAACATCACCACACTGTAGTATTTCATATTTAGACAGGAGGTAGTACTGATGTCTGGATTTCTTTGTTTCAGTGGTTGCTGCTAACCTCAGATCACTGATTGTCTTATAGTAAACATCCCTTGGAAGAAGATGTTTCTCACACTGGGAATACTTCCGAAACAAAGCTTCACGGAATTTGAGTTCAACCGCTGTATTATCCATTTTGAATCACACTGAATCACTTACAAAGTTAAAATGTAATGAACGTAAGAAAACACATGCTTTTATAGCAATAATGAGTAATTATATTGCTAAAGCAATTTTTGAAGTATCAATTAATAGTAATTAAAGTATGATTAAACACATTTTTTAAAGAACGCATTTTGTTGACACAATTCAAGTTTTCTTTTTTTCAGGTATGATGAAAGAAGTAATTAAATTACTTATGATGATTAGTTACACAATTAGTCACTTAAACCATGATCAAAGCAATCAATGTAGATAATCAAAGGGTAGTGGGATTTGGGTTTATCATACATTAGTAAACCAATTATAATTATCCAATTATTAATGATGATTAGTTACACAATTTGTCACTTAAACCATGATCAAAGCAATCAATGTAGATAATCAAAGGGTAGTGGGAGTGGGGTTTATCATACGTTTTAATTAGCTTGCACAATGCTGTGTTGCTTTAATTTGACTATAATCATTTTAAATATGTTCTTTTTTTCTTATTTTGTTTTTTTTGTGGTATATTCAAATAAATTATACCAGTTATGATATCTAAGGCATAACTAAACTCAAGACATTATTACATAGATTGGCTGAAACTGAACCAGTCAATCTGTGTAACACTGACATGGAGATTTTAGCCATTTCATGAAACGGCTGATTTCACAGATTGGCTGTAACATATACACTAGGTTATATGAAATTATAAAGAATGAAATGTTTAACACAATTCCAAGATATAAGGCTACCAGTCGCACTAACAAACAAAAAAGGAAAGAAAATTTAACAAGCCATTTTGGAATGATGAACTGAGCAATCTATGGCAAACAATGCGTAGTTGTGAAAATGATTTTATTAACTGTAAAAGAAATCGCACAAGAACGCAGTGGGAAGAGGACCCAGTATATAATTGCAAGGAACAAGTTTGACAAGCGTCTTCATCAGTGTGAACGGGCATATAGACGGACGATGGCTGAAGATATAGAATCTATGACGATTTCGAATCCGACAGATTTCTGGGAAAAGATTTAAAAAAAATTAGGCCCTCGGAAAGACACTTTGATCCCGGAAGAGGTGATTGATGAATATGGGAACGTGACGAGAGAGAAGGCGGCAATTTATGATAGGAGGTCCCGTGATTTTGAGAACTTATATAATGGATCTGACAATAGTGAATTTGATGGTGATTTATACCACAGGACAAGAAATCATAAACAAGTAATGGAAATGAATATAGCTGATCAATTGTATTCGGCCAACGTTACGCTTAACCAGAATTTATCTATAGAAGAGGTAGCGAGTTTTGTCATGGCAACAAAATCAAAATCTGCGTGCGGTATAGACAATATAACCTATGTGGTACTTAAAAACCCAGTAGTTATCGCAGTTCTTCATAAACCTTTTCAATTGATATTGACACAAACATTATACCATGTGATTGGAGAAAGGCTGTGATATTTCCAATATTAAAGGACAGTAACTCTGATAAACGTGTTCCGCTGAATTACCGTGGTATTAGCCTGCTTTCGAGTATCAGTAAAGTTTACAGTGCATTTATTAACCGGAGATGGACAACATATCTTAATGAAAATGATATTCTGGCAGATGAGCAAAATGGCTTCAGGAGAGACCGTTCATGTGAGGACCATGTTTTTACCCTAAATAGTGTAATATAAAACAATGATAAAGTATTTACGGCTATATTGACTTAAAAATGGTCTTTGACTTTGTGGATAGAGACATAATGCTCTCAAAATTACTTTCATATGGTATAGACGGAAAAGTATACCAGAACATCAAGACAATGTATGAGAGAACGATAGCTACAATAAAACATAATGGCAAACTCACAAACTGGTTTGATTGCAGAACTGGTGTATATATTGTATATCACATGTCACTATATTAACAATTTACAATTGTATTTCGCCTTTGATCAAAGAATATCGGATAAACTATCGAAATTTATCCAATTTTCATCAACATTGTGATTAATTGATAAACGCCATGTAGTGTAATTCTACCTTTCACGTGTATCCCTTTATAACGTGTTTGAGTGTATCGTGAGTCACGACTGTCGTGATCACAATAAAGTACCCATTGATAAGGACTCGCGTTACCTGTGCTCAAGCATAGCAACATGTGAGAACCGGAAACAGTCACGACGGCTGTTGTTACACACGAGGAAGTGCTGCTTGGGGTATTGGTAACAGAGTTAATGCATAGTTCCATGACCCACCTATTAGCATATCTTAACAATAGATTACAGTTAGATTTTGTCCCACAAACAGAGTGTTAACAAAGGAGCACATGTCATTGTTTGTGGCCAAACCTATTTTTATTCAAATAAAAGTTAGGGTCACGGAACTATCCATTGCATTATGTATCGTGTCGGTGATGTAAATGTTTTAAAGGTACATATAAAGTCCGTGAAAATACTTTTACTATTAAATACTAATGATTATGGTTACCTAAACTCACATTACTGATCACAATCAGTTATAATACCAAATCTAGTTGTATGGTTTCGTATATACTATCTCGTTAATAATTTTCGTTAGGAAATTCCAAATAAAGGTCCTTCTTCTTAGAAAGCCAACATTCGAATGTATCTTTGTATCATTTTAAGAAAAAAAGTTTCGCCAACACGGGGCTGGGTACAGACAAACCACGTGACCAGTTTATTGCAATTGACGATTAATTGCGCAATGTTAATTACAGACACCGCTAAACAGTAAACAAGCCATTAAATTCTGGCGTTTTTATTACACGTACATTGACATTTAAACAAAGAATGTATCACGTGTTTTATGCAAAATGTTTCACTAAACGAAGTATGAATGGAAAAAAAAGCTTAATCATTTAATTAAATAAAAATTGGAATTTTTGGAAAACATTTTATTACAATTAGTCTTACCATCTTATAGAGAAAATATATTGTTGAAGTGAAAAAAAGAAGAAAATAAAACCGATAAAGTATAAAAAATATTGATTGTATGATATTAGAATAATGTGTTTTTCAATATATTCAAATAACGTCACCAAGGGAGTAGCGCCCATTATACATGTACTATTTATCTGTATACAAAGGAGTCCTGGAGAGATTTAGATTGACATCTGAGAACATCTTTGAACTCATTATTGCAGTTCTAACTTCAAAATCTCGGGGGGAAATTCCCCGGACCCACGACAGAGGGACAGGAACCCCAGCCACGTGCGAAGGTTGCGAGTTCGAACCCCGATGGAGACAAGAATTCTTCATGACCTCCCAGGCACTAAGTACTGGTCCAACCCAGGAACCGTTGAGAGGGATTAGTATATGTTTCCCAATCGACGTTAAATAAATAAGTTTAAATTAATCGTTGGTACACAGTGTAACCTTACCACGTGGTATGAGGCGCCATTTTAAGCTGTCACAAACTCGATTCGTAGGAGAAAACTATACTAAAAGTAATTCTAATTTTATTAATTAATATAATTTTTTTATGGGATATAATGCAAGTGAAAAAGAAAATTTGCCCAACACATCTTTTGTTCGATGCATATTTTCCTAATATTCGGGAAAACATTATAGGTGGCGCGCTTTTCGCCAACTGTGACGGCTCGGTCTGTGACCGGGACCTTCTTGTCGTATATGGTATCTAAAGAACAGCAAGATAAAGGTGTTTATAGCTGTGTTTTAACCCAAAATGTATAGCTGTTCCTTGGAACATTATCTTATTTATATTTTCCCTTTCAAATTTAATGCACATAAACCTTACATTTGTTTTTTTTTTTTCTGTTCTGTTCATAAAATATTTTACAGGAAAGGAAATGTGGACCTTGCTACGTCAAAATCATTATTCCCGCACTAAATACTTTGTGTAGCTGTATATATAACAAAATCAGCTAAATCGATCTCGTGCATATATTCGCATTATAATACAATGCAATATAGCTACAATACAATGCATTATAATACACATTCTCTCTGTACAGTGTTCACATCAAGACACGCAGGTGAAGAGGATGTGATCTAATGTTACCTTGACAACACGTCACCCCTATAGCTACCTCCGAGTCGTATACACAGTTACAAAATAATCAATGTATTCGCACTTTTTGCGGTTTACAAAAATTAGTAGGCAGTATACCCCATCAATAATGCATCAACTGTTCGATGTCAGAGGATTTACTGTATATGGACACATGACGATTTGAAAATAGATGCAACTGTTTTGAACCATAAAATATTCTTATGATTATACGTATATAAGTAATACGTAATTTCTCAATCAGGATATAATATTTCATATCGGGAAATATGGTTCGACTTTTACTTTTCGCAACACTTGTATTGTTATGCCAAAGAGGTATGTTTCTCTTTCTCTCTCTCTCCTATCGATATACTCGTACGTGTAATTATATATATATATATATATATATATATATATATATATATATATATATATATATATATATATATATATTATAGATGTTTAACATAATAAATATACAACTTCATTGCTGTAAAGAAAGTTTTAGTACTAGACTAGGAGTATATTGAAATCCTACAATTCGTATTTAACTTTGTTTTTCTCAACCACAAATGTTCACTTAATTTTCTTTGATTTTTCGAGTATGTTTCCGGGTTCTTTTTTCTCTCGTGACTTTAAAGATAATGCAATTTTTACATAATTATCAATTTACTTATTTATCTTTTTGTTTATTTTGATATACACATATGGAAATCATTAGCGTTTTACAAAAGAAAATGTTATTATTTTTTATCAGGATTTTTCTCCGTTTTTTTTATACACCCGTGGAATGACGGGACGTATTATGGATTCACTGCTGGCGGGCGGCGTCCACTGAGGTTGCCCGCTCTCTAAGAAACTCTAAGAAACGTAAACCAATTTTAACCAAAATTGGTCAAAATGTATATGGTTTCCGCTCTCTAACTCTAACAAACAGGAACCATTTCTTATTAAAGTTGCTCACAATATGTATGGGCACAATATCTCGGCCAAGTATGATAACCAGCCAGAACACTCTAGAGTTTTTAGCCCTTGAATTGATGAAAAATTCTAAAATTAACAGTGTCCGTCCGCTCTCTAACTCTAAAATATCTTTACCAAACATTGTCAAAATGTATACTAGCACAATATCGCGGCAAAGTTCGATAAACAGCCAAAATGTCACAGACACTCTAAAGCTATGGTCCTTAACTTGATGAAAGACTCCAAAATTAACAGTGTCCACTCTAATTAGTGTCTAACTCTCGAACCAATCTTATCAAATTGATCACTAAGTGTATGGGCACAATAAAACGGCCAAGTCTGATAACTAGCCATAATATTCCAGGTACTCTAGAGTTACGGCCCTTGAACTTATAAAAAATGCAAGACGGGCGATGACCAGCGATCTTGTTTTTAATCAAATTTGCATAAGCCTTCTTCTCTTTGTAAAGTGCGACGACTTGTAATTTAGATAACATTTCATATTCTTTCAGGATCAGCAAATGGAGGGACAATTATCGAGTTGTTTGCAGACATGAGTATATCAAATGCTACAAACTGCTCAGAGCCCCTCACGACAGAAGACAGTTCTAAAACTTCACTGGATAGTATTTTACTTCATCAGCATCCGCTCTTTGAGCTAGGTAGCAACAATTCACGGCAATGCGTTGCCTTTGATTTTAAAATATACACAACAAAAGTATTCACTTTGGCTTGTATTTTCCAAAGACGAAGTCGACTGATAAAGCATTGGCTCCTTATCGACTGTTCAAAGTCAAGAATTGTGTCAAATCAGTGTGATGCAGACGCACGATTTGAATACTCGGATATTGCTAAAAGCGCATGCACTATTATACGTGAACACACCGGATGCTTGCGTGTTAAAGAATTAAAGGAATATGGACTGATTTGTTCTGAAGAACTAAGGACAGAGAAATCTCCGCGCAGAATAAGTCACGGTAAGATTGTTTTGTAATTTTTATTCATAAATAAAAAAAAATAGACATTTAAGAGAGAATTCTACCTAATTGCACTTGGAATGTATACAATGGTATTTTTGATACAATATGGACTAAGACCTGCCTGAACACACGGTCTAGATAATAATTCGAATTGCAGGACTTGTTCATGTCGGCGGAACGATTTATTGGGTGCTATTCTTAGTAGTGAAAAAATAAGAAACTCGCGGCCATTTTGTTTCTGGCGGTTGTATACGTTATATAGTAAAACCGCCATATTTGTTTGGCGGTTCCGGCGGTTCAGTAGTTGATTGACAGGTTTATGATAGACATGATCAGATAAGGTGAAAGTTGTATTGTTCTTGATTGAACCCTTTATAATAAGGTGAACGTTCTATTGTTCTTTTATTGACGGTGGGTTTTGTTGTAAGTGCTTATAAAGAAAGGATTAGAATAGCATTGATCGTGTGGTAAATTGTTTCACCAGATAAAGTGATGAGATAAGGTGTACGTTGTATATTGTTCATACGTTTGATGTGTATACAGTCTTATTACCGACTCTGTGACTTAAACACTATTTATACAATAAATTTGTTTGATGAAATGTAATACAATGGATACCCATTTGTGGAGGATAATAACCGATTATTATTTTTTTCTCCCTTCATTAAGGTGCGAATAGGTCAAATATGAACAGTTTTATCACTCAGTTACTGTTGTTGGTTATCTTAGGGTATTTGAGAGGACAATGGTTATAACGACAGCAAGACGAACGTAAATGCTTCAAACATATCCGCTTTCTCGGAGGATCCAATTATTCCAACGTGCTTTTACGACTTTTCTTCAAATCATTCAACTAGTTTTGAATGAATATGGATGTCTTGTCTCAGGAACAGTGTGCTTTTATTTACCACGAATTAGTGGAAAAGCCATACATATCATTGAAAAATATACTTAGATATGAAATGTATAAAGCAGCTCTCTATTATCCCTAAAGTCCAAAACATGCATTACACAGTGGTTAGGTAGAGCAGACACCTTTGAAAATTTCAAGAGGACATTAGCACAGTTATGTTTTAAGTATCACGTTGATATTAATATCAACACGATCAAGATTGGGGAATGGGAAAGATTTGTCATAACCGAGAAGGTTATAAACTGGATACATGATTTTAAAAACGGTGGATGTATAAGTTTGAGTATAGGAGCTGTAGATTCTTACATAAACATCATTTTCAATTATTAATGTGTGATGTATAAGTTCTATGATGCACGTATTTTTAGTTTACAGAAAAGTAAACATGTTTTCTTTTACTTTATAAGAAAACAATAAATTGAATGTAAAAACACTCTTTATGTCATTGTTGAGAATTTAACATCCCACCAACAGTATCTCGATCATAAAGGAATGTTTATAGATGGGTGAAGATATCAAGTGGGCAGAGACATTCACATAGAACCACTGACCTATCACAAACTACGTAATAGATGAATTTAACGCTCATAAATTGATTTGTTGAGTTTAATGTCCCAGCAACAGTATTTTAGTCATTCAGGTCTCCACTTATGAATGAAAGAATAATCTCTTAAAAGATCTGAGTGTTTCCAAGCTTTGTATTGATGACAATTTGAAAAGACAAAGGGAAACTATTTTGAAAACAGTGTACTTCTATTTACCATATCATTGTGAAAAACAAACAACAAAAAAACCACCAAAAACAACAACAACAACAAAAAAAAAAACAAAAAAACCACATGCATTTTAATGAAACATATACCTAATTAAGACTAATACAAAGCAGTCTTATTTTATTAACGCAGAAAAACACCTTTAAATTCAATGAAATGTTTTAATTTACTGAGTGAGGAATTCAGACTATTAAATGAAATCCATTCATCACTTGAAATTCCATTATATTTTCTCACAGTTATTTGCTTTGCAAAAACTGAGTTTACTTATTTCATCATATTTAAAACTCTGTGAAAAGAGTGAGTCCATATGTCATTCTATGTGAAAAGAAAGAGTGAGTCCTCATTTCATTCTCTTTGAAAAGAGTGAGTCCTCATTTCATTCTTTTGAAAAAGTGAGTCCTCATTTCATTCTATTTGAAAATAGTGAGTCCTAATTGAAAAGAGTCATGATCCACTTCCTTTCTTTCTACATTACAAAAATAATGAAATATTTAATACCCTTTTAAAAGAAAAAATGAGTATACTCATTTCATCCTCTATAAAAAAAGAGTATGTCCTCATTTTAACATCCATGAAAAGAGGACCCACTCATTCCATCCTCTGTGAAAAGATTGAGTACTATTTTTTTTAACACACTGAAGAGTTATCCTCAATCTCCTTTTATCTCCAGTAAAAATGATGTAAACGGACATCGGGGAGATAATTGTGGTATCTTATTTTGAATAAAATCTATACTAGGTAATTTAAATTATTTTTTCACCCAGAAATGTTGACTTATTAGACTAAATATACATAACAGCATAGGCTAAATATACTTAACAGCATCTTCGGGACTCAGTTTAAATGATTTTTTCATCAAGAAATATTGACTTACTAAATTTACATAACAGTATATGATAAATATACATAACAGCATCTTCAGAATTCAGGAAAAGTGTCATTCCTAATGAATGATATGCTATAAAATTTTATATAATAAAATTTAATAATAAAATAATAAACGACCTTTAAGGTGGGGGGGGGGGTTGGGGGGCATATAAACATATCAAAGCGGAGAAATGGAATCTAGTGCATTAAAACGAAAAAAAAATATTGGTGTTTATTTAAAAGTTTAAAAGCACAGTTAACATTCCATTAAGTTTCGAAGGGTACTTGAAAGTTTTAACAAAAAAAAAGTTTCCGATGATACATTATTCATCTATAATAATTCAAGGAAAGTATCGTTATTTCGATGAGACGAAAAACAGTACATTATATTAATTTATGACTCTCCGTTCTATTTTACTCTGAAAGGAAATGACGTTCGATAAATATAATTTGTACTTAAAACCCGTGATGATGAATTGGCTTCAATTCTAACGTCAAAAGTATATCTTACTCGCAAAGAATATCACAATACTCAGATGGACCCTTATAGTATAGTATATCTTACTCTTCATTTTAACCGAATCTATTTTATTCTTCTTCATTTTATAAACTAAATTTGTTCTTTACACTGTTGGTATGTATACAGTTTGTATCACTATTACTTGAGGTCAGAGACTACTAAATAGTTTTCCATAGACTTACATTATAACGTTTATGCTTATAGCCACCTCCCTATATCTCGTTGAGCATAAAACTACCCCAGCTTTGAAAGTGTCATCCAAGTTCTTTCTAAAAATCACAAACAAAGTGGGGCATAACAATAAAAATTTTGAGCTACAGTCTGCCAAGCACGGTAACCCCCATATTGGACCCTAATTTCCCTCGAAGTCAAAAAATAACACATTCTCAAATTGCACTCATAAAAATCACACAATGCCAGATAAGCAGATTATTTTTGTTTTTAAATGTTAAGAATAGTCTAATTTTGAAAATTAAACAATGCTCACATTTTTATTTTATTATTAACCAATCAGAAAATCCCATTATGTAAACATTAGGCACGGATTCCCCCAACTTTTTGGCTTGACCAATGAGAGGCATCGACTGATTTAGTAGTCTCTGACCTTGAGGTTGAAAAACGTCAGACATTTTATCTTTACGTCATTAAGAAACGAGATAGCAAGGAAGATAGACGTTAAGCACAGGTTTTGCTCTCATACTTTGAATTAAAAGACATTGCTATTTCATTTTCTTCAAAATATGACATTTAAATGTGATATTTGTGGAAAGGAGTACAGCCGTCGTGACAATATGTTGAGACATAAGTATGCGAATCATGATGATGATGATAATCAAAGTGATGTGGATGTGTCAGAAGAGGAGGAGGTGGAGAGTGAAGATGAGGAGGAAGCTGATGCCATAGGATGTCTTTTAGATGAAGTTTTCAACCAACTGCAGCCAGAATATGATGAAAAGGTATTAACTTTTATGAATACCGAAAATATTGCTGAAGATGAAGCCCGGGACATAACTTATAAAGCTATGAAAAGTATGTACAGGAAGGCATTGGTAAATATTTTCTCTGAGAAAATGTTATGGATCCAAGAGCTTAAAAATGACAAGGTTTTTCAATCAATAAAGGAAACAGTTGATCATCTGATACAAGAGGAGAACTTTGAGGAAGTGGAGGCATGGAAATATGCTTGTAATAAAAGAAAATTTCTATTCGAGGAAGTTCTTGATGAATATGAGCCCCCAGAGCTCACAACTCAGTAACAACAAACTATATGAACATAACTGACAATAACATATGTTGAGTTAAAGTCTATTCATTGTAAACTTGAATATTTACATATGTGTGTTATATTTTACTTTATGCGAGTTGTCACATTTGTATAAATATTTACATTACATGTTGATTGTAAAGATGAACTTTAAAAGAAATAAAATATATATATCGTTAAACTTGCATTCTTTGTGTGTGTGTGAGAGAGTGTGTGGAGACACTAAGAAATTATTTCGTATTTGTCTGTCTGCTCAACCAACTAACAGTTCGAAATGCATGACTGAACGGGTTAGCAAGAGACATTTACGATACATCAGACCCTTGTTGTAACCCAGTCACTATTTCAATGATTCCACACTAACAAACAAACACAAAATTTGTGATCGAGCATTTCCATATTGGTACATTCTATTGAAGATTTTAAAGTCTACATTTTTGTATAATGAAGCAATATGCATATTCAAAGTCGTAAAACAATTGTAAATAGAAATACATACATACGCGAGAAAAACAGCATTTAACATGTTACTCTTATGCTCGTTGATACAGTTTGTTTAGAAACATTAAATTTCTACATTTTGTAAAAAAGGAGAGAAAACGTATTAAAAAGGTGAACTAAGTAGATGATTTGAGTTATTTGAAATATGATATACAATTTTTGAATATTTTGCAGATATATATAACTTGTTGAGTATTTTGAAATTAATTTAAGAATCTACATTATATACGAGCTTAGCAAGATTATTTAATGTTCTGTTCGACTTAGAGGTCTTAATTCTAATGAATTAGTACTTTTTCTATCGGAGAAGAAATTGTTAATAAAGTATTTTCATCCTATACTAGAATATTTTATATTTAATTTCATTCATTTCCTACCATATACATATTGAGATTTTTGCATATGTTTCATTCCCTCGGTATATTTAAGACCTCTACCTTTTTTCACTTTTTTGAGACTCTGAATTAAGTTAGCGTTTTTCTGTACCTAGTGATATTTTCTATGTACTAATTCATAACAATATCTCTTGCTTCGTGATTGTCCCCCCCCCCCTCCCACAAAAAAAAAAAAAAATAAATAAATAAAAAAGGCAACTCAGTCACAAGCACTACACAATCTTTTTTGAACTCGATTTAATTATAAGTGTGCAAAAACTTTTTGATAGTTTAGTAGGCACATTCTAAATTATGGATCTGAGTTTATTTTTTTATTTATTTATTTATTTTTTTTTGTGGGAGGGGGGGGACAATCACGAAGCAAGAGATATTGTTATGAATTAGTACATAGAAAATATCACTAGG
>CM037787.1:41916269-41955067 GCA_021229015.1 Solen grandis
ATTGCATGTTTTTGCTTTTCTCAAAATGTTCTTGGGAAAAGCATTGTGAAAAATTTTAGCGGTGCACAAATAATTTCATACTGTATAGTATTAAAAAACCCCTTTATGACTTTGATTTAAAGGGTTTTATGCGGGTTTCAGGGAAAAGAAGCCCAAGGAGGATAATCCTATTAATTGTTTCAAATTATGGCTCTTTTCTTAGAATTTTGGCCCAAATTTTTGCAGCAGGGTGTTATTGGGGCTTTGTCCAGAACTAGGCAGGGTTGTTTAAGAAAATAAACATATTCGGGGGTTTCAACTATAAGGTAGTTTTTTTTTAGTTTTTTAAAATTATACATGTACAAGGTATTAAAGGCAAGTTTGGAATGATTCATTTGATTTACCAAAAAGATTTTGAATGTAGTGTGCTGTTTGGCTTTCTTTTTATTTAGCCCCTAAGCACAAATTTTTTGTCTTTTCCATGTCCTCATGTCAAAATTAGCTTGGAGGTGGGCTTTATTTTCACAAAATTTGTCCAAATGTTTGTCTGCATAAATTTTAGTTTGGATTAGTTTGAAACTGGGTCACTTGGGTCAAACAGTGTAAAAGGAAAAATTGGGAAAATCTTGTGAATCCCTTAGGGGCCACTTTTAAAACCCCATCTTAAAAATTTCTTTTTTGTCGTAAAAATTTTTGGATGGTTTGAAACTGGGTACTGAAGTCAAAAAGTAGGCCCTTAGGCCCAAACCCTGGAAAAACCTTTATTCCCCTAGGGCCACTTTTTGGGCCCCTGTCTTCACAAAACTTGGTCAAAAGGGGTTTTAAAATTTGGGGATGTCAAAAAGAAGGTACTGGGTCTGTACTTTCAAAACCTTGTGTTTGTCTACAAAAAATTTTTTTGAAAAGGTCTGTTGAAAAAAAAAGTAAGTTGGGGGGCCAAATCCTTGAAACACCTTATGATCACCCTGATTTTGGGCCCTTACATCATCAATTTGGTGGAAAATTGTTTTTTGGGTGAGTTTGAAAAGGGTTAAATGTGTGGTCAAAAAAGTGGCAAAGGGTTTTTAAACCCTTTGAAAACCCTTTGTTTTTCTATGGGGGCCAATTTCATAAAAAATTTTGGTGACATGGGGAAAAAGAGTGAACCCCTGAGGCCCACTTTTGACCAAATTTTTCACAGAATTGGTCAGAATGTTTGTTGCATACTTTTCCTTGTACAATAAACATCTTTGATGCAAAGTAATGTGAAAATTCTATCTTTCAATTAGTTTTTAAAAGCCTATGAAACCCAGAGTCCCAAAGGCCCCTCATGGCCTTCTTTTCCCTTTTGTTTCCAGGGAATTGATATTTGGGTCTTTAGCAACACACCCAGACCACAAATGGATGTTCCCCACTTTTCCAGTGAAAGTTTAAGCCTTGCCATTACCTATTGTTAGGGATTATTTTCCTTTCTTCTGGGTTGTTGTACAACATTAAAAAAAACAAACCAATGTGTCCTTTTTGAAAGGGCGACCAAAAGTTTTACATCAGTTCTCTGTGTAGTAATGGATTATCTAGAAAATTTAAAAACCTGTAAATTTGGAATAATGCATGCATTTTTAGGTTTTCCCTCTGGTAAAATTTATGTAAAAGGCCTGCTTCTTAAATTTGTCTTTGTTTCCAAATGCTTTCTCCAAAGTTTCCTATTCTAGAAAAGGGTTTTAAAAAAGGTCAAATGGGTAGATTCCCTTTCATTTTTTGATCCCATGTGGTTTTTTTGGGGGGAATTTAAACCTTGAAAAGACCACCCCTTTTTGTATTTTCTGACCCAATTTTTGTCCTTTTTATCATGTTGGAACAACTGAACCTTCTCCTCCCGAACTTCAAAATGTTGTCAGTGAAAATTTTTATTAAACCCTTTAAATATTCAGTGACTTAATTATATATCTTAAAAAGTGCCCAAAAGGGTAAAATGTTTGTAAATGTTTTTTCTTTTTTTATGAAAGAAAAAAATGTCTGTTTAAATTTTAAAGAATTTTGAGTGAGTCAAAATATTTTATCGGGAGGCCAAAATTGTATCTAAAATACACATCGGGGGGGCCAAGTTGTGTTTAGGCATTAAAATTTTTCATTCAGGTGAGCTTTGGGGCTGTAACCTGGTCACTGTACAACCCATAGAATGAAAAAACAAGCATGTAAATTACAGGGATATTTTTTGAGTTATGTAAAAGATTTAAGGGATGATTTTTTTTGGGAAAATTTCCTTTCTGAGGAGCTTCCCTTTTATTTGTAATCTCATTTGATGGTTTTCCCTCATTTCAGATATCACAAAAGAGTTTGACAAGAATTTTGAGGTGGTAGGATTTGATGGCAGTGAAAATTTAGTGGGTTTTAAATTTTATTTTTAAAGTAAATGAAATACTGGTATTTTGGAAAAAAAAAAAGAAAAAAAGGGGGTTTTTTTCCCCTATATTTAAAAAAACAGATAGTTAAAGGCCTCTGTGCCCCCATCGTATTTCACTTATTTGGGCCAAAACAGTCAATTCTGATAGAGACTGCAGGGTGGGGCGTGTGTCTGTCAAAAGGTTTTTTTAAAAAAAATATAAAATAAACAAAAAAATAAAAACTTTATAATACCTGTATTCTATACCTTATACAAAAATCTTTAATCTAAAAATTATTGCATCAGGTGGCCTTACTTTTTTTTCAAAGAAGAAGTGCAAACTAACTGTTTATAATTTTTAAAATTTATTTTTATGGGAAATTTTATACTTTAAGCCTTTAATCATTAAAAAGGAAAAACAATCACTTTAAATAAAAAAGCTGTAAATAAATTAATGCTAACCAAATTTAAAAATAATTCGTTTTCTCTTCAAGCAAATCAAACCTGATCATATTTTATTTACTTAACCCCCTGCATTATTTGTGAAAAAAAATGAAAAAACCTCCAGAAAAATTGACAGCTGTAGATCACAAAATAACAATGAGAGTTTATGAAACTGTGCTAAATAGTCAACAAAAAAAGGAAAGTCATTTCATTTAAATGGGACCCCCCGTTAAATTTCTGAACTTGCTCTTTATGAAAACCCCTTTTTAAAATAACCCCTATAATTTTTTAAAAAAGGGGGTCCCACAAGGGGAAAGAATAAAATTGTCCCTTAAGATGCAAAAAAAAAAAAATAAAATAAAAATATACAAGTTTCCTTCTACCATTTATTATTTCTTGTTTGTTCATAAATTTTCTTGCGAATTAAGGGGCAAAGAGCTTTTCATAACCAAAGCATATTTTAGCTTGTTTTAAAAGATTGAAATTTCAAGATAAATAAACAAATCCCTTTTCAAAATGAAATAAAACCCAAAAAAGTAAAGTTTTAAATGGGTTTTGAGCCAATGCAAATTTTAAACAGAAAAAACATACAGAATACTTTCAGAATTGAGAAGGTTGATATTAAGATTGATGGTATATTCAGGTGTTAGATCTTATTAGGTAAAATCGTTTTTACATCTTTTTTTACATGTATCTAAGAGGAGAGAGAAGGAAAAAGGAAGGGGGGTTTTCGTTTTTCATGGGGTTGTCTGTTGCTCTGACGCAAGTGGGAACTAGTGTGGGCCAGTTTTTTCCGGGAAAGCGCTCAAAGGAAAAAGGGGAGAAAAAAGGGAAAAAGACAAGAGAAAAAAAAGAGTGATTAATTATCCCGGCTTTTATTGCAATTTAATATCAAATTTTGCTGAAAAAAAAAATTTCCTAAAGACCTTAGGTCATTTGCCCTTGACTTTAAATTTTTGCCCAAAATCTTTGGTTTCATCTAAAAGGCCAAGCACAATATTTTTCCCCTTTTTACAGGGCCCACGTTTTTCCCCCTTTTTTTCCAAGAATCATAAAAAAAAAGGGGTTTTAATATTAAATGTTTTTGCCCTTTTCCCCTTTGCCAAAAACCCTTTTAAAATAAAAGGGGTTTTTATTTTCCCAAAGGTCAGGACCTTCCAAATTTTTTATCTTGCCAGGGGGAAATTTTCCCAACCAATTTTTTTCACAAACCTGGGAAAAATTCCCTCTCAAGTAATCAATCAAAAAAGGGATTTTATATTAAATGTCATTGTCCTTTACCTTTGAATTTATGCCCTTTAAAAAATCAATGGGGGGTCATTTACGGGCCCAGGGTTCAATGCCCCTTTCCCAAAATTTTTCATCAACTTGCCAGGGGAAATGCCCCCTACCAAGTTTCAAAAACCCTAGGCTTATTCCCCCCAAGATATTGTGGGGAAAAAGGTTTTTCACAAAAGGAAAACCCTGACCTCGATTTTTTGATCGAATGATCCCAAACTCAGTGGGGGTTCTCAACTGACATTGGACAATGCCCCCTACCAATTTAAAAAAAACCTTTAAAGAAGACTTTTTCCCTTCTCACGATATTTCCCGAAAGGGTTTCACCCCTATGTTCAATTTTACCTTAAACCTTTAAACCTTTTTCCCCTCAAAATAAATTTAGGGGTCATAAACCTATTCATGCCACCTGCCACCTAAGTTTTAAAGATAGCACATTAATATTTAAATCAAGTTATTTAGTGGACATCGAAAAAGGCTAAGGGAAAAGATGGAAAAGTGCCATACCATTATATGCCCTGAAGTTACTTTCGTGTATAAAAACCTAGGTACCCAAATTAAAAAGGTCTCCCATTTCCATTTTTTGCACTTTTTTTTTTTTTGACCTATCTGAAACGGCTTTTGAGGAATAGATAACAAAAACCCCTTTAAAAAAACGCGGGGGGGGGGGGGGGGGGGGAAAATTGGGCAAAAAAGGTTCATGCCCCATCACAAAAATTTTTCTCAAATAAAAAAATTTTAGTAATTTAAGGCCCCTTTCTTAAAATATAAAACCCCTTAGAATTTGCTTTTTGAAAATCAACTATATTTTTTCTGGAAGTTTTTTTTTTCCCTCCAAAAAAAAATATTTTCTTTGAAAAAAAGCAAAAAATAAAACGAAACTGCAGAAGTGCAAAGAATATAAAAAAATTTTTAAAAATTTTTAATTTTCAAGAAAATTCATTATATGATGTCCCAAAATTTTAAAACCCTAGGACCGTTAGAATGGGTTTTACCTATTTTCCCACAATTCAAAACACTTTTTTATGGATTTTTTCTTTAAAAAACTTTTTAAAATAAGGGGCGGTTAAAAACCCCCCGAGAAAACCCCGCAAAAAAATTTGGCAAAAATTTTTTTCATGGGCGTTTGTTTTCGCCCCCATAACTTTTGAAAACCTTTGGGCAAATTTTCCCCAAAATTTTTTAAAAAATGATGAATGGCAAGAGAAACGTTCTACAAAATTTTAATTTAAACCCCAATTTACAAAAATCAAAAATGTTTAGATATAAACATTTTACAAAGCACTTAGGGAAAAAAATTTTTTTTTTGCCATAACTAAAATTTAATCTCGATCTTAAAAAAAATAAAATATGTTAAACCCCAAATGCATTTTTAATGCTTATGTTTAAGGAAAAAATTGATTTTTTTTTAAATTAGGGTATGAATAAAATTTAAAAAAAGAACCCTTTTCCCCTTCTAATTAATTTTAAAAAAAATTTTAAAAATTGGCCTAGGGTTCATAAAGTTTTAGGGGGGAAAAAAAAAAACATGAACAATTTTTTTTTTTTTTTCCCATTTTTGCAGTTTTTCCCAGGGGTAAACTATCCCTTTTTCTTAAAAGTGATTAAAGATACATCCAAATAAAAAGCGTGGGGGAAATTAGGGAATTTGAAGGCCCTTTTTTAAAGGGACCTAGGTTTTTTTAAAATTTGGGCTTCATATAATAAAGTTACAAAAAAAACACACAAAATTTAGACAATTTAGTCATGCACTTTTGCAGTGGTTCTTTTTGTTATTTAAAAAACCCAAAAAAACCTTTTTCAAATAGGTGAAAATGATAAGAAAGTAAATAAATGATACTGTAAAAGCTTTCCCCAAAGATAACCCAAGTTTTAAATTTTTTTGCCCTTAAATTTTGATAAGGCGCTTGTCCCTCTGTCCTTCCGTTTTCCCCCTATCAATGGGCCAAATAAAAAAACTTGATAAATAATATGTGTGCTGGGGCTTCATACTTTTGATGAGAGGTTTACATGGAAAGTGGATGGACAAAATTTAAATTTTAAGGTCATTTTCGTCAAAGGTCAAGGTCACATTGACATTTAGTGTAAAATCCCCCGTCCAGGCCCTTACATTGAGAAAAAATAAGCATAGGTTTTTTGAAAATTAGTAGGGAAATTGGGCCCAATTTTCAGTTGAAGACCCCAATTGATTTTGAGGCGTTCGATCAAAAGTTGAGGGAACCAAATGACAATTAATATAAAAAGCCTTTCCGGGGTTTAAAAACCTTGAGAGTGAATAAGCCTAAGTTTGTGAAAATTGTTGGGGACTTTTCCCAGGGCCAGCTCACGACCCTTTTTTTTTAAATTTTTTGGGGTATTAGGTAAAAAGGTCGGATGAAAAGGGCACTTAATATGTTTTTTTTGTATAATTTAAAAAGAAATGAGCCTGGTCGTGAAGTTGGTGGGAAACATTGCCCACGGCTTTTATATGACCCCCTGTAAATTTTGGGGAAATAAAGTCAAAGGAAAAGTCAAAAAGCAAAAGGTCATTGAGCAAAAACCCCTAGTTTGTTGGGACAAACGAAATTTTAGTTTTTATGAGTCTATTATTATTTTATTTTTCTTTTGATAAAAAAAAATTGAAATAGTATATGTAATAAAAATAAGAAACAAAAAAAAAAAATCAAAATAAAATGGGCCCCAGCTGGAATCGAACTCACGCCCCCTTGCAGAAAAATATTTTTAGCGGCTTTCTTCCCCGATCGAGCAAATTCCATTGTGCGAATGAGATCAACAGTATCTGGTTCCCCGACACCCTATAGGAAACTAGATTAGTACAACAGCAGCACTACACATTTCGGCTATGCATTTCACTAATTTACTGCATTAACTACACCAAACGTTCACATTACGGTTACATATTGTTACATATTAGTAAGATTAACTTTACACATTACTTATCCCTTCCAGCTGGCTTGCGGTAGGTCGGTGGTTCTACCCGGATGATCTCCGTGCATTCGGGATCTTCCTCCACCTGTAATTAGCTGGACGTCGCTATATGACTGAAATACTGTCGAGGCGACGGTAAACTCAAATAGTCAAGTCTAGTCATTACTTATCCCACTCAACATGTAATAACTAACAAACATGTATCATTTCAAGCTCAATCAATACAGTACCCAAACCGAAAAGTGAAGCGATAAGTAGGTCATGACCTATATGTATAAACATTAATTATTAATTAAATTACAAACATCTACTGCTTTATTAAACATTATCAGTTGCACATACAACTATTTACAACAAAACACACATTTGATACCCACAAACAATCACATAGAAAATTATCGGTCATTGAAAGTTATTACAATCACGGTTTTACATTCGACTACTATACCTATTTGCACATGTGCAACGGAAGTGAAATCCTAATTTAATTGGACATACTAATATATACACATGACTTAATAACAGTAATATATTTATACAGTAAAGAATACCGTTCAGAAAAGGAAGGGAGGACACTTTTGAATATCGCATTTTTGGAAAGAAATAATGATGCTAGAGTATAAACAAAGTGAAATCTGGCCTCCGTGCATTCAGGGTCTTCCTCCACCTGTAATTAGCTGGACGTCTCTATATGACTGAAATACTGTCGGAGTGACGGTAAACTCAAATAGTCAAAAAAAGTCAAATAGTCAAGTCCGATGTGCCGTAACTTATCACGAAGGCCGTAGGCCTGAAGCATTTAAACGCAACACTGTGCATTATCCTGCGATAATAGCACGGAAAAAGAACTCTATTTCCTGTCTATCACGTTTACTAGATTGCAAAATTTTAAAAGCGATATAATTGAGTCGTATTTTATTGCGTTTTATTTTATTGCGCATACTTTATTAGAACTCATAAGACATCATTTACTACTCGTTATTTTTGAACCGTGCATATATCGGAAAATAACGTTCGCCACAAGCATTTTGTACTTTTATGGCAATTTTTATCGTGCTGAATTGCAAATAATTCCAGTATTAGATAAAGTAGGTATCTGTATAAATAGAAAATACTATTTCATGTCATGTTAATCTACGTAATTCTTAACTCTTGTTATGCCTTGTGAATTAAATAATTTATTTTCTATATATGTATATGACGATGCACTGTACAGTATAAGTCGAATAAATGTATGTTCTGTTAAAAAAAAAGAAAAAAAAAGTGAAATCTGTTGTTTTTTTTTATAGTGAAAGGGGCATAACTCCTAAATTGACAAGCCAATATCATTTAAAACTGAACCCGATTGTGAGCTTATGGTCATAAACATTTTCCTAAAGTTTGAAGATGATTTGCTATAAAAATTGTAGACGCTAAGTTGTAAACAATGTGAAATCTGGCATTTTTTATAATGAAAGGGACATAACTCCTGACCTAATTTGCTAATCTCGGCCATAATCAAACTCGATCGAAACATTATGGTCATAAATATTGTCATAAAGTTTGAAGATAATTGCTCAAAAGATTAAGATGCTAGTGTGTAAAATTTTTTTATATTAAACGGGGCATAACTCCTGACTTAATTGACCGATCTCAGCCATATTCGAACTTAATTGAGACATTATAGTCATAAACATTGTCATAAAGTTTAAAGATGATTGCTCAAAAGACGAAGATGCTAGAGTGTAAACAAAGTGAAATCTGGCATTTTTAGCTCACCTAAGCACAACGTGCTCATGGTGAGCTTTTGTGATCGCCTTTCGTCCGTCGTCCGTGCGTGCGTGCGTCCGTCGTCAACAATTTCTTTAAACAACATCTCCTTCTACACTACTCCCTGGATTTTGATAAGACTTCACAGGAATGTTCATTATGGGGCCCTTTACCAAAGTTGTTAAAATTATTTTAATTGGTCAAAAATCTTGGTCACAGAGCCTAAAAATAAATTTTAAAAATGCAAAATTTAAAAATCTTCTTCTCCGAAACCACAAGGCCTAGCCTTTTGATTTTTGGTATGTAGCATGATCTTATGACTCTCTACCAAGATTGTTCAAATCATTACCCTGGGGTCAAAATTGGCCCCGCCCGCGGGGTCACTTGATTTAATATAGGCTAATATAGGAAAAACTTGAAAAATCTTCTTCTCAGAAACCACGAGGCCTGAGGTTTAGATATTTAGTGTGAAGCATTGTCTAGTAGATCACAACCAAGTTTGTTCAAATCATGGCCCACCCAGCAAGCATGGGTATATCGTGCCGATATCAGTACACTGATATCAGTTTCCGACATCGGGCCGATATACAGCCGACATCCCAACCTGCAGATCCAGTAGCATAGAGTAAATTGTATCATGAATCCAAATGTAAACATCAACAGCACATAAACATATCTTGTTGTGCAAGTGTAAATAAACAAGGATTTGTCTATATAAAATTCAGATCGTTTCCACATATCGGTCCTATATCGGGCTGATATCAAAAATTACTTTCACAAAGGATGTAACTCTCCTTGGAGTGTAGGTTCAAAAAGTAAATAGGAAACAATTTTATATTAATAAGTAGGGAAGATAAATGTGCTAAATCTTTCTAATATTTTTATTTGATTTAATATCATTTGTTTAATTGAAACTAAACATTTAAATTAAAAAAAAAATTGTTAAAAAAAATCAAATATTAGCCTCGTTTTGATTTTGACTGCATTCCCATGCCACCATGCTCTTTGAGTTTGAATTTTCTTCAGATGTTTGGTCATCTTAAACCGGGTAAGTCCATTTAACGTATAAACACAAATGACCATTTAAACCTGACCTTAAATACCATTTGATTTTAATATTTTATTCTTGCATGTATGTTAGCATATTAAGGCAGTTTTTTTTTTTTTTTTTTTGTTATGTCATGGGTTTTCGCGACAGTCACTTCGCAAAATTTGATTGCATCCTAACTTAAAAAAATAAAGAAATAAAACTTGTTGTGTATGAGATATCGTACTACATGTTCATATACTGATACACAATCTTGTATTGTTTTTTCTATAAACACTGTTGAGTTATATTTTGTATACACATTCTTATCCAATTTGACATATATTCAGGGGCCAATTGAGGGAGTTGTTTACCTCGTCTCCATAGTACATGAATATACAATGGCGTGCCTGGACCCAATATCGGTATACGCACCATGGCTAGGGTGGGTCTTTGGGCATGCTTCCCCGGGGAAAATGCCCCTGGAACGCCGTAGGATGATTTTAAAGGGTGATAAGTACATACAAAAACTATAAAATCATAATGAAATATGATAAAAACGCGCAGTATTTTTAACTAATGTATTAGGATAACACTACCTCGGTATATGGACTGAAACCAAAAAAGTATTCATTGAAAAAATCAGAAAAAAAAAATCAATGTTTTTACATCAGAAAGAATAAAGTTTAAAACAAATACTGTTTGTACTTTTTGTTTCAAAATAACGGTGTCATGAAATGCTAAACGTTTGGGAAAAAAAGAAAATGAAACTGTCGCGATCGTCTTTAAGCGTTCTTATACTGACATTGTGATAACTTATTATCCAAAAAATTTGGGGTACCCGAAATATGTTTACATGTCCGAAACATTGCGATTATAAACTATAGTATACGCCCCGGGATTGAAATTGAACCTTTCTAGCGTTTGCTTCAATACTGAATGATTTAGTTAAAAAAACAACTTTGAATGAGATATGAATCTTGAATAATAGCTCAATAGATTAACTGTAGGTCCTTTTCAAAACGATAAAAATAGAAGCCAATAATTCAAATGCAGAAATGATTATGGTATTAAGTTTTTAAAGTCAATTAAATTAATAGTCTGGTATTATAATCTAGCACTAAATTTTTCACCTCCGAGCTACGAACCCACGTGGAGAGGAGTTGTAGACAGAGTTGTTACCACTGGGCCAACTTCGGAGCCTTATTGTAAACCGATTTAAAACACCTATAACACTGTCCTTTGTCTAGTTAATAAAACGACTCCCTTTCTTTAGAAAAAATATAAATACTAAAATAAGCTCTGTTTTGAAAACACTGAGTTAGTTATTTGTATTTTGTTGAGCTTCTGGAAGGTAAAATAACTTAGTATGTAACATATTTCAGTGAAATAATTAATGCTCAAAGAAATACAGTCATTTTCAGAAAAGACTAATAAATCTAAATATAGAACCAATTTAAAACCCGTTCGAAAAATATTACAAGTAGGGTATATAAAGTGTGGATTATGTGAGACGGCAGTCAGACCCAAGTAAGTTTCTGCACAATGCAGACATACCCTAACGTTCGCCGGGTGCGAACTCGATCGGCCTTTACCGTTGTACGGTTTAGGTCTCAATTACAGCACGATCCTGGTCGTGGGCTCTCATGCACAGAATTTAACTTTCTTCTTTCTTTTTACTATTCCATCTTAAATACCCTTGCTCTATGGTCTCCTCTTTCCCATCTCCGGCTATCTCTTCAACTAAAAGCTACTCCCCTTTTCAAAGTCTCTTCCTCTTTATAGCTCTTGCATTTCTTTACTAGTAAAACCTTCATTTTTTTCTTTCACTATAGTCTACCTTTATTCGTGTGTCGAAAAAAAAACGTGTAATGATAGAAGACAATGGACAAAAATCTCGCTAGTTACTTTGAAAGCGGGTAAGGAATCGCGGATGAGATAGAGTGACTGAGATAAGAAAAGGAGAAAGATTTGGAGACAGAAATATTTATGAAAGAGACACTATATAAAAAGAAAAATAAGAATACTGAAGACGAAAAAAAAAAAACGAAAAAAAAAACGAAAAAAAAAAGTTGAAACCTAAATGCATGAGAGCCCACGACCAGGATCATGCTTAAATTTGAGACACACACAACTCCAGTGCCTTCAGCGCTATGATTTGTTGGAACCAATGGATGAGCCAAATTTGAAAAATTTGAGCCATGTTTTTTTTTTTTTTTTTTCTTTTCATTAGCCATTTAATTAGTCAATAATATACAAAAACGCGAAGATTTCAACACAAATTAAGGACTCATATACGTATGCATAAGAACAGTAAAGATGTTTCAGTGCTTACATAATTCATAACAACATTTTTTTCAAGTAAGTTGATAAAATATTTAAATTGTTTTTATAGTAAATAATATAATAGTTATATCTTAACACTGTTCATGCTTACATACATGTTGTTGCATACCTAGCTACGTTTACTTTCTTCATGAATCATGGCAGAAATGAAATAATTAATATCTAAGCCTTCATGCAGATGTTACAGAACATAGCCCTAGTCCGATCTCAGCTATATGTAACCATTAAGTTAACAGGTTGGCATATTGAATGTATTTTAATTACTATCAGAACACATGAAAAAGGCAGGGAAAGATGAGCTGATCAAGAAAGTATCGTACCGTAAAATATATACCTTAATGATAAATTAGCCTGTTTGTGCTTATAGATATGATTTTTGTAATATCGTTCTAGGCAAATCCGTTCAAAATAAATTTCTCTGTATCTAATTACGAGGGCAAATATATGCCTTACCCTGGTAAGGCGATGTTTTTTATAGCGTTTTTGGCGTTTTTAAACTTTCGATTTTCAAATCAATTGTACGCACGTGCGTTAGTGCGTAAGCCCAGGCACGCCCTTGATATAGGTCAGATTGGATAATAAGACGGATGCCAGTGTTTGTATATTCACGAATTGATGTTTACTTTTCCTTTCACCTTGCAGGCTGTGTGGACATAACTTCAAAACTGCATTAAAACGCCTGCCGAAAGAAAACATCTCAAGCAAAGTGCTAGAGAGATATGCCTTCACGGGAAAGAAGAGGAAACTTGATGCTGAATAACGTTCGATACAGTAAGTTGATTTTTTTTTTCAAACCAATACTAAGAAATTGTCAATTCAAAGAAAGTATCACATGTCAGCAAACATGTATTTGAAATAAACCATTGTCATTGTTAAGAGAGTGTCTGAGCTTTTACAACTCCTATAGCTTTGTAATTATAAAATTTAAAGCAAATTAAAGCTGGTAAACCAATAATTCTATACCATTTTACTATCTCGTTAAATGAAAAAGATAATAAAAATGTCTTCTTCCTTTGAAATAAATTATTAAAAGTGTTGTATAGTCCGTTTGATGCAGCTAATAAGATGTTTATATCAACCTCTTTTGTTTGTGTCCTGAACAGAATGTGGACAGAAAAAAAGTATCAACAAAACCGCCAGCACTGAAGGTGAGGATGCATTGAAGGACTGGCTTAAGAGGGGCCAAATACCGGAAGGAGTCACATAGTAGAAGCAACATTCACTTTTGACTCCAGAACCCCAAAGTTTTCCAGAGATGGTGGAAACAGTGGATACACAATAATTATCTGAAAGACGACTTTGATGATTTTTAGTGTGTTTTGTGCATCCACAAAATATCAACAAAGAGACACTAGCTCTATAGTGGAATAGTGAGTTTAATTCCAACATTCGTATGTGATATGTGCAAACTGAGGCCATACTGCAAACAAGGTCCATTTGAAAGACTATTTATTCACTAAAGGGATTATTACTGTTTGTATATTAAATATATTTTTGATTACAGATGTGTGTATATATTTTGTTCTCATCATTTACTCTTAAACTTTCCTCACACAAGTGCATGATTGATTTTTTTCAATTATTTTTTTTTGCTTTAAAAGTCACTGGAGTCTTATTTTATTAAAGATTTAATTTAACTTATAAACCCTGTTGCCAATGATTTGAATCAATGTTCCAACTTATTTTCAGCAAGAAATTGTCTGGTAATTTGTCAACCACTTCACAATTTCATTATGTAAGGCCATTTGTTGGGAAATGTATGTAGGTCCAATCAAGGCACACCTATATCGGTCAGATATAGGTATATTGATATCCACCCAATATAGGCAAACTGATATTGGTCCTATATCGGTCCAATGTCGGATTGATATTCAAAAAGATATCGGGCCGATATAGCATTCACTTTGCAAAAACGATGTTGCCCTGATATTGAAAACCGATATTGGTCCGATATACAAAACAATGTTGGTCCGATATCGGTCCGATATTCGATGTTTGCTGGGCAGGGGTCAAATTTGGCCCTGCCAAGGGGTCACCTGATTTAACATAGGCTAATATAGGAAAAAAAACTTGAAAAATTTTCTTCTCAGAAACCACAAGGCATAGAGTTAAGATATTAGGTGTGTAGCATTGTCTAGTGGATTTCTATCAAGTTTGTTCAAATCATGACCCTGGGGTCAAAATAGGCCCCGCACCAGGAGTCACTTGATTAAACATAGGCTAATATGGAAAACACTTGAAAAATCTTCTTCTCAGAAACCACAAGGCCTGGAGTTTAGATATTTGGTGTGCAGCATTGTCTAGTAGATCACTACCAAGTTTGTTCAAATCATGGCTCTGGGGTCAAAATTGGCCCAGCACCAGGGGCACCTGATTTATCATAGGCTAATATAGGAAAAAAACTTGAAAAATTTCTTCTCAGAAACCACAAGGCATAGAGTTAAGATATTAGGTGTGTAGCATTGTCTAGTGGATCTCTATCAAGTTTGTTCAAATCATGACCCTGGGGTCATAATAGGCCCCGCCCCCAGGGGTCACTTGATTAAACATAGACTAATATGGAAAAAACTGAAAAATCTTCTTCTCAGAAAACCACAAGGCCTGGAGTTTAGATATTTGTTATGTAGCATGGGCTAATAACCTCTACCAAGTTTGTTCAAATCATGAATCATGCATTGTCTAGTGGATCTATACTTAGTTTGTTCAAATCATGGCCCTGGGGTCAAATTTGGCCCCGCCATAGGGGTCACCTGATTTTACATAGGCTAATATAGAAATAACTTGAAAATTCTTCTTTTTAGAAAACTAGAAAACACATGACCCGGGGCTTAGATATTTGGTGAAAATTGGCCCCGCCCCAGGGATCACTTGATTTTACATCGACTTATTTTGGAAAAAAACTAGAAAAATCAACATCTCAAAAACCACAAGGTCTGGAGTTTAGATATTTGGTATGTAACATGGGCTAATAGACCTCTACCAAGTTTGTTCAATTCATGACCCTGGGGTCATAATTGGCTCTTCCCCAGGGGTCACTTGATTTTACATAGCCTAATGATACCAGGTGAGCGACCAGGCATGCCCTCTTGTTTGATATTGAAGGGGGCTTTAACTCCTGACCTAATTGGCTAATCTCAGCCATAATCAAACTCGATCGATACATTATGGTCATGAACAATGTCATTAAGTTTGAATGTCACTAAGTGTGAAAAAGTTTATAAAAGGGGGGAAATGAATCCGCAGTAAGGTGGGTTTTATTTTGACTGAGAAGTAGCCCTACTGAATAAGCACGATGTGGTCATCAGATAAACAAGTCAGTACTGCAATACAATAGAAACATTTTAAGAAACTGCGTGCACCTTAATTATCATCGAAGACAAGAAATATTTCGAAAAACCTGGTAAAATATGCACATATTGTCGAAACGAAACCCGTTGAAAAGGCTGTAACAAAATGAAAACTGCGCCGTACCATATTTATATGCAACTGCGTCTTACCATTTTGTAAAAATCATTGTTTTGTCGAAAAATAGTTATCTGCTTCAATTCGGACTTTGTATCGTGACGTGAAAACGTATTTTGTAACTTATCTAAAACACGAGTATTAATACAGTTTAACGGTGAAAATAGTGGACACAGCATTTCAACTGCGCCTACCCTGTCAAATGTTTCGTAAATTCTCCGCTTCGAATTTTCAGTTCGCTATAACTTTTGTTTTACAAAATAGATTTTCAAGTTGTATACACCATATGAAGCTGTTTTGATTCCTGGCTCTGATAACAGTAACATTGACATACTGTAGACTAACGCAAATGGTATAATAATGCAAATATCTGATGTAAAATGACAGTCAAACGCATCAAATAACGCTATATATAGTGTTTTCCATGGATGTCAAAACACACTCATTGTTTACATTTTGTAATGGCGATCTGAAATAGACTGTTTATCTGCTTCGTCATCAATTTATGTACTCCCGAATCGTTAACGGAGACATACGAAAGGTATGTGGAAAACGAAAAATCTAAATAATTCTTCCATAATTTCTTCTAATAATATAACTTAAAGTGTTTATTGTGTTGCTCGAGTATTAAAGCTGCATAACTTCTAACATAAGTCTTCATAGCCCAAGTGCGAACGACATACATGAGTATATGCGCTGAAACTTATTACTGAACATATTGTATTGTAAAACTTTAAAATTTTGTTCCGTTCCGTGAAATACCAATTCCTCAGAGTGGTTGGTACGAGTATTTTACGGAACGAAACATATTACGCTGTCACTCTCCAATCTCACAGCAATTCTGTAATCAAACCAATGATGCTATATTCTTACATAAAATGACATTTTTTCTTGAAATTGGAAAACAATATGTCTTATTACTGCATAGATATGTTTGTATCTATTTATGTATGTATGTAAGGTTTATATATATGTATGCTAAGTATTTGTTTGTAAATGAGTAATGTATTTTATTGATGGAAGGTAAATACACATGAGCACGCACATTTTTACATGTTTATACACAAATACATTTTCATGTTATTATCTCTTTTTAGCACACACACATACACAAACAAGAAGAGAGGCGATAATCATTCGAGCAACGGCGATCTTTAAAAGTTACTATTAAAACCACGGCTAATCTCATATGATAGAAACGCGTTGCACAGATCCCAAAAATTTACTTTTTTTTTCTTTTGATATGATTTTAAATGTATATGAGCATCTGCTTTCTCTTTCCCTCTCTCTAGCTAGTATTGAAATGTTTACTTTTAATAGATAGATTTAATCATTCGTAAAAAACGATGGTAATATGGAAAACATCCCATTTTTAACATAAACAAAAATATATTTTTCAAAAAAGATACTAGGCCGTGGTAACCAGCTTGATGATTAGTGTCTGAATGACTTAACATGTAACAAAATTTTGTTGGTTGCTTTAATAGTTACGTAATTCCTGTGTCAGTGCAGCTCTTTGAAATACCACGGATCCAAATAATTTGTACAATCTTGGTAGACACTTACAGCCTTAAAACATCTGTGCATTAGACTTCGTTTCGCGGGCTACAAAACGAAACCGGATAAATAGAATCGAGTTAAATATATCACTGTTACCTATATACATGTAGTATTTTTGTAAGATTAGTAAGGTCATTAGAGCAGAAAGCCCTATCGTTGTTGGGACAAACGAAATCTTAGTTTTTATTGAGTCTATTATTATTTTACTATTTCTTTTGAATAGAAATTGAAAATATTATGATAATAAAAATAAGAAACAAAAAAAATAAAAATAAAACTAGGTCCCAGCTGGAATCGAACTCACGACCCCTTGCAGTAAAATATTTTTAGCGGCTTTCTTCCCGATCGAGCTAATTCCATTGTGCGAATGAGACCAACAGTAGTCTGGTTCCCGACATCCTATAGGAAACTAGATTAGTAAACAGCAGCACTACACATTTCGGCTATGCATTTCACTAATTTACTGCATTAACTACACCAAAACGTTCACATTACGGTTACATATTGTTACATATTAGTAAGATTAACTTTACACATTACTTATCCCTTCCAGCTGGCTTGCGGTAGGTCGGTGGTTCTACCCGGATGTCCTCCGTGCATTCGGGGTCTTCCTCCACCTGTAATTAGCTGGACGTCGCTATATGACTGAAATACTGTCGAGGCGACGGTAAACTCAAATAGTCGAGTCGAGTCATTACTTATCCCACTCAACACGTAATAACTAACAAAACATGTATCATTTCAAGCTCAATCAATACAGTACCCAAACCGAAAAGTGAAGCGATAAGTAGGTCATGACCTATTTAACTCGACACGGCTAATACCATAAGGTGGGATAAGGAGTATAGGGAGTTTTAAAAGGTCAAAATTAATTGCTTCTTTGCCAGAATTTAAAAGAATTGTCGGTCGAGAATATTGTCATAATACAGAATTGATGATATCATAGAAAGTTTTTCATCTAAATTATTTTAATATAGCCGAACCTTTATTTAGAAAGAGATTTAACGTTGATGGACAGGATTGTTTATATAAAGGTTGTGACTCTAAGAAGTGGTTTGCCGGATTGTTATATTTAACCTAAACGTGCCTATAAAAAAGGCTTTATTTCAGTTTAATAATGATAGATCGCAGATAAATAGGTCAAAAAATTGTGTAATACAAAAGGAATGTATAAAAAGCTCATTCGAAAAAAGAAGAGGCTATATAAACACAAAAAATCAAAGGAACTTGAGAGTTTTAAACATTCAGAACCTAGAGAGTTTTGGAAACATTTTGCTTCTAGAAAAAATGCATCTTCTCATAATATAACTTTAAATAATTTTCATGAATATTTTAATCAAATGTTTAATGGAGTTAGTTCACTCGGGAGTGTCGGGGAAAGGGGATAATTTTAATAATACACAAAAATTTCCTTGTATTAATTATACAGCCAGATTAGATGAGTGTTTTAACAGTGGAGGAAGTAAATAACGCTATCAAAAGTTTAAAAGAAATAAAACCTGTGCCCCCTCAGATTTTTTTAAAAATTAAACGAATTTTTTATCGAATCAGCAGATATTTTTTGCTGGAACAAAAACTGACTTATTTAATATTGTTTTCAATATGGGTTACTTTCCAAAACAGTGGTTTATATTGGTTTATCATTCCGATTTATAAAAAAGGAGATAAAGACCTCATTTCTAATTACGGGGGTATTACACTTTTAAGCAATTTTGGGTAAATTATTTACGGGTGTTTTAAACTCAAGAATTACGAAATTTTGTGATAAAGGGGAATGTGATAACAGATGCGCAATTTGGTTTTGGAAGGGCCGTTCAACTGTTGACGCTGTATTTCTTTTAAATAACTTGATTGATATAACGTTAAATGATAAAGCAAGACTCTATTGAGCTTTATTGATTTTAAAAAAGCTTTTGATTCGGTAAATAGAAATGCACTGTGGTTAAAATTGCAAAAGGTTTTAGGATTTGATGTAAAATACTTCGAATAATCGTTCTATGTAGATACAGTTAAGACTGCGTTAAGCATTGTAACACCTTCTCGGACTTTTTCGACATTTCAGTTGGCTTGAGGCAAGGGAGACAATTTCCCCGATATTGTTCGAATTTTTTTATAGAGGACATTGAACTTTTTTTACAAAATCGTCAAGACTGTGGCCTTTCACTTTATGATATGAATTTACTACTATTATGTTTTGCGGATGATATGATAATATTGGAAACTCAGTTGAAGACTTACAATATAATTTAAATAGTTTATCGGATTACTGTGATAAGTGGGGTTTAGAAGTCAATGTTGAAAAGACAAAATTATTACTTTCAGAAAACGTGCAAACTGAGAGAGAATGAAAAGTGGTCATACAAAAATATAAATATTGAGGTTGTAAATGATTTTAAATTTTACTTGGGTGTTGTTCTAAATTATTACAGGATCTTTTGTGTTTCATAATAAAATATGTGTATGGTAAAGCACTTAAGCTATGAATGTTCTTTTATCAAATATAAAAAAATATGTTTTAAAATGTTAAAACTTTGCCTACAATTATTTGATTCTTTTGTTGGCTCGATTTTAAATTTATTGTTCTCCAGTCTGGGGATTACAAAGTCTAAAATACTTGAAAATATACATTTAAAGTTCTGTAAGTATATATTAGGAGTTAGAAAAAATTCATGTAATGATGCTGTGTACGGTGAGTTAGGAAGGTATCCTTTGTAGGGTAAACAGGTTTGTAAACATTTTTAAAAATAGGGGTTACGATACAGAATACAGATAATATTATTATACAACATGTCTATTAAAAAACACTAGATGACTGTAATAATGGCAAAATAACTGGCTTAGTAATGTAAAGAACTATTATGTGATTATAGTTTTATGTATGTATGGGTTCAGCCACTTTACTATGATAAATGTAAATGAAATTGCTGTCTGAGTTTAAACAAAGAGTTAAGGATAATTTTATTAAAAAATGGGTTTTGATGTTCAAAATAACAACAAATTGATATTGTATAAAAACATAAAATTGGATTTTGAGAAAGGAAGATTATTTGAAATTTGTTATAATAAACAAAATAGATTTTTCCTTACAAAAAATTAGAATTTCTGCACATTTCTTGAAAGTGGAAACAGGAAGATATGCCAGAGAAAGGTTAGAGAGACAGCAAAGATTATGTATTTTTGTAATAAACAAGTAATAGAGATGAATATCATTTTATTTTGGAATGTCCTTTGTATACTGAAATCAGGAAAGAATTTGTAAATAAATATTATATTACGAGACCTAGTATGTTCAAGTTAGTTCAGTTGTTTAAATCTTCAAAAATAATATTTTAAAACTTAGCAGGTATATAAATGAAGCGTAAAAAAATTCGCAAATCTGCTCAATTCGCTCAACTAACTTTTATTTTCCATCCTCTCATTTAATATTAAATTAATTGTCACTTTATTATGGTGATAGTTTTTTTTTGTTGAAAAATTTTATTGTTTTTGTATCAATATGGGAATATATTGTGATTTATATGATGTATGTTGCACTTTCTGTCACGTGTATCAATATTATTACATTTTGTAGTTATTGACATGATGATGAACTGTAACAGTTTAAATCAAAAAAATATAATCTATCTATCTATCTATCTATCTATCTATCTATCTATTTTATGTATAAACATAAATTATTAATTAAATTACAAACAACTGCTTTATTAAAACATTATCGTCGCACATACAACTATTTACAACAAAACACACATTTGTTTCCCACAAACAATCACATAGAAAATTATCAGTCATTGAAAGTTTATTACAATCACGGCTTTACATTCGACTACTATACCTATTTGCACAATGTGCAACGGAAGTGAAATTTCCCAATTTAATTGGACATACTAATATATACACATGACTTAATAACAGTAAAATATTTATTTCAGTAAAGAATACCGTTCAGAAAGGAAGGGGGGACACTTTTGAATATCGCATTTTTGGAAAGAAATAATGATGCTAGAGTATAAACAAAGTGAAATCTGGCTTTTTTCTTATAGTGAAAGGGGCATAAACTCCTAAATTAACAAGCCAATATCAGTAAAACTGAACCCCATTGTGAGCTTATGGTCATAAACATTTTCCTAAAGTTGATTGCTATGAAAATTGTAGACGCTAAGTTGTAAACAATGTGAAATCTGGCATTTTTTATAATGAAAGGGACATAACTCCTAACCCAAATTTGCTAATCTCGGCCATAATCAAACTCGATCGAAACATTATGGTCAAAAAACATTGTCATAAAGTTTGAAGATGATTGCTCAAAAGAACCAAGATGTTAGAGTGTCAACAAAGTGTAATTTGGCATTTCTTATATTATTATTAATTGCTCAAAAGATTAAGATGCTAGTGTGTAAAAGTGAAATCTGGTATTTTTTTTATATTAAAAGGGCATAACTCCTGACCGATCTCAGCCATATTCGACTTTAATTGAGACATTATAATCATAAATATTGTCTAAAAGTTTGATGTTGATTGCTCAAAAGACGAAGATGATAGAGTTTAAACAAAGTGAAATCTGGCATTTTTTTTATATTAAAAGGGGCATAACTCCTGACTTAATTGACCGATCTCAGCCATATTCGAACTTAATTGAGACATTATAGTCATAAACATTGTCATAAAGTTTGAAGATGATTGCTCAAAAGACGAAGATGCTAGAGTGTAAACAAAGTGAATCTGGCATTTTTAGCTCACTTAAGCACAACGTGCTCATGGTGAGCTTTTGTGATCGCCTTTCGTCCGTCGTCCGTGCGTGCGTGCGTCCGTCGTCAACAATTTCTTTAAACAACATCTCCTTCTACACTACTCACTGGATTTTGATAAGACTTCACAGAAATGTTCATTATGGGGCCCTTTACCAAAGTTGTTAAAATTATTTTAATTGGTCAAAAATCTTGGTCACAGAGCCCAAAAATTAATTTTAAAAATGCAAAATTTAAAAATCTTCTTCTCCGAAACCACAAGGCCTAGCCTTTTGATTTTTGGTATGTAGCATGATCTTATGACTCTCTACCAAGATTGTTCAAATCATTAACCCTGGGGTCAAAATTGGCCCCGCCCAAGGGGTCACTTGATTTAATATAGGCTAATATAGGAAAAACTATGAAAAATCTTCTTCTCAGAAACCACCAGGCCTGGGTTTAGATATTTAGTGTGAAGCATTGTCTAGTAGATCCAACCAAGTTTGTTCAAATCATGGCCCACCCAGCAAGCATGGGTATATCGTGCCGATATCAGTACACTGATATCAGTTTGCGACATCGGGCCGATATACAGCCGACATCCCAACCTGCAGATCCAGTAGCATAGAGTAAATTGTATCATGAATCCAAATGTAAATATCAACAGCACAAATACATATCTTGTTGTGCAAGTGTAAATAAACAAGGATTTGTCTATATAAAATTCAGATCGTTTCCACATATCGGTCCTATATCGGGCTGATATCAAAAATTACTTTCACAAAGGATGTAACTCTCCTTGGAGTGTAGGTTCAAAAAGTAAATAGGAAACAATTTTATATTCATAAGTAGAAAGATAAATGTGCTAAATCTTTCTAATATTTTTATTTGATTTAATATCATTTGTTTAATTGAAACTAAACATTTAAATAAAAAAAATTGTTAAAAAAATCAAATATTAGCCTCGTTTTGATTTTGACTGCATTCCCATGCCACCATGCTCTTTGAGTTTGAATTTTCTTCAGATGTTTGGTCATCTTAAACCGGGTAAGTCCATTTAACGTATAAACACAAATGACCATTTAAACCTGACCTTAAATACCATTTGATTTTAATATTTATTCTTGCATGTATGTTAGCATAAGGCAGTTTTTTACGGCTTTCCGCAAACCTGCGGAAAACGTATAGGGTTTGTTATGTTTCTTCTTCTTCTTATTATTATTCCTCATTTTCCAACCAAATCCAAGAGTTAATTTCAGTATGTTGCCAGTGTCTGAGGAAAATGAAAATTAAATTGCCTCGACAAAAACGTTCAAATTTTTAATTCTATCATTTTAAATTTCAAAGACGTCAAACGACGTCAGATTTGACGTCAGCATCAAAAGTTTGTTCGCGCTCTGGAGCCTTTATTTTTTGTCGTTTTATCTTGATATTTTCACAGAAGAAGTATGTTAGATGTAGATGTGCACCTTGTCTTTCAAATTTTCAAATTCGAAAAAAATTAAGAATTTATGGCAAAAATCGAGTTTCGAACTTTGGTCCTAAAACTATTATTTAACATTACAAAAGGCTACTGATAAGATAGAAGCATGAAATTGGACAGCTCATCGGCCCAGAGGTCTACTTTCATTTCTGCAAAAGATTTCCTTTTAAGTCACGTGGTTATGACGTCATTTAAAAAGCAAAATCCTATTTTTTCAAAGATTTCTCTGGCTCTGGCATCATGCATTTTGAGTCAATTTTAATTAAATTGAAATTGCAGTAATAAAAAAGTATCTCTTTATACATTCAATCATTTTCAATTTTCATTGGCGTCATATGACGTCAGATTTGACGTCAGTTTCAAAAGGTTGTTCGCGCCATAGAGCCTTTAATTTTGGTCCAATATCTTGATATTTTTACAGAAGATGTATTTTAGGATCTAGATGTGCACCTTGGCATTCAAATTTCCAAATTCTAAAATGTTAAGATTTCGTGGCAATACCGAGTTTCGAACTTTAGTCAAAAATTAAATTTAAATGTTACAAAGCCCCCTGATGCGTTACAAGCATGAAAATTGGACAGCATATCGGCATAGTAGTTTACATTCTATTTTCTGAATGATTTTCTCTTTAGTCACATGGTTATGACGTCATCAAAAAAACAAAAAAAAACTTTTTAAAGATATCTTTCGCTCTGGTATCATGAATTTAAAGTCAATCTTAATTATATCTTCAGAATTGATAGAGTTAAAATTGAAGTGATGCATACAGCAAGAAATTTTTGTTTTGTCACGTGATTATGACGTCATGCATACTTAAGCAAGAATTATTTTGAAAAATCATATAAAATCGCCAATTAGACCAATGAACATTAACTTTTCAAAAATGTCGAAACTTAGTACGTTCATAAGGTCTTGAAAATTTCAAGTGATTACGTCATCAAACATGGCAGTTATTCATGTTTGATGGAATGCCTTCTTGAAAATGTGAAAACAAACCATTTCGCATTCTTGAAGATACTTTTTTTCTTGATTAATAGAACGTTAGCTGAACATGTCCTTGCAAAAAAGATATTTTTCTTTAGTCACTTGATTTTGACGTCGATAAAAATACGTATTCGCGCTCCAGCGTCATGAGTATTGATGTCAATCTTAAGCATAACTTAAAGAATTTATGTTGTGTAACTTGTTTATGACAACATTGATGTGTAAGCAAAATATATTAAAAAGATCAAAAGATTGTTTATATTAACTTTAAATAAGTAATTATGCCGTACCTTAACATGCGCAAAAAGTCCAGAAAATTTCAAGTGATTACGTTATCAAATATGACTTATTCATGTTTTTCGTAAAAGGGCTAATTCATGGAAATCAGTTAATTTGCAGAAAGAAATGTAAGTGGTCATTGGGTTGGTTGAGCAAGATCCGATTGTTCTTTTGCAGGAATGAATGCCTGCGTTGAATAGTGAATTGTGATACGTTTTTGAGTAAATGAGTCGCAGTTACGATGAATTAGTATAATTATAGTAGAGCCAGAAAACCTTTACGGATATCTTATTGCATTTGCTATCACGGCTTTTTCTAAATCTGTAAAAATAAGCAAATATACAAAGCAAATGAATAGTTGAAAGTTCCAAGACATAACGTTAATTACATAGAAATAAGAAATTATTTTCATTATTTTGCTTACATATGTGCCTTTGTTTCCATCTTATTTTGCAAATGTAAAACTCAATCAATGTAAAGGTTGAAAGTAATCGATTTTAAAGTATTTTTTTTTTCTTTTTTACAATTTCAATTGTGCATCAAATTGCAATGAATACATGTTAAGTCATATGCTTACAAAGAAAAAGATATTAAATAAAGAATAAAAAAAAATTAAAATCGATTAAACAATTCTTGAGGATAGTGTGGTCTTAAAATGTTCCTTTTTTTTTTTTTTCTGAATGATAGTAAAGCTATCATATTTATGCTTTCTCAATATCTTCTTAAGAAGATGAAAAAAAAAAAAAATTTTTAAAATAAGTATATATTTAAGATAATGATGATTTATGTATTAAATCATACATTATTATGCATCATTATTCCATTTTTTTATTAACTTATATATTTAATACCTTTGAAATAACGGAAAGCCGCTTCGTTTGTATCTTAAACAAACGACTTCTAGTTTTTTTGTTTGTTTTTTGTTATGTCATGGGTTTTCGCGACAGTCACTTCGCAAAATTTGATTGCATCCTAACTTAAAAAAATAAAGAAATAAAACTTGTTGTGTATGAGATATCGTACTACATGTTCATATACTGATACACAATCTTGTATTGTTTTTTCTATAAACACTGTTGAGTTATATTTTGTATACACATTCTTATCCAATTTGACATAATTCAGGGGCCAATTGAGGGAGTTGTTTACCTCGTCTCCATAGTACATGAATATACAATGGCGTGCCTGGACCCAATATCGGTATACGCACCATGGCTAGGGTGGGTTTTTGGGCATGCTTCCCCGGGGGAAAATGCCCCTAGAACGCCGTAGGAGCATTTTAAAGGGTGATAAGTACATACAAAAACTGTAAAATCATAATGAAATATGATAAAAACGCGCAGTATTTTTAAAATAATGTATTAGGATAACACTACCTCGGTATATGGACTGAAACCAAAAAAGTATTCATTGAAAAAAATCAGAAAAAAAATCAATGTTTTTACATCAGAAAGAATAAAGTTTAAAACAAATACTGTTTGTTTGTACTTTTGTTTCAAAATAACGGTGTCATGAAATGCTAAACGTTTGGGAAAAAAAGAAAATGAAAACTGTCGCGATCGTCTTTAAGCGTTCTCATACTGACATTGTGATAACTTATTATCCAAAAAATTTGGGGTACCCGAAATATGTTTACATGTCCGAAACATTGCGATTATAAACTATAGTATACGCCCCGGGATTGAAATTGAACCTTTCTAGCGTTTGCTTCAATACTAAATGATTAAGTTAAAAAACAACTTTGAATGAGATATGAATCTTGAATAATAGCTCAATAGATTAACTGTAGGTCCTTTTCAAAACGATAAAAATAGAAGCCAATAATTCAAAATGCAGAAATGATTATGGTATTAAGTTTTAAAGTCAATTAAATTAATAGTCTGGTATTATAATCTAGCACTAAATTTTTCACCTCCGAGCTACGAACCCACGTGGAGAGGAGTTGTAGACAGAGTCGTTACCACTGGGCCAACTTCGGAGCCTTATTGTAAACCGATTTAAAACACCTATAACACTGTCCTTTGTCTAGTTATTAAAACGACTCCCTTTATAAATACTAAAATAAGCTCTGTTTTGAAAACACTGAGTTAGTTATTTGTATTTTGTTGAGCTTCTGGAAGGTAAAATAACTTAGTATGTAACATATTTCAGTGAAATAATTAATGTTCAAAGAAATACAGTCATTTTCAGAAAAGACTAATAAATCTAAATATAAACCAATTTAAAACCCGTTCGAAAAATATTACAAGTAGGGTATATAAAGTGTGGATTAATGTGAGACGGCAGTCAGACCCAAGTAAGTTTCTGCACAATGCAGACCTTTACCCTAACGTTCGCCGGGTGCGAACTCGATCGGCCTTTACCGTTGTACGGTTTAGGTCTCAATTACAGCATGATCCTGGTCGTGGGCTCTCATGCACAGATTTTACCTTTCTTCTTTCTTTTTACTATTCCATCTTAAATACCCTTGCTCTATGGTCTCCTCTTTCCCATCTCCGGCTATCTCTTCAACTAAAAGCTACATTCACTGTATCCAGCTCTTAAGCTACTCCCATTTTCAAAGTCTCTTCCTCTTTATAGCTCTTGCTTTTTCTTTACTAGTAAAACCTTCATTTTTTTTCTTTCACTATAGTCTACCTTTATTCGTGTGTCGAAAAAAAACGTGTAATGAGAGAAGACAATGGACAAAAATGTCGCTAGTTACTTTGAAAGCGGGTAAGGAATCGCGGATGAGATAGAGTGACTGAGATAAGAAAAGGAGAAAGATTTGGAGACAGAAATATTTATGAAAGAGGACACTATATAAAAAGAAAAATAAGAATACTGGAGACGAAAAATAAAAACGAAAAAAAAAAAAAAAAAAAAAAAAAGTTGAAACCTAAATGCAGGGAGAGCCCACGACCAGAATCATGCTTAAATTTGAGACACACACAACTCCAGTGCCTTCAGCGCTATGATTTGTTGGAACCAATGGATGAGCCAAATTTGACAAATTTGAGCCATGTTTTTTTCTTTTTTTTTTTTCTTTTCATTACCCATTTAATTAGTCAATAATATACAAAAACGCGAAGATTTCAACACAAATTAAGGACTCTATACGTATGCATAAGAACAGTAAAGATGTTTCAGTGCTTACATAATTCATAACAACATTTTTTTCAAGTAAGTTGATAAAATATTTAAATTGTTTTTATAGTAAATAATATAATAGTTATATCTTAACACTATTCATGCTTACATACATGTTGTTGCATACCTAGCTACGTTTACTTTCTTCATGAATCATGGCAGAAATGAAATAATTAATATCTAAGCCTTCATGCAGATGTTACAGAACATTGCCCAAGTCCGATCTCAGCTATATGTAACCATTGAGTTAACAGGTTGGCATATTGAATGTATTTTAATTACTATCAGAACACATGAAAAAGGCGGGGAAAGATGAGCTGATCAAGAAAGTATCGTACCGTAAAATATATACCTTAATGATAAATTAGCTGTTTGTGCTTATAGATATGATTTTTGTAATATCGTTCTAGGCAAATCGTTCAAAATAAATTTCTCTGTATCTAATGTACGAGGGCAAATATATGCCTTACCCTGGTAAGGCGATGTTTTTTTATAGCGTTTTTGGCGTTTTTAAACTTTCGATTTTTCAAATCAATTGTACGCACGTGCGTTAGTGCGTAAGCCCAGGCACGCCCTTGATATAGGTCAGAAATTTGGGTAATAAGCGGATGCCAGTGTTTGTATATTCACGAATTGATGTTTACTTTTCCTTTCACCTTGCAGGCTGTGTGGACATAACTTCAAAACTGCATTAAAACGCCTGCCGAAAGAAAACATCTCAAGCAAAGTGCTAGAGAGATATGCCTTCACGGGAAAGAAGAGGAAACTTGATGCTGAATAACGTTCGATACAGTAAGTTGATTTTTTTTTAAACAAATACTAAGAAATTGTCAATTCAAAGAAAGTATCACATGTCAGCAAACATGTATTTGAAATAAACCATTGTCATTTTAAGAGAGTGTCTGAGCTTTTACAACTCATATAGCTTTGTAATTATAAAATTTAAAGCAAATTAAAGCTGGTAAACCAATAATTCTATACCAATTTACTATCTCGTTAAATGAAAAAGATAATAAAAATGTCTTCTTCCTTTGAAATAAATTATTAAAAGTGTTGTTATAGTCAGTTTGATGCAGCTAATAAGATGTTTATATCAACCTCTTTTGTTTGTGTCCTGAACAGAATGTGGACAGAAAAAAAGTATCAACAAAAACCGCCAGCACTGAAGGTGAGGATGCCTTGAAGGACTGGCTTAAGAGGGGCCAAATACCGGGGAAAGGGGTCACATAGTAGAAGCAACATTCACTTTTGACTCCAGAACCCCAAAGTTTTCCAGAGATGGTGGAAACAGTGGATACACAATAATTATCTAAAGACGACTTTGATGATTTTTAGTGTGTTTTGTGCATCCACAAAATACATTTGTATCAACAAAGAGACACTAGCTCTATAGTGGAATAGTGAGTTTAATTCCAACATTCGTATGTGATATGTGCAAACTGAGGCCATACTGCAAACAAGGTCCATTTGAAAGACTATTTATTCACTAAAGGGATTATTACTGTTTGTATATTAAATATATTTTTGATTACAGATGTGTGTATATATTTTGTTCTCATCATTACTCTTAAACTTTCCTCACACAAGTGCATGATTGATTTTTTTCAATAATTTTTTTTTGCTTTAAAAGTCACTGGAGTCTTATTTTATTAAAGATTTAATTTAACTTATAAACCCTGTTACCCTGTTGAATCAATGTTCCAACTTATTTTCAGCAAGAAATTGTCTGGTAATTTGTCAACCACTTCACAATTTCATTATGTAAGGCCATTTGTTGGGAAATGTATGTAGGTCCAATCAAGGCACACCTATATCGGTCAGATATAGGTATATTGATATCCACCCAATATAGGCAAACTGATATTGGTCCTATATCGGTCCAATGTCGGATTGATATTCAAAAAGATATCGGGCCGATATAGCATTCACTTTGCAAAAACGATGTTGCCCTGATATTGAAAACCGATATTGGTCCGACATACAAAACAATGTTGGTCCGATATCGGTCCGATATTCGATGTTTGCTGGGCAGGGGTCAAATTTGGCCTTGCCAAGGGGTCACCTGATTTAACATAGGCTAATATAGGAAAACCACAAGGCATAGAGTTAAGATATTAGGTGTGTAGCATTGTCTAGTGGATTTCTATCAAGTTTGTTCAAATCATGACCCTGGGGTCAAAATAGGCCCCACCCCAGGGGTCACTTGATTTAACATAGAATAATATAGGAGAAACCTGAAAAAATCTTCTTCTCAGAAATCACAAAGCCTTGAGTTTAGATATTTGGTATGTAACATGGGCTACTAGACCTCTACCAAGTTTGTTCAAATCATGAATCATGCATTGTCTAGTGGATCTATACTTAGTTTGTTCAAATCATGGCCCTGGGGTCAAATTTGGCCCCGCCATAGGGGTCACCTGATTTTACATAGGCTAATATAGAAATAACTTGAAATTTCTTCTTTTTAGAAAACTAGAAAACACATGACCCGGGGTTTAGATATTTGGTGAAAATTGGGCCCGCCCAGGGATCACTTGATTTTACATCGACTTATTTTGGAAAAAAAAACTAGAAAAATCAACATCTCAAAAACCACAAGGTCTGGAGTTTAGATATTTGGTATGTAACATGGGCTAATAGACCTCTACCAAATTTGTTCAATTCATGACCCTGGGGTCATAATTGGCTCTTCCCCAGGGGTCACTTGATTTTACATAGCCTAATGATACCAGGTGAGCGACCAGGCATGCCCTCTTGTTTGATATTGAAGGGGGCTTTACTCCTGACCTAATTGGCTAATCTCAGACATAATCAAAGTCGATCGATACATTATGGTCATGAACAATGTCATTAAGTTTGAATGTCACTAAGTGTGAAAAAGTTTATAAAGGGGGGAAATGAATCCGCAGTAAGGTGGGTTTTATTTTGACTGAGAAGTTAGCCCTACTGAATAAGCACGATGTGGTCATCAGATAAACAAGTCAGTACTGCAATACAATAGAAAATTTAAGAAACTGACGTGCACCTTAATTATCATCGAAGACAAGAAATATTTCGAAAAACCTGGTAAAATACGCACATATTGTCGAAACGAAACCCGTTGAAAAGGCTGTAACAAAATGAAAACTGCGCCCTACCATATTTATATGCAACTGGTCTTACCATTTTTTAAAAATCATTGTTTTGTCGAAAAATTTGTTATTGCTTCAATTCGGACTTTTTATTTGTGACGTGAAAACGTATTTTGTAAAATTATCTAAAACACAAGTATTAATACAGTTTAAAGGTGAAAATAGTGGACACGCAATTTCAACTGCGCCTACCTGTCAAATGTTTCGTAAATTCTCCCCTTCGAATTTTCAGTTCGCTATAACTTTTGTTTTACAAAATAGATTTTCAAGTTGTATACACCATATGAAGCTGTTTTGATTCTTGGCCCTGTAACAGTAATGTACCAAAACCCCCCCCTGGGATCCAGCAAGTATAACCAGGTTCGGCACCAGAAAAACACAACCATTGCTTCGGTTACTTGATTTATTTTATGCTGATAAAAAATAAAAAATTTAAAATTTCTAAAATGGCCCAAAGGGAAATTTAAATCTAAAGTTCAATATAGGGTTAAAATTAATTTAAGTTCCCCGGACAACAATATTCTGCGTTTTATCAAAAAACCCCTTTTCCGCATCAAAACTTTGGGGCCCCTTTAGGGGGAAAATTAAAAAAGAAGAAAAAGACACCCTTTAAACAAGGCACTCATTAATTGTTAAAAAAAAAAAAAAACACTATAGCAATCCAAAAGATGAATTTAAAAAAAATAAAATTTTTTGGTTTTTTCATTAAAAGGTAAATTTTAAAAAATAACAGTCTGGTTTGGGCAAAATTTTTGGAAGACAGTCAAATTCCAAATGCATGTATAAAATTTGGTACGAAAAAAGGTCTATCCCTTTTTTACACCTTTTAATTGCGAATTTTTCCTCATTTTAAAGGAAAGTCTTTTTAAGCCCCAAAAACCAAAAAATTTGGGGCCCCCCGGTTTTTCAGTTGACTTTTCAAATTTGTTTAAAGGGAAAAAGATTGAATGGTTTAAAATTATTGAATGAATTTAAAAAATTTTCCTCCCAAAGAACCCGAAATTTATGAAAATATGGACAGTTTCCCTTGATCCCTTTTACAAATTTTCAAGGCGGTTGTAAAAGATGGAGTATTAAAATTTATGTTAAAACAAAGGGAGGTAAGATTTGGCCCAAATTTGGGTTTTGGAAACCCTTTAAAAGGGCGTGAAATTTTTGTTTTCAACCCCAAAATAAGAGTGGAATAAACCTCCTGGGTAAAAATTTTGTGTGTTTGAGAGATTGATTCCCAAAAAACGTTCACTTTATATAGCTCCCCCCCTAGTTTGGTATGGGGGCCCTTGAATATAAAATGCCCGGAAGGGGTTAAGGGGCCCTTAACCTGAAAGTTTAAAATAAAAAAAACTGTTCCCCCCAAAAAAAATTTTCCACGATTGCCCGAAAAATTTGGCCTTAAGGTTGCAATAAATCGCCCAAAAATTTAAAATGTGAGGAGCCCCTTTATTTTTACTAATGTGACGGGCCCTTTTTAAAACAAGTAAAAAAATTTCCCCGCTTTTTGAACAAATTTGGGGAATACGTGTCCCACGAGTTTAAAATTTTTTGGACCCCAAAAAATACTCCCCCAAAAGAGAAAAGGCAGAAGTGGTTTGTTTATCCAAAAGGGAAATAAAACATTTTTTTTGGAAACCAAATTTTTAAAAATTTTTGCAAGTCCCCAGTTTAAAAAAACAAAGAGGAGATGGCGCGCTTCCGCCCAAAGAAATAAACCCCCTTGCCTAATTGGCCCCCTTTTGAACAAATTTGGTGATGTATGATATGAAAAAACCCAAAAAGAGTTTTTCAATGGTGGTTGGGGGGAAAAATTTTGGGATGTTTTTTTCTAAGGGGAGATACTTGGGGAGACCCCCTAACCCAAAAATAAACCCCTTATCCAAAAAAAGGATCCCGGGCAAAAAGGATACCCCTGCCCTTTGGGTTTTTCCCGGGATAGAGCATTAAACTACCCTTTAAAACAATATTTTTACTTTTTGAGAATGACAGAGGGTTTAATTTTTTTTTTAAAAGAAAATCCTGAACAAATTTGGAATCCCGCGAGTGCATGTTTCCCGTAAGACCAAGCAAAGTGTTAACAACTTTTAGCTTGACCGTTTTTTCCTGAGGAAAATCGTTCAAAAGGGAATTTTTTTAGACAGGATTCTTTTCTAATACAAATTGTCTGGTAATACATGAACACTAGAAGTAGTATAGTAGTTCGAAACCCCTGAAACCCAATTTGGGGTTTAATGGGGAGAATTGGTAGCGTTTTTTATCTTAATAAAGATGGCCCCCGTAAACCAAAAAAATATATTAAAAGGGTTTTGGGTAGTACCCCTAGGGCCCTAAATTGGGGGGTTTTTTGTGATGAAATGTCCTCCCCTGTCTTGGAGAACATAATGTTTATCTTTTTGTATGATTGCTTTCGTAGGTATAAAATCTAGAGAATGATTGTTAAGATAGTAAAATTTCTTCTTCTGGTAGAACCCTATTTTTGGAAAATTTACACCCCGATTTTGATACCCAAAAAATTAAATCTGGTGAACCGCAGCACAAAGCCCCCGCCGGTATGTGTGTTTTAGAGGGAGACCTTTGTTTGCCCCTAAAAAACTTGCATGTTGGGCAACTATTGAAAAACCAAAAATATAGGCCCTTCAGCAAACGCCTTTTTGAGGATCCCAAAAAAAAAGCAAAAAACACATGATTTTGAAGAGCCCTTTTAAAAGGGGTTTTGGGGCTTGATACAAACCCAAAAATTCCAAAACCCCTCAGGAAAATTTCCCCCTGCTTCAAGATTGGGGGGGGGTTTGGGTTTATCCCCCTCTATTCCCCTTTAGATATATCCCCAAGTATCAGTAATTTTAATGCTGGAGAAAAACCCAAAAGGGCCCAAAAACGCTTTAAAAAGTTGCAGATGCCCTTTGGTTTTGGTTTCGTGTTTTACTAGTTTAAAAAAAAAAAAAGTTTTGGGTTTAAAACCCCTCCCGGCCCGGTTCTTTTGTTGGAAGATATCAAGATAAAAAACTGCCAAAAAATGGAAAATTTTTTGGGAAAAATTTTCCCTTTTGGGGCATTGGGCCCCAAAAAATTTTGAGAGAATTGTATTTTAGGCATGCGAGTGCGTTTAAACCGATTTTTTGCTTTGAGGCGTAGGATGAAGTTAACCCCTATTACTTAAAATTTTTTCTGAACAAATTTTAAATCTCATAGAATTTTTACAGTTTTTAACCCCAAAAGGCTATAGTGGTGAGGGATATTTAAAAAATGTTTCACTTTGGGGATTCTGGGGATGGGTTTTGAAGGATCGTTTTTATGCCAAAAAAAAGGAAGATTTAAATTTTTTTATTCAATTTTCAGCAAAACCCCCAAAACTCGTTCACATCTTTCAGGGACTGCCCCAAAATTAGCCAAAACCCAAGCCCAAAAAAAGCAAGTGTTTGGGAAACCCCGGGTTTTAATAACACTGGAAATTGTGACAAAATTGTACTGCCTTTAAGAGAAAAAAACCCCTTTTTTTTTAGGGTTTTTTTTTGGGGGTCCCCCAAAAAAGGGCAAGTACCCAAAATTAGCTTTATCTTTTAATTTTTGGGGGGGGGTTTGCAAGACCATTTTCAAGTAAATTTTTTTCATGAATTAATAAAATGCTGTTTCTTTCCCGGGGGTTATTCAAAAATTTTTTGAAGTTTTTTGTTTGAAAAGTTTGGTTTTTTTTAATTTTGGGAAATCTTGGCCCAGATTTTAAAAGGGGAAAGGGGGCCGTTCCCCCAAATCTGAATCAAGAAAAAACTCATTCTTAATTTGGGCAAAAAAAGGTCTTCTAAGGGCGTGAATCTTTGTCTTTACAAAATCAGAAGTGAAAAAAATTATATGTAAACATATGGGCAAGGTCAGAAAACCCCTACAGGGTTTAAAAAAGGGTTTTTTCCATTGGGCAATAAATATGTGGAAAATTTTGAATTATTTATGTCTTTGTTTTTTGACACAAGGTTTTACTCGGAATGGGGCAAAAAGGGGGGTCGCCCCCCACCCCCTATGAAGGCTTTTTTACATTTCATTTGGACAAGTGAAATTTCCCCAAAACAGACTTCACCCATTATACCCCAAACCCAAAGGGGGAATGTGAGCAAAAGGGGGGAAAAAAATTGGGGCCCAACCCCTGCTCAAAGGGAAAGATGGACATCTGGGGGGTCTCTTTAGGGAGAAGTAAAATTGGGCCCTTATTTCTATTCTGGGATAAAGTGGTACATCAAAATTTAAAAGTGGGTGGAAAAGGTGCCACATAGGTGTCGGGGTTTTTCCCGTTTCTGGGAAAATTGACACCTATAAAGGTGGGAAGGTCAAAATGAACATTTTTCAATTCCTTTTAACAATAAAAAGTTAATTCCCCACCAAAATTTTTTCAGAAAACCCCGAAATGAAAATATGGTATATTTAAAAGATTTACCGTTAAATTAAAAAGCGAAATAATTCTGGATTTGGCAAGACCCTTTTAATTTCTATCAAAGTTTCCTAAAATTGAAAACAAATTTTTAGGTTGGTTTTAAATATAATTTAAACATAAAATTTTTTAAAAAATTTGCCGATTAATTTTTTACAAAGTGGGTCCATTTGTTGCGCGCCCTTTTTATTTTTGGGACTGTTGTTTAATTTTGGTTTTTGTTTTTTGTTGTTTTCCCCCCATTTGAATGAAAATTCTTGGCTGGAAAAATTTCAGTCGCGAACCCGGTGCCGAAGAAAAAAACGAAAAAACAATTTATTTTAAACAAAAGGGATTTTCCTTTTGATTTTTTTAAAAATTTTCAATCCTTTTGGGAAGTGGGACCCCTAAGAATCAAAAACATTATGAACGAGAAGGACTTTGTCCCGAATTCCCGTTTTTTGTGCTGAAGACGGCCCGAAATTTTTTGCCCAAAAGGGGAAAAACCCGGTCTTTGCTGTTGGGGTTGTGTTTGGTGATTTCAAAGTAGAAATTGGATCTTGTGATGAACTGTATTTTTTTACAAATTCCCGTTTAAAAAAGTGAAAGGGGGGAAAAAGGGGTACTGTGTTATTTTATAAATGATGATGTGAGATTCCCCTTTTTTTTTAAGGTGTGGGGTGTTTCAAACTTGGTTACGCCCAAGGTGAGTCAAAGTAAGATAAAAATTTTTCTTATTTTGGGTTTTTATTAAGTTTATTCCCGAAAATATCTGCCCAAATCGTATAATTTTTTTCTGTTTATTGGTTAGATCGGAAATGAATTTAGTTTTTTTGAAAGGAACCCTTAAAAAAGCTCCTTGGGTTCCCAAACCTTTGTCGGCGCTGCCAAAACTGAACAAGGCCCTTTCTGTAAATGTAAATAAAAGTTTGGGGTAAAGGGGATGTTTCCCAGAAATTTTGGGCCCCAAATGCTTTAAAAGAAGATCAACTCCCCAGAGTAGATAATAAATTTAATTTCCAAGTTGAAAATAATTTCCTTTTGGGAAATATTCAAATTTTATTAAAATTGGTAAGTCTGGAAAGAATGGGTCTTTTCAAAAGGGAAATTTGGGAAATTCCCTTTTTTATTTTTCAGGTTTCGTTAAATGGGTTTTTTGATCTTGTTAACTGATTTTTAAAAAAATAAACTGGACATTGGATCTTCAAATGCTCTGGAAGAGGTGTGAAGAGAACCCCCATCTCGGTAATTTTTTTAGCTTCTGCAGCTAGAGAAATGCCTTTTTTTGTTGTTTTTAATAGTTCTAATTAGCATAATGTCCCCTTTTTTTAATGCAGGTGAATTTTTGGGGTTTTTGAAGTTCCAATCCCTTTTTGGGGAAAATTAACCCCAATGGGGCAGTGGCCCCTTTCTGTTTTTGGGTTGACAATATGTGTTTTAAAGCCCGATCTTTGATGACTTTTTTTTTTGTTTTTGGAATAAAATCCCAAAAAAATTTTCCCCAATTTTAAAAGAATGCAAACCTTTTTTTAAAATTCTGTTTCCTTTTGTTTAATAGAAGAATAAAATTTTCTTAAAAGATTAAACTCTGGGACTTTCTGATGTTTTAAATTTAAATAAATTTTATTAAATCACTGTATGTCTCTTGTACAAATCTAAAAAAAAAATTCACAGTCTCTCGAATATAAATTTAGGGTGATATTTTTTATGTTTAAAAAAAAGGGCCCGAATCTAAAATTTAAAGAAAATTTAAGTTTTGATAAACGTTTTTTAAAATTGGTAATACCCAGTTGTTTCCTTTTTTCATATTAAGACATAGCTGCCCGGGGAAACTGCTTGTAGAAAGTGTTCCTGTTTTATGGTGGCAAAGTCTGTGTTTGTGAATTCCCTATGATCGGGGTTTAGGTTGTTTGGGTTTTTTATGTACCAAAACCCCCCCCTGGGATTCCCCCCCCGTATAACCAGGTTTTGGACCCAAAAAAACACAAAATTGTTCGGTTACTTTTTTATTTTATGGTGAATGGTAAAAAACTGAAAAATAAATGCGATACTAAGCATTTCCAAAATAAATATAATACAATTTGCATTAAAAAAAAAAGGGAAAAAAAAAAAATAATTAAAAAAAAATCTAAAAAAAACATCTTTTTTGTTTTAGGAAACTGAAATAAAAAATTTTCGAGTCCGACCCCAAAAAAATTCCCTTTTTTAAATAACTTGAACACAACGCTATCAATGTACGAAATGTAGAAAAAATTTGGTCCCAAAAAGAAAAGTTTCGGTAAAAAAGTTTGATATTGATAAATACTTCGAGCAGATGTAACAAAAATTTAAAATTAAGTTAATCCTTAAAATTTTTGATTTTTTCCCAGAAATAAAATTTAAAAAAAATGTCAAGAGAAATGTTTTACCCCGAGGTCCAAATGGCTGGCCCGGAATTTTTTGGGGGTTAAAAAGGAAAAATTTTAAAATTTGGGAAAAATGTTTTTGGCCCATGAGGGAAAAGACACATGAGCACGCACATTTATACATGTTAATACACAAATACATTTTCATTTTATTATCTCTTTTTAGCACACACACATACACAAACAAGAAGAGAGGCGATAATCATTCGAGCAACGGCGATCTTTAAAAGTTACTATTAAAACCACGGCTAATCTCATATGATCGAAACGCGTTGCACAGATGCCAAAATACTTTTTTTTCTTTTGATATGATTTTAAATGTATATGAGCATCTGCTTTCTCTTCCCCTCTCTCTAGCTAGTATTGAAATGTTTACTTTTAATAGATAGATTTAATCATTCGTAAAAAACGATGGTAATATGGAAAACATCCCATTTTTTAACATAAACAAAATATATTTTTCAAAAAAATATACTAGGCCGTGGTAACCAGCTTGATGATTAGTGTTTGTTGTTGGTTTAATAGTTACGTAATTCCTGTGTCAGTGCAGCTCTTTGAAATACCACGGATCCAAATAATTTGTACAATCTTGGTAGACACTTACAGCCTTAAAACATCTGCGCATTAGACTTCGTTTCGCGGGCTACAAACGAAACCGGATCAATAGAATCGAGTTAAATATATCACTGTAACCTATATACATGTAGTATTTGTTTTCGTTAAATAACATCCTTTGTTTAGAGACATAATCATTCAATTCTTATATAAACTGCAGTGCAGTAACTTAATTCCCCTATACTGATGAGGTCATCAGTGAATTATGAGTTATAAACATTCTGGAAGGAATGGGTTGTCCCAGTAAATCATGTACTGGACTTACTGTAAAAAAGTAACTACGCACAAGCTTCCAATTTTCAAGTATATACACATATTGTGGGTGTACATGCAAAATTTCAGGAAAATATACCTAATTATAGCATCTCGCAAAACAATACACAACTATAAGGTAAGCGGACCTGGCGCACACGGACGACATCCTGTACTCTTACCCTTCAACGTCATGCACATAACGCTTACCCTTTTTCAAAATAACCGTGTGGCGTACACTAGCGATTGTTTAAAATTTTTTAAA
>CM037787.1:41955167-42005167 GCA_021229015.1 Solen grandis
GCGACACACGGACCTTGGCATAATTGTAAATGTGGGTGTAGGCACGCGCAAGCATGGGCTTGTGTGTATTTGTCCAAATTTCTTAAAATGCATCGGGTATTTGTAGTTGACTCAGTGATCAGCATCATTTCGGTCTTTGCAATTTGTAATATTCTGTTTAGTTTGGTATGAGTCTTTATGCTAGTTTTCTACCTGGTGTATTTATCATAGCTCATTCTTTTTTGTCTGTTTTACCCCTCATTTTTCCCTTTTCTTCCAATTTTGCTAACTCTGTCTCAGCCCATAGAGAACCTCTTAATTTCTTTTCGGTAAGGATTTAGATAAATTATATCTTTGATTTTTTTCCGTTTCTTTTTGCTGATATAATGTAATGTTTTGTAATGTCATGTATATATGTATGAGGTTGTTTGTATCTCGAATTATCTTCATAAGCATCGGGTAAATAGAGATGATTCATGTTTATAAGTCTCTTACCTGTCTGTAAGGGACTTAGATATTATCTTATGTCTAACTCCTCTCTCTCTCTCTCTCTCTCTCGCTCTCTTCTGTTCTCCTATTTCTGTTCTTTCGATGCTACACAATTATTTAATATAATGTATTGTACATGTATTGTCATGAATATGTATCCTGGAGTATCCAGTTCTCGACAGCATAAGATCTTCCAAGAACTATGAACAAAACGACCCCTCACTTTTAATATATCATTAAATACATCAATAGCTTCCCTTCAAATGTAATTAATTTTCAATGGTAATCAAAAACAAATTTAAAAGATAACTGTCAAAATCCAACAACAGTAAAAAAAAAATATTCCAAAATGGTGTCTGGAGTTCTCGACAATGAACTGGAAATGAGTCTGTCATGAGTATGGTGCACATATGGAGACAAAATCTATAAACAACAGTTGCATTGAAGTTCTGTGTTCTTAATCACAGAACAGATTGGTTTGTAAAATTTAAAATGATCCAAATGAGAACTAGAAACACTATCACACTGAAAGTGTTCCATGTTATTATAGGTTGCCCTCCGAGTTTTGTAACTGGGGGTACAACAGCAATTTTCCTTAACTTTGTATCCTTTCAACCTGAGATTCCTTACAATTTTGGAGGTATATGGCCAATATTGGGTGTAAAATCCCTATACAAAAGTTAAATGGGCGTGCTGTATTACAATTATCAAGTATAAAGTTTATTATGATATCAATAAGAGTTATGGCTCTAAATGACATCTGTATATAGTGTTGTCGAGAAGTGTTTTCATAATCAAACATACACTTTTTTAAGAACAGATGTTGGTATACATAAATCAGTGATCGTATGCTTGCTGAATATTATCGGTAGATTTAACAAGTGGTTTAAAAAATCATAAAAAGAAGCATTAGTGAAAATGGTAGAAAATCGGTACTTCGTTATTAAATGAATATTTTTACCTGTTTCCCCAACATTTCAATAAAAAGAAGGTTTAGAAACAAGGATCAATCAGTGTTGTTTATTGTCGATGGTTTCTTCGAAAATGACGTCAAATATTACACTAGTGTAAATAGCCCGAGAATACCAATATGGCGAGAATTCAATACTTGAGGATATATTATTTTGTTGGAATCTCCATTTTGGAGGAAATACAGATAAATCCTGACTATGACAATATATATATATAAGATCTACATGGGTTTGGTTATACACAATAACAGTATTTAGATGTCCATGATAATTGTTTATTCTTCTCTTTACTATAATGTTCGTGATTTTTGATGTACGAATTGTATTATTATTAAGCTAAACTCTATGATTTGGATAATTTTAATGATCCGCTTGATGATAGTTTAAATGTTTTTTTATTGATTGTTTATTGTATAAATTATGTACTGCCATCATTTTATGTTACCACATGGGTCTTATGACCTTCTGTTTTGCTTCAAATAAAACTTTGAAACTTTAAAATGTGTCATACTTCGACATCGCTGCTATTTCATATGCATAGAAAACAGATGTAATGTTCAGTTTTTATTATTAGGATCAGAAACACTGACCATTGAGTAACAGTTCACCAGTATTAATGACTAGCCAATTAATAGCGTATCACCTGTATATACCATTGGTCAATGAATAACCATTCAACTTTATGAACCATTGACCAATGTGTAACCCTTCCCCTGTTTGAACCATTGACCAATGTGTAACCCTTCACCTGCTTGATCCATTGACCAATGTGTAACCCTTCACTGTATGAACCATTGACCAATGTGTAAACCTGTATTCATCTGTATTGATCATAATACAATGAATGAAAGCGTGTGACGTAAACCGTAGCGGCATTTCACGCATCTCTTGCATATAATTCTAATAGGTATATGGCAAATAAAATTATGTCGTTTATTGAAATATATTCGGCCCTCACAGTAAAATATATATGTTACAAGTTTCATTTGATTTAGAAGATATATAAAACCGTTCTAAATTAAATATAAACTTATATATACACAGAAGTCATTCACTAAATGAATTCAATATAATTCTTACAGAATAAGATAGCATGTGTTCATTTCACAACATTTATCTCGACACTATGCTTCGTCAATGAAATCAGCCTTATACGCTGTTTATTTATAACATAAACAAATTGCAAAGAAAAGTGTATACAGATGTTTTCGTACATTTAAATATAGCTATTTTCCAGTTGGTATCACTTTATTTTTTTAACAAACTGTTTTTTAGTAGAAACACAATACGACTTCCTAACTGCAGATGCAGGTTTTGGGAGAGATAGTTGAATGTCAGTCACGTGTGAGATTCCAGCATGTGACAGTAAGATGTTCAATATAAAAAGTAGGGGTGCATCTTATTTTTAATTTATTGCTATTTAGGGTAAGTGTTAGCAAACCTAAGAAGACAATGGTCGGAGTCAAATCCATTACCCCTCTTAACTAGTACGAAATGCCGCTAACCAACCAACGCTTCACCTCTGACATAGATCTCTGCAACAGCATGTTGAACAGCCCATTTTAAGCTACATCATAATGTAATGTTTTTATTTAATCAGGTGATTAGATTTTTTTTAAGATTATGAAGGAGATTTTTTAGTCCAAATGACAATTATTATTATCATGGCTTCCATGCCGTTTGAATTGGAAGTTACTTGTTCGGCGAAAATTTGCAGACTAATTTAATACGGCACGATCTCGATATTTATACTGCTTTATACAATAGCGACACCTAGTGGACTAATCGTGACCATTAAGTAAACAATGGTTTAACTGTGTTAGTCTAACTCAAAAATGATGGAAAAATAAGGTATGTATGAAATAACCACCCCAAGTAATAAAACTGATTGCTAGTAACTTATTTAAACAGACGAAAACAATATAGAACAAGAGGGCCAAGATGGCTCTGTGTCGATCACCTGAGTTAGATTGCTGTGTTAGGCATGATGACAAAAATGTGCCATCTAAATCTAATGTGACATCTAAATAGTTTTGATCATCCCTGACTCTGCACTCAACTGGGAATTCATGCAGTCATCATTTGTATCAAGTTTATTGAAGACTGGTACAAAAATGTTGGCCCCTAGGGTGTTCACAAGATTCTAAAATTTGCTCTGGTGACCTACTTTTTGACCCCATGTGGCCCAGTTTTGAATTCATCCGAGATTTGATGTAAACAAACATTCTGACCAAGTTACATTAAGGTTAGGCTATAACTGTGACCTCTAGAGTGTTCACAAGGTTTTTCTAAGATTTGAACCGATGATCTAGTTTTTGACCCCAAGTGACCCGATTTCAAACTCAATGTCATGCAGAACATCCTGAAAAAGTTTCATGAAGATCGGGCCAAAAATGTGGCCTCAAGCATATTCACAAGTTTTTATTAATATTTGAGCTGGTGACCTAGTTTTTGACCCCACATGACCCATTTTCGAACTCAACCAAGATATCATGTAGACAAACATCCCTCTAGTGTTCACAAGGTTTTTAATTTCCGGTATCATGTAGACAAACGTCCTGACCAAATCTAATGAAGATTAGGCCAAAACTGTGGCCTCTAGAGTGTTCACAATCAATTGTTGACGATGGACGACGGACAAGGCACGTTGCACGACGCACTAAGGACAAAAAGTGGTCACAAAAGTTCACCCTGGACACAAGTGCTCAGGTGAGCTAAAAACATGATACACCTCATTTTTCACATATTTTTACTAAATACAATGAAGATAACTGTTCAAGAACGGACAATATCATTTTGTGGGAATTTTACAAAATAATGGACGCTAAAAGTCAATTTGCCACACTGATATAACATGTAAGTAATGTTGTGACTATTGTCGTTTAGTAAGAAATACAAACTATGGACAAGTTGTAACTCAGCATGACAATAATTGGCAGCAAATCCTCTGCGTTGGAGGTTGCTACCAATTTTCGAGAGCAATTTAGCCTCTTTCCATATAAACTACTGAAAATAAGTATACTGAGTTGATAAAAAGACGATATCTCAAGCAATTCGTGGAATTTATTTCATGAAAAAATATATTCATCATTTCAGTGGAACTTAGAGGAAAACGTTTCATCCGGTAGAAGTTGAGAGCTTGTAGCAGTTTGTCTATCCAACAACAGGGCATCTGGAAAATATTATTATATGATAGCGGAGCAGTAATTCAGTTCTGGTCATAAAAGAAGCGATTATATTTCTTATGACAAAAATCACTTTCTTAAAACTAAAACCCATACATGCATACATAGATATCTGCTGACACATTGACATACTCATATACGTAAATGTATACATACATATTCATACATACAACTACATGGTATTGTCTACGGTCTTATATCGAAATGAGTCAACATAACATCAGACTAATGTTGAGTTGTACTAAAATGACTGAAACACTATTTGTGTGACATTGCAGTTAAGCAAATATTTCGATTAAGGATTATGTCCTGCATTACATGTTAAGATGTAAAGGAAAACAAAAAGAAACAAAGACATGATACTGTTCATATCTCTGACATACTCATCCAAGTGCTCGCAAATATAGTAGAAATCATTCCGGTTGCACTCATAATAAACCCATCCAAAACTTGGTACCATAACGAAACACTTCTCGTCCGCAAGGTTCGGTTCCCATGCATTCAAGTTTATGTATATGTCCACTGCTTCCTTGCCACTGTTTATCCAGAACCAGTCACCTTTTACGGAGTCAATCAGGCCCAGCCAATATCGACCTAAAAAATTTACACTCTCAGATAAACATAGATTTTAACTGACGTTTATAACTTTATTTTCATGAAAAAACAAAAACGTGCATCATAACATTATCTTTACGATGAACATTATAGTAATAATATGTGTTTTGTAGGTAAGATAATATTCGCGGAATGTATTTTTTTCGCGTGTGGACATGGCATTAATATACAATATATTAATTTGCAATACAATGTCGTAACTTTAAGAAGAAGACCCGAATAGTTAATAGAAAGTGCATATATGTAGAGGATAATTGTTTGTTTTGGTGTAAGATCGATTAATAATTTCACTGAGTGAACATAAAAAGTGATAATTTCACGAATGGTGAAGTCACGAGTGAAAATGCATCTTTTTATGTTACGAACGAAATTATACATCGATCTTTCACCGAAACAAAGAATTTTTCTATTATTTAATGCTTTTAAAGACCAGTATTCAGTATTTAAAGTGCATTTTCTATAAATACCAAATAATAAAAAATAATAAAATAAAAAAAAATATTTTTGTTCCTATGAGATAAAATCTGGCATATTTGTATTAATAATTATACACATTCACATATGTATAACTGATTGATTAATGATTTATATCAAGATATGACATTTTCTTATTTCTAAAGCATTATATGCAAAAATGGCTTAAGTTACGAATACCAGATTTATTCTCCGGAAATAGAACATCAGTGCCTTAAATATAATTGGTCTTATTCTAAAATATCTAGGTATGTATTAAATCGTTGTATAAGTTACATTTCTAAAAAACGAAATTCATCTTTTAGAATATTACAACAAGGACAAACTCTGTCATTATACGGTGTTCTATTCTATCTTCCTGCTTCAGTGCTGCTTATGCACGGTGTATAACCATATCGGCGGGCTCTCTGCGGAAATCGCTACGAGTATATCGGCAGGCTCTCTGCGTTCGCACCGGTCATTCTCTGCCATAAACACTAGCAAACGCTGGACGGAAGGGAAAGAAACAGACCAATGGTCACTTTTTAAAGGTGAGTTGCTCAATATTAAGTATTGCACGGAATATTAGAGTATCTTAGCTATGTATATGCGTGTAAACTTTTCAATTATCAGCGACTGCGACCTGAAACTCGGCCAAACAGTTAAGTGATATACCAACATGGAACACAACCTGGGCACTTTCTACAGGCTTCAGCAGGTTATTGCTTTGATTATGTCTATAATATGACCATCGAATGTATTCTTTTAAGTATATTCTTCAAGAAGATACCGATAAATTGGCCGATTTTAATGTAAATTTCTTGAAAAACCCCTACTTTCGGTTTTGTCGTTGCACGGGAGGTCTCTCTGCACGTCACTTTTTGAAGCACAGGCAGACTCTCTGCATTTACCTAAGGCAGGCTCTTTGCATTTTGCCAGCGATTGATTTTTTTAAAAGCATACTGCTAGCGTACTTTGTGTTTTATTGTCGTGAAATAACAGTTTCATGCTTTTTGCCGTTCCAGTGTTTTTTTCACTGTGTGTGTTTGTGGGAGGGGGATGAGCTTGAAAAGGGGGGATTTTTCTGCTATGTATACTGTAGCCTTTTATTGTATTCTACTCTTATTTAATGATGTTTTATTGCATAAAATATAATAAGACCAATGATACAACATGTTTGAACAGTTTTATTAAGAAAATAACATTTAAAAAAATGCAGCAGTGAGTCCATGCACACAGTGGTAGGTAAACTGTCATAATAAGGGGGGTGGGGGGGATGAAAGGGGGGGGGGATGCCGCCTATATTCTCCAAATATTTTGAACAATACCCCCCCAAAACAACAACAACAACAACAACAACAACAAAAAACCCTGCCTTCATTTGTTCCAATACACACTGTTCATTCTCTCCTATGTAGGAAGTAGGACAGGTTGTCAGTTTGTGGCGAAATATGTCAACAACTTATTACACATTCGATTAATATTAAAACTCTTTGGCTGCAAATTGCCTTCAGATATGAGGTCATTCTTCTCGCATTTACATTGTCCATTCATACTGAAAAAAACTAAAACTATCGCGTTGCTACGGCAACTGAAAGTGATATTAAAGTCAATATTTAAAATAAATTAATATTTATTTTCTAAAAAAAAAAAATAGAATAAAAAATGTGACAGAGGCCTTGTAAAATCCGAAATCCGTCAAACATATATGCAACAATATAACATTGCTGCATAAATACTCTTTGACTTTGAAATAACATAAGTAAATCCGTGTGTTTTTGTAAATTTAATGAATCAACAGTGACGTATCTGTTCTACGCGACAATCACAATTTTACGAAAAACGCTTATAATATAAATTTACTTTCTTCAGTGCGATGTTTAAGGATTATAAAATGATTATATAAAATGCCTAATATATCATAATTATTATATTGTATGTTGGTCACGTCCCTAGTGGCCTTGTTTTTGACAAAGTAATAATAGAGTTAATAATCATTTGTTACTTTAAATCCATGGACTCATTTATTCATTTATTTATTTACTTTCGCTTTGTCAAGCACGTTAATGTGTAAACTGATAAAGTTAGCACAAAGTTAAAATTAACAGACTCATTAATACAATATCATTTTCATGTTTGATTTTTTTTCTTCTCTCTCTCTCCCCCCCCCCCTCCTCTCTCTCTCTCTATATATTTTTTTAAGGAACATGCAAGTATGGCGATTCAATTTAAAATTATGAGAACAATTGTAATAAACAGTACCCTAGAGGAAATTTATCTTTTATATTCTTATCAACAAAATAGTAAAAAAAAGTAAGTAACACATATATTTTTAAAAGATTTGTATCTGACTACGAAAAAAACAATACAAATTACATGCAAAGTACGAAATTAAAAACACAAAGTAGGGGTAAGGACCCATGAAATTATTCATTTTCCGTAAACAGTAAGATAAACCATAGCTTGCAAAAAGCCTGCCTGTGGTAAATGCAGAGAGTCTGCCTGTGCTTCAAAAAGTGATGTGCAGAGAGACCTCCCGTGCATCGACAAAACCGAAAGTAGGGGGTTTGTAAGAAATTTACATTAAAATCGGTCAATTTATCGGTATCGTCTTGAAGAATATACTTAAAAGAATACATTCGATGGTCATATTATAGACATAATCAAAGCAATAACCTGCTGAAGCCTGTAGAAAGTGCCCAGGTTGTGTTCCATGTTGGTATATCACTTAACTGTTTGGCCGAGTTTCAGGTCGCAGTCGCTGATAATTGAAAAGTTTACACGCATATACATAGCTAAGATACTCTAATATTCCGTGTAATACTTAATATTGAGCAACTCACCTTTGAAAAGTGACCACTGAGTGACCATTGGTCTGTTTCTTTCCCTTCCGTCCAGCGTTTGCTAGTGTTTATGGCAGAGAATGACCGGTGCAAACGCAGAGAGCCTGCCGATATAACGATTTCCGCAGAGAGTCTGCCGATATGGTTATGCACCGTGTTATGGTGGTTTACTGAGGACTGTTCTATATTTTTGTACATTAACGAAGTTCAGATATGGCTTAAAAATTAAATTAATAGGGAATACAATTGCAATTGTGTATCAATAATTTATGCATTTATTGAGACCATCTTTAATTTCATTTATTATCATTCAATCAGATATCTCTCTGCACGGAAAAACCGGCCTAAACATTTCTATGGCATTATTAGGTACACTTCATCAACATTTGCCAAACATCCCTATTTCCATTGGATGGCACAATTTATAAACAATTTCGTATGCAAATGTGGAGGTATTGGCCTTTATTAGTTTGCACGTTTATTATTTTCATTCACTGTAAGATAATTCCTTCTGTTATGTTCATTACTCTGGTCAGCACAAACTTTGCAATTCTCAGTACACTAAAAACAAATAAAATGGATTAACAAAAACAATTTCATATCAACTCACGCCCATTCATGTTGACCTGGTCCTTCAGGTATTGACCTTCAGCTTCAGTTTCAATCTCCACTAACTTACTTCCGTTGGCCCTGCACATAGCCTGCCAGTATGCCAGTGTTTTAACCCTTTCCCTCATAGAGGACACCATGAAAAGACCTATGCGAACAGCATAAAACCAGATCAGCCTGCGAGTAACTCGCAGGCTGATCAGTTTTATGCTGTTCGCTGCTCCTCAGTGGTCTGGAAATGAGATTTTGTATGCGAACAGCAAAAGACATAAATAATATTAAACATATTTAACAATGTTCCTCTCTGATAAAGAAAAAAATATGAGGGAAAGGGTTAAAATTCAGTATCCATGTTCCTTATGTAAATATATATTTCTGATAGCAGTAGGAATGGTATAAATAATATTAAACATATTTAACAATGTTCCTCTCTGATAAAGAAACAGCATTTAAATTAAACGTAAAGCAAGAATATCAAGAAAAAACAAATAAGTCATATACCGGTATTTGAGCCATTGAATCAACATAAAACTCACAGAAAACATTTCCAGTAATGATTAGAAAATGAGTTCCTAAATGTAATTCGGAGTATGCATATTTTATATCAAGTTGTTGCCGAATCTTATTTTCCATATAACGTCGAATCATTAATATGCTTTTCTTAGAAGTAAATTTGAAAAGTAACAGTATTTGTTGCAGCTATTATATTGTGGCAATGAAGTTTAACAAGAATTCCAACACAAAGTCAGAAAACAGGTTTATTTGTACATGGCTGAAGGACTATCTTTAGAGATTTTGCGTCTCAAATAATTCGAATCTTGTTACATACAGAAGCCCCTGCCCACGAGTCCTTGACATCACTGAACAGGTAGCAGTTGGGGCCTAGTCTGGTCCAACCATCCGGACATGCACATGCTGCCAGAAAAGAAAAGTAGAAGTATTGGTTGCAGTAACAGTACTATGCAAAGTAAAAATTCGTTGAAGTTGTGGTAGCTGTGATATTAAATATATCAGTATTAGCAGAAACATTAGTAGTAAGAGTAGCTGTAGTAGTATAAATAGAAAATACGTATAAGCTATAGTAGTTGTTGTATCTAGCAGTTGAAGTAAAAGCATGATTATGAATGGCAGAAATAGAAGTAAAAGATAGAAGTTATTCATGAGGGAGAAGAAATAAAAACAGTAGATACCGTTGCTATGGTAGTATCTGCAGCAATAGTAATGGTGGAAAAAGTATTAGTTGAAACTATTGTAGTTCCAACAGTATGACAAATGAAGAAGAAGAAGAAGAAGAAGAAGTAAGTAGTAGTAGTAGTAGTTGCAACACCAGCTTTCGCAGCAGAAGTAATAAAAGTAATAATGCTAGTAGAATTAATAGAAGTAGTAGATGTTTTTGATTTAGAATATCAATGTTAAAGATTATGAAAGTTTTTTTCAATTAGATTTAGAGGACATTTTCGTCGCCATTATAAACAAAGGTTAAGGTGAGTCAACCAATTTGTAGGACATATAGTGTAGTAAACATATGAGTTATGTGTGACAAATATAGTATGCATATTCTATAATTATGTAAAGGTATTTCCAATCAATTCATAGATAGATCTGAAAGAAAAAATACATTTAGTTGATATAAAATCTGTGTGTAAACATTCTTTTGCAAATAAGTATTCACCTGGATATTTCCACGAAGAAACATTGAAAAATTATACACTATTTAAACAAATATTAGCATTTTAAAATATGCCAAAAATCACCGTTAGCCAAGTGAACAGGGAGTTACACTGTTGCATAATGGGAAATTATATGTCGAAGTACTTGCAGTAGAAGGCGAGGTTCATAGCTCGGAAATTTTATCATGTTTGGTTCAGCATCGACCAACGACGAAAAAGAAAAAAAGGCTACAACATGGCCTTCATGACGATCCAGAAAAGCTATTATACCGTACACTCCATACCGCACACACTGGAAATTATCGATAGTGCTATAGACTCGTACAGACAATGGCATAAACAACCAAGTTCCTTATAGTTAAATTGATGATACTGTTACTGCATGATACTGTTACTCATATAAAAACAGAACATGTTTGTTTGGTTCAGCATAAACCAAACAAAAATGGCTACAATAAAGGGGCGTACTCCATTTGAATCTGCCCAATCATGCGCCTACCAGTCTAGCTCCGTCCATCAATATGTACTTCCGGTAGCCTATAAACCAGTCCAGATTTCTGAACGTTGAAAGCAGTTTCCTAAACCTTGTTCCCGGAAATCTGATATGTTAACCTTTCTGCGACCGACTGAGAAGGACTGTTTCACTATTTCGTCAGCTGTGCGGTTGCGTTCTTGCTCGATGGTAAAACATCGCCGTCCTGAGCTGGCGATAATAACATAAGGTTGATCATTTTCTACAATCAGTGTAACCGTAGTGATTTCAGTTCTTTTTTTAATCTAATTTGCCTCGGTTCCCATACACTGTTTTGTTTCTTTTACAGTACACTTGGCAGAGATAACGACTTACACGCATGAGAAAATAATCCAAATGTGAATGAAAATATGATACTGACATCGTCATGGTATAACGAAGTTGTGAGGTCCACTCAATCTCGATAAGGAACTTACCATTTTAGAAAGTAATGCCTGTCACGTGACCTATCCTTATATTGAAACTGCGACGCCATATCATCAAATATAGCAAAACATGGTCTAGAACATATCACTTTATAATCGATTACTGTTCATAACCACTTTTAAAATGTGTAAACAAAATATTTATAGCTTATATATTGTTTTTATTTATACATGTGCATGTTTTCCCCATACATACAAAGCAATATTTACTAAATTAGTTTGTAACCTATTTTTGACAGTCACTGCATTTGTCAATTTATCACAAGTCTGTTTTTTATGAAAACAACTTAACATACATTTAATCTTTAGTGTGCTCTAAATCTGTGCGAATTAAGTTGCGTATCAATTCAAAAATACGGTTTTACACTACAACTTATTTAGACTTTAGCCTTTTGTGTCTGGTCTTCATAGGACATATTTAGAAACATTTTTTTCTACTGCTTGAGTTCACTTCAGTCCGGATTACCGCAGTGGATATTACTGGTCACACTGATATCCATAGAAACCATTATGTTATACATCACTTGGCATTATAACGATGTCTTCACGAGAATTCCTCGTGTGATCGAGAAAAAAGACTTTGCAGATGGTTATCTAACCCCACTGCTACTGTAACAAAAAAGTAAATACGCAAGCGAATCAAATGTAGTTCCTTCTTTAACTATTTGTACCGTCTCTGACTGGAAACTTCACCAGTTTACTTGATAATGAAAAAATACACAGTCGTATCAAAATTTCTGCCCCAATAAATCAGCCTGTAGTCCAGTCTCCATGTAGTTATCTCCCCTTCATTCTTCGGCATAGATCTCTGCCACCACGAGTATTTATCAGGATTTCTGATATATATTTTTTTATTGTTAAAAAAATGTTTCTATGTATCAGCTTAGTATTCTCTCATTCATATAATATTGATTATGATGAAATAAATAAAAGAAATAATAGATATATAATTTTTTTTTCTTCAAAATATGAAAATAACCGTTATTTTTTTTTTTCAAATTCTTTTTATTTTACAGTGAGTGGTATTTTCCTGAGTATATTTTCTTAAATAAACACCGATTATCGCCCTCTTGTAAAAACAATCTGTAAAGAAACAAGAGGGCCAAGATGGCCCTTGATCGCTCACCTGAGAAATATGATTGCTTAAGAAATAAAGATGCTAGAGTGTAAAAGTGAAATCTGGCTTTTTTTATGGTGAAAAAGGCATAACTCCTAAATTTACTAGTCAATACAGTTAAAATTGAACCCGATTGCGAGATTATGGGCATAAACATTGTCTTAAAGTTTAAAAAAGATTGTTAAAAAAATGAAATAGAGAATAAACAAAGTGAAATCTTGCATTTTTTGTATTAAAAGGGGCATAACTTCTGACCTAAATGGCCCATCTCAGCCACTCAATCGAGATCTTATGGTCATAAACACTGTCATAAAGTTTGAAGATGATTGCTCAAAAGATGAAGATGCTAGAGTGTAAACAACGTGAAATATGGCATTTTTTTTATATTAAAAGGGGCTTAACTCCTGAAGTAATCGACTGATCTCAGCCATAATCAAACTCAATCGAGATCTTATAGTCATAAGCATTGCCATAAAGTTTGAATAACTGACCTAACTGACGGATCTCAGCATAAATTGAACTCAATCAAGACCTTATAGTCATAAGCATTGCCATAAAGTTTGAAGATGATTGCTCAAAGGATGAAGATGCTAGAGTGTAAACAAAGTGAAATCTGGTATTTTTGGAATATTAAAAGGGGCTTAACCTTGACCTAATCGACTGATCTCAGCCATAATCGAACTAAATCGAGACATTATGAGCATAAATATTGTCATAAAGTTTGAAGATGATTGCTCAAAAGATGAAGATGCTAGAGTGTAAACAACGTGAAATCTAGCATTTTTTTTTATTAAAAGGGGCTTAACACTTGACCTTATCGACTGATCTCAGCCATAATCAAACTCAATCAAGACATTATGGGTATAAACATGGCCATAAGTTTGAAGATGATTGCTCAAAAGATGAAGATGCTAGAGTGTAAACAACGTGAAATATGGCATTTTTTGAAGATTAAAAGGGGCATAACTCCTGACCTAATTGACGGATCTCAGCCATAATCGAACTCAATCGAGACATTGTGGTCATAAACATTGTCTTAAAGTTTGAAGATGATTGTTTAAGAAATAAAGGTGATAGAGTGTAAACACTTAAAATTGTTGACGACGCACGACGCACGACAGACACTCACGGGATCACAATAGCTCACCCTGAGCTTTGCTCAGGTGAGCTAAAAAACATTTTCTGTGCAAGGAAAACTATAAATAATAAACCTTCGCCATTTCGTAAGCCTATCATTTGTGACGGCAGTGGTTAGCGTGCAAGGGAGATTACTGTGTGGAGTTGCGTGGCAAGTGAAGGTTGTGCGTTTTAGTTTAACTGAAAGACTGTTTCCTTAATTTTTTTGCAATATTATATATTATATATATTACAAAATATTTTTGACTCATTGAAAATTATCAATTTACCTTAACTAAGTATATGAAATGAAACGAAATTTTGATACTCCTTTATTAGACTTACTACACAATACAAAACAATTGCGACATCATAACATTCAATGTCCTGTATCTTAGCGATATCGGCGCTTTTGTTAGTGTTAGTTAGTTTGGTTGTGTTGTGTTTGATGATGTCATCAATTTTTTTTTTTTTTTGGGGGGGGGGGGGGTGTTTTTTTTTTCAAGGTTGCGCCATCAATTAAAAATTACGAGGGGGTTATAATTGATATTATGTTTTTTTCGAAGGTATTAATTGTTTTTTAGATATTGCAATCTATAAAATTTAGGTAGATGAAATCTCAAACAACACCATTTAATATGATCCCGTGTTGTTTCATGCTACTGTGCTGTATCAGATATAATGTTTAGCAAAACTATATAATGGAGCACTTACCAGTTTCACAGAACTGACCTGTCCACCCAGGGTCGCAATTGCATGAGAAACCGTTTGGCTCTCTCACGCAAGTTCCATTGGTTGTACAGTTACCTGAAAATTGTAATCATTCTTCTATATTTGAAAGTTTTTTCCCGCGATTTAAGGGCTTTAGAATATGTCATCTGGTACCCCTGTTCCAGACGGCTGACGTGTAATGACTTTTGGAACTAATCCACAGAAATCGTAATTAAATGCCACGCTGCTGTATACTGATTTATGACAAGGTGGAAGTTTAATTGATCACCGTCTGTACACTATTCCTACAAGCATATGATACATATTTTGTTTTTTGCATACGCAAGAAAAAAATTCAATCGTGTTTGTCGTAGGGCTGTCATTGCTATGAATTTCATTTTGATATGTAACCCAGGGTTGTCAAATAAGAATGGGTGTCGATGATATGAATACTTTAATAAGCGTGGAATCAGACGATGCACAGAAGTAAATGAGAAAGAAGCCTGTAACAAAGATAAGAAACCAAAATAAGATATCGTGATGAAAACACAATATGACAAATGGATTATTTCATAATCACACAATCGCGAAAATAATATAATTTCACAATAAGACCACAGAGTAATTAGATCTGCATAGTTCTATAACATAAAACTATTCTTACCAGATCGTGTCTGAAGATTTACACTTTAACATCAACATATACATAGTAGCAATATATATATATAGAAAGAGACGGTAAATGATATGGAAGCAGTTTCGCGACTGTCCTTCTCGTTCCAAAACTAAATACAAACTGACGAGGGAAAGTAAGAGTTTTCAGGGTTGTGACGTGAAATTTTTGCTGTTTATGCAAGTTGAGAGGTTAAGTGCATGCATTCGAAGTGACCATTCATCAATATTCACTCACTCATACATGACACTGAGCAGTTGTAAACAGTATTAGGTTAGGCAGATAAGTCTATACACAATGACGTACACAGCTACTGGACAAGAAACAACTACCGTACATATACACATAAAAGCACGGTATCGCAGGCAGGCATAGCTTATTAAACTTATTATCTTTTATTTATAATAAATAGACAAAATAAAGCATGGGCTACAGATATATCAAAACTTATCGGTCGCGGTGGTGGGTGGTTAGAGCGTCCGCCCCGGAATCCTGGGGTCCTGGGTTCGATCTCGAGCCGCGATATACCAAAGCCGTAAAAAAATGGTACTGGAACAGTTCCCTTGCTTTGCGCTCAGCATATAGGGGTAGTTCTAGGTTTGGTAAACCCGTTGTCGGGGTAATGTGACTGGTTGAGTTATCAGCCACTTGTCTACGGCGTGATATCGCAGTGTGGCAGCACTATATCTGTTTCATGAAGACAAAATTTCCCAAAATGAGCGAAATACGGTCGGTGGGATGTTAAAGTCAATCAATCAAACAAACAAACAAAGCTCAAATACCGACAATACATCGATTTGTTTATTTACTTGAAGTGATCTTGTGCGTTAATGAATTATTCCATTAGAATGCCGAACGTATATTTTATATCATAAGCAAGTGTTATTAAAATCGATTTAACTTTCCTAAATTGAAAGAGCACCCTTTTATTTCGTCGAATCTTTTTGTCGTACCTATCAAGGGGGGTGGGGTTACTCTAACGATCTCACAGCATGAACTTAAGCAAGTATATCAATATTTAAATTTGAGTGTCGATACGAAATCGGCAAATATCGACAGTAACTTTGTTTGTAGTACAACAGTGAACATTATATACTGCAACTAAGGCCAAGTTGAATCGGAATTAGGTTTTCGCCTCTGCAGGGCGAAAACCTATTGTTCTTCTTCTGTTGATTTGTTTTTTTTTTTATTTTTATTATTTTTCCAATTCCACCCATTTTTGTGTCCAGCCTAGCAGCCAGATGAAAAAAGCTACAGCTATGAAATTTTGGGCATGGAGTCATCTTTATCTGAACATGTGCCTAAATGGTCAAACTTTTCACTTTTGTTTCTGATTTAGCCACTAGGGGGCGCAATGCATGTAATCACTGTTTTGCTAATAACTCAAAAATTTGAAACCTGATTTAGATGCGGTTTTTTACATAATGTTCCTTGTTGACAGCCCAATCAAATATGATGGAAATCTCATCATCGAGTACGGGAAAAAAATTGTTCTAGGAGAGGTTGAATGTTCGAACCTTGGAAAAAAGTGAAATAATGAGGGTAGGTCTACGAAAAACCTTCCCACTTTTGTTAGAGATCAGATAGAAGAATTCTGTTTGCTGCATACGATTTGCAAGACATATATGCACAAAATATATGGGGTGGCGAATTTAGGAAATGCGTGGTTTGTCCTCTAGAAAAGGTCAAACTTCACTAAATTTTAGGAAAAATTAAAATTTCAAAAACATGTTTTTGTCGCTCCTGACTTTATTTTCTGTTCATTCTTCATGATATTTTCACACAATATGTATTGTTATTGTTTGAAAGGGCCTCACAATAAAAAAATTACAAGAAATTTGAAAAGGTCAAGGTCATATTACGATTATTGTGTTTTTATTCGGCCACAAATAGCTCCAAAACTAAAAATATTTTATTGAGAGTATATGAACAAAAGTTTTAGTTCTTAAAGAGCTCTTTCCAGTGATGTTTAGTTTTTGAAGATCGGACTTGATTTGGTCATTATACGGCAGTCCAAAGTTTGATCCTTTTTTGGAATAATTGTAAATCAGGTTTTATGCTTCAAATTCTGATACACAAGAATAAATAGTTTGACTTGTGCGACTAGTATACTTGATTGAACTATTTGCTGCTTTGCTAGGTACCAAACAGTAAAATTTTAATCAATTTTCTATCTCATTTTGCCGCTAGGGGGCGCTTTTCTTGAAATCATTCTTTTGCTTATAACTGAAAAAGTTGAAGCCTGATCCAAATGCGGTTAATTGAATTATGTTCCTTGTTGATAGCCTAATAAAATATGATAGTTTCTAGGTATGAGTGACTGAAACATTTTGAGCTAGTAACGGAAGGTTGAAAGTTTGAATCTCGTAAAAAAAAACTGCAAATGAGGGTAGGTCTACGAAAAACCTATCCATTTTTGTTAGAAATCAGATAGAAGAATTCGGTTTGCTGCAAATGATTTGCAAGACATATACGCACAAAATATATGGGGTGGCGAATTTAAGAAATGCATGGTTTGTCCTCTAGAAAAAGGTCAAACTTCACTAAATTTTAGGAAAAATTAAAATTTTAAAAACATGTTTTTTTGTTGCTCCTGACTTTATTTTCTGTTCATTCTTCATGAAATTTTCACAAGTTATGTATTGTTATGTTTGAAAGGGCCTCACAATTAAAAAGTTAAAAAACATTGAAAAGGTCAAGGTCATATTTCGATAATTGTGTTTTTATTCGGCCCCAAATCTAAAAATATTTCATTGAGAGTATATGAACAAAAATTTTAGTTCTAAATAGTTCTTTCGTATAATGTTTAGTATTTGAAGATCGGACTTGATCTTTTCATTTTACGGCAATCCAAAGTTTGATCCTTTTTTGGAATAATTGTTATTCAGTTTTTATGCTTAAAATTGTGATATATAAGAAAAGAATGTTCGATTAGTGCGACTTATATACTTGTTTGAACTATTTGCTGCATTTCTAGGTACCTAATTGTAAAATTTTTATCATTTTTTTTTCTCATTTTGCCGCTAGAGGGCGCTTTGCTTAAAATCACTCTTTTGCCTATAACTCAAAACGTTAAAGTCTAATTGAAATGCGGTTTTCAGCATTTTGTTCCTTGTTGACAGCACCACAGAATGTGATGTGATGATAGGGTATGGGGAAATATTTGCGCTAGAGGAGTTTGAATGTTCTAACATTAAAAAAAACAACAAAAAAAAAAAACTGTGCAAATGAGAGTAGGTCTTCAAAAAACCTTTGCGTTCTGTTTCATATTAAAAATTTTGGCTGAGTTGAAATAAAGTGTTCAAGTTGATTAGGTTAAAAGCGAAAAAACGGTTAAAAAAAGATCAAATCTAGAACATACAATTAAATTTAGTAAAATATATTAAAAGAGCTATGGATAGTAGGTTTTAAACTTATATACGTGTTAATGTATGAATATATATATTTCAGATGAAATAAACTTAATTTATATTATTATTCAAGCACAATGAAAGTGTATATTGATTATGAATGTATTTATGCTATGTTTTTGCATGCACTGTTGTATATTTATGTTGGCCAAAGGCAATGTTTGTTGCCGATTTGCCTGAATAAAGTTGAGTTGAGTTGAGTTGATTATTAGACAAAAGCCAACAAAGTTTCGTTCTAGTTCACCCTGAGGCGTCTTCTGTACAAATATTTCTGTCAAAAAACAAAACAAAAAAACAAAAACAAAAAAAACTTGAGGGCTAAATATAAAACAAGCCATGAATGAAAACAATTTGTTTAGTCAGCCATTGCAGCAACATCACACATCCTCGTCGAAGAATGAGTGTTGCTCTATGAGATCTTCGTTCCGACTAATTCGTTGATAGTCTTCTAGACTTTCATAACACTGTTGACAACTCTTCAGATGAATTGTGAAATGTTGTGTCAACAACACCAATAATCGTTATTGCAATTGAATGTTTTATAGCAATCAAAAGCAGTAACGTGGAAAATATATAGGCCCTACGTGAAGAGAAATAATGCAAATAAGATTTAATTATTATTATTGTTGTTGTTGACTATGATGATGATGATAATGATGATGATGAATATGTTTAACATGACCCTTTAAAATTATAACAAATTGCTAAGGTTCGAGTGCCGGCAGTGTCACTCTTCTTTCTTATGTGAGGAAACCTTCCCACGGGTTTAGCCTACAGTAGGTCGTTGGAATGTACATTTCCTGTTATTAAAAGGACGTCGGTAAATGACAGTAATACTGTCACAACAATGTTATACTTAAGCACAATATTTAAATCGTTTTTATGTGTTCATAAAAATCAAATCACTTACAAAAGGTACAATTCAGTTGACAGTCGCTAGAGTCACATCCTCCCGGGGGAAGACATTCGTAGTTTTCCTCACAATCCTAGAGGAAAAAAATGCATGTTTATAACTTTCTATATTCCATATTAATATTAGTCGTATGTTTTCGGTATCAACAGGTGTCACGTGCTAATGGACGAAAACGAGGCTCTGTCGTGATTTTGCGCAAGAGCTGATCTCCAAATCTAACTTACATAGAAAAATCATATCATGTTTCCGAAAACACTGTATCTAGGGCGAATATAAACTTATTTATTTTACGCCTATTTGGATACAAGTTCTTACAACGTTTACTAATCCCACTCGACGGTTCCTGAGTTGGACCTGATTTTTATGAATAAATTTGTCCCCAACGGGGTTCCAACGGACAACCTTCAGATCCGAAGTCTAGTATGTTACCACTGGACCACGGAAATTGATACTGTAATCATTTGCGTATAGTAGCATACTGATTTTTTATAAATAGATCGATTCAGATATATATAAAGTGACAGTACGTTAAGTTTAAAAGCATTCTAACACTACAAGAATTATACAATAATAATTCAGATATAAAGTGTTTCTTTTTTTCAACGTCTTTTTTTTTCTCTCAAATTTGTTAAACAGCTAAAAACGAAGTTAAAATACATATACATACGTTGTAAAAACATTTTACGTACTTCCGTATTTACATTTTAAACGAGAGGTAGGGGGTGGGGGAGAGGCTCCGTGGTCGAAGGGGTAAGGTCGCTGATTTTAACACTCACTCAGTCCCTCACCGCGTGGTTCGAATCCCGGCAGGGTCATTTGGATTTTCATGTTAGGAAGCAGTTGGCTTGCGGTAGGTCGGTGGCTCTACCTGGATGCCTCCTCATCCTCCGATCTACAGCGACGCCTAACGTTAATGTTAAAAAAAGTTCCATGCTTATCATGTTTTTTTTTTTTTTTTTTTTTTTTTTTTTAATATTAAATTTGAATTATGATTGAACCCTAAACTTTGATTATTCCTCGGTGTATGATGGGGCTCTTCCTAAAGACGATTGGGTCTTGAACAGCGACTTCACCGATCACTTTGAACTGTGCCATTGTAGTTTATACACCATCAAAATGTGCAGTTCAATCCTGGATTAACGGTTAATGCCTACCGCATCTTCTTCACACGTATCTCCATTGGCCCCAGGAATCATCACCGATGGGACGGCTTCAATGACCACCAGGAATGCAAAGACCTAAAACAAGTTTGCACAGTAGAAATGTTACTCGACCAGACTGGCTTGTCGTTCGGCGGCTATCCCTCAATATATAAGAGGTCATGGTTTCCATCCCAGACATAAATATATACAATGGAGGTTGGCAAGCATCGGCATATTTTGCTTGCTTGGCGCTTTGTTCCAGGACTTATCGGTCCTGTGTAACGATAATGTGATTCGGTGAGGAATCATACCACTCGTCTGCGGTGTGTTATCGCTGTCCAAAAATGATTGAAAGACTGTCAATGTGACATTCAGTATGATGGTTAGGGGTGTGATACAGAGCCCTGAGAGCAGAAAAAATATACAGGAATATAAAAAAATGTGTAGAGGTTAAAAACAAAGTGCTGCCTGTGGCAGCACATTGAAATAGGCACGGCGGGAAAACAAAACTGAAAATAAAATTTATGTGGGTCAACAGGAAAACAATTTTTTTTTTACATAACCTTTATTGAGATGTGAACTTGTTTACGTAAGTATATATATATATATATATATATATATATATATATATATATATATAAGTACATGTGCATAAATGGAAAACTGGTGCCAAGACTTGAAGGGAATCTTAAAATGAAAAAAGACACACAATACGTAAAAATATTGAAACAAAGCCCTAATATACATATTTGGAGGACACAAAAAAGTTCTAAATTAAGAAGGCAAGAAAAATGTGCAGCCAGACCAGGACTAAAACCAGGGACCACTTACAAAAGTTTCCCACTGATAACAGTTACATATTCCTTGCCAATTTGGAATTCGTTGCAGGATTTACAGAGATCAAATTAATAATGTTCCTGATCATTGGAGATACTACATGTATAATGATCCCTTGTTCGGTGCAAAATAACCAAGTGAGAAAAATGTGAAGCCAGACCAAGATTTCAGCCTTGGACCCTTTGTTTAAAGGGCGATTGTTCTACTGGCTAAGTTAATGGACTGCTTACAACCGTCTGTGACTGATAAGTGTTACTTATTGGCACTACATAAGTTAGTTTACAGAAAAAAAGTGGATTGTGACTAGAAGGTTTTATAAAGTTTTACTGTGGTAAAAAATTAATACATGGATATTACAAATGATTTTAATATTCAGTTAAAGCAAAATAAGAATCTTATTACAAAAAAAACAATAAACATGTGATCCAAGTTTAAAAGCAAAATCTAAAAGAATTCAGTGAAAAAATGAGTAAGTACAAAAAGATTAATGAAGTAAGAAAGAGGGCATAATTAAATGTATATCAAAATCAAAGACAGAGTAATGTACTCTTGCCATGTACAAATAGAGATAATGGTCATAAACAGATATTTTTAAGTTTCAAAGCAATACCTCAAAGGTTTAAATGAAAAATGAGGTGGTGCTAATTCTTAAAAAAAAAAAAAAAAAAAAAAAAAAAAAATGGGAGAGAAATTAGATATTAGCAATGTTAATATTCTTTCTAAGTACAAAAATTATTATGCAAAAATATTTAAAAGAGTTACTGTTCCTGTTTGTACTTGGAATTTGAGGGACATACATTCCTGTTTCTACTAGTTGGTCTGCTGTTGATAAACACATTTGTAAAGTTTGAGAGACATTCATTTAGCGAAAGTGGAGATATTAGCAATGTTAAACAAAACTTAAAAAAAAAGTTCAAAAGGGCCATAAGTTTGCAAAAAATATTTGTAAAAGTTACTGTCCCTGTTTCTACTAGATGATCTGATGATGATCAAGGCATGTGCGAAGTTTGGGGCACATCCACTGAGTTAAAGTGGAGATAACGGCATTATTAAACAAAACTTTAACGTTTTTGTAATTCCAAAATGGGCTATAAATGAAAAAAATGGAAGAGTTGCAGTTCCTTTTTCTACTGATTGATCTCATGATGATCAAGCCATATATGAATTAGGGGGACATATATCGAGTAAAACTGGAGAAATAGCAATGTTAACAAAAGTTTAACATTTTTTCTAAGTCCAAAAGGCCATGTATATGCTAAAATATTTGGGAGAGTTACTGTTCCTGTTTCTACTGGTTGGTCTGATGATGATAAACACATGTGTGAAATTTGAGAGACATCCATTGAGTAAAGTGGAGATAACGGCATTATTAAACAAAACTTTAACGTTTTTGTAATTCCAAAATGGGCTATAAATGAAAAAAAATGGAAGAGTTGCAGTTCCTTTTTCTACTGGTTGATCTCATGATGATCAAGCCATATGTGAATTAGGGGGACATATATCGAGTAAAACTGGAGAAATAGCAATGTTAACAAAAGTTTAACATTTTTTTCTAAGTCCAAAAGGCCTTGTATATGCTAAAATATTTGGGAGAGTTACTGTTTCTGTTTCTACTGGTTGGTCTGATGATGATTAACACATGTGTGAAGTTTGAGAGACAACCGTTAAGTTATAGTGGAGATAATGTCAACGTTAAACAAATTCTGACGCCAGTACATTTATTCAAAATCCAAAAAGGGCCATAAATATGCAAAAATATTTGGAAGAGTTACTGTTTCTGTTTCTACTGGTTGGTCTGATGATGATAAACACATGTGTGAAGTTTGAGAGACAACCGTTAAGTTATAGTGGAGATAATGTCAACGTTAAATAAATTCTGACGCCAGTGTAACTACAATAGCTCATCCTATTCTTCAAAAAGTTGAGCTTACTACAATGAAAGAGAGTACATAGCCTGATTAGTCCATGTGAAGTTGCCAAAATTGTGAGAAAGTCATTGTACCAGAATTCAGAAAATAAGATGTGTCAAAACTACAACTTGAATATAATGTGAATTATGTTGTGGACATTTTTTAACAAAGAGCAATAACACATGATATCCATGTTATTGGTATAAGAACCATATATCATATGCTGTTTTAAATTTTAAGATATTTTAGTTGAAGTCAAAGATTTGACCATGAAAGTAAAGGGCCATTCTCCAGAATTTATTATAGCCTCATTTACAAGTCGACAATACATTTAACATATATCATCAACCTATCTAAATAAGAACAAAGTAATACTGCGGACATCATTTTCTAAAAAGCGAAACAACTCTGAAGAGAAGAGCTCTTCTTGGAAATAATTATTTGCAACATTAGACAATTTTAATAGAAACAAAGTGATGCTGCAGATTTTATTCTTTTTTTTTAAATTTAATAAAGACACAAATTCTGAAAGGAAAAGAGGCTCTAATAGAAAGATTTGCCTGCGACACATCCTTTCCAAGTCAATGATATATGTACCAAATATCATCAGCTTAATTTAAATATAAAGAGAATTATGTTCCAGGAAGGGAACACAATTTTTTAATAAAGGACGATAGAGGGCAGAATACCATACACCTAATTTTAACATTTCAGGCCACTTGATTTGACCTGTTTACCTTCAGCAGCAACAAATGCTCAGAGCTTTTATACAGATTATAATTAATAGAAAATAAGATCTCATTTTCCATGGGATCAATAACTAAATAGAATTGCAGGAAAGGACCATGACATTATCATTAGGGAAAATGTATTTCTGAACACTAGCTTCAGAATGATTTTGAATTTAACTCTATATATGAAGAGTACATACAGAAACTAGCTACCCTCACTTAAGACATCATTTTAGCAATGTGGTAGAGAACTTTAGGTGATTTGAATTATAAATAATTCAATTTAAATTTGTCAAATTAAATTAAATTGGCCTTTGGGGGAGAGACAACTTAATTTTAGCAATGACAGTAGATAGCCATGAGGTGGCAATTTGTAACAGATTAAAATTGTATTATTCTGGCCCTTTGTTTCAAGGAACAGGATTTTTAAATTTTTCAAAATCAAAATTTGATGGTTGCCAATGCAAACAACAAATGGGCACCCTACAAGTAGTTTCAGAAAATATAATTGTCTTTTAAAGCAAATTGTTGCCATCAGAAGATGGAACACAAGGTGATCAGAATAGCTCACCTTGAGCTTAATGTGCTATGTTTAACTAAGAAGGGTCATGCTAAGGACACATCATTTTAAGTCATTGATTCATATTCCAAAAAAGGAACGTAGAATAGTGTTATTTTAGTTATTTTAATTTAAAGAGAATCAGTTTGGTCCAAAAAAACCCACAAAAAAACAACAACAGAAAAAATGGAAACAAACTGATGTGCTTACACTTTAGAAGGATGACTGACAATCTGGAATGGTCCCCCATATTTTCTCTTCAATAAGCAAATCTATAAGTTCAATTTTTTTTTACAGAATTTGTTTTTACATTTCAGAGCATGAGATTAAATACCATTTGCTATAAGAACATTCATGAAAAATATTTTAATCACTAGGTCAATAAATACGGGAGTTTTAAACCTTCTGAACTTTTAGTTAAGAGAAATCTGAGTTGAAGTGTTGTGAAACGCTAGAAAGGAGCCGTTCACCTATGTAAGTCAAGAAACCCTCTCCAAATACCAAGTCTTTATCTTGGTATAACATTCCACACAGTGTTCAGTTGGGTAGTAAACATGCATCAACAGGGCTCAAATTTAATATTTTTCCCACCCTGGACATCTTTCATTTTGATGATTAAAATCAACATCAGACGCGTTTCCATTGGAAACCGAGACTAAAAAAGGCTTCCAATGTCATTACGAGGGTGTGGAAAACTTTAATTGTCATTCCAGAAAGTTTTACTTATCTTTAGGAAAGCCAAAATTAAAGAAATCTGATAAAAGTCTATTTGGCCCGGGAAACAAGAAACTGAATGTCTTAGGTTTCTTCAAAGAAACTGTATCAAGCGAAACAATGTACTCAGTAGAGGAAATATTTGTTGTGCGTGGCATTGACCGATGCCTACTAGGCAGACCTGCAATTATGAGTTTGAATTTGGTCAAACTTAACGTAAATGAAATAAACTCAGTAGAGTCAGTTAAGCGCACCCATCCTAAATTGTTTAGGGAACTAGGTCAGTTAGACGGGGCGTACCGTATTTCCCTAAATGAGGGGGCCCAGCCGTATGCTTTAGCCGTGCCTAGACGTGTACCTATTCCATTGCTTCCAAAGGTCAAAGCTGAACTTGAAAGAATGGAAAAGTCAGGGGTCATTTTCAAAGTTGATCAAAGTACTGATTGGTGTGCAGGAAAAGTCTGTGTACCCAAAACCGATGGTAACGTTAGAATATGCATTGACCTCACGCGGCTAAATAAGAGTCGACGCGAAAACTATCCCTTACCGGTTATAGACCAAAGCTTAGGACAGCTGGCAGGGGCAAAGTATTTTAGCAAGCTAGATGCTAATAGTGGATTTTGGCAGGTTAATCTTGCACCTGAGTCAATTACTGACAACATTCATAACGCCATTCGGTAGGTTTGCATTTAAAAGACTACCTATGGGGCTTAGCAGCAGTTCTGAATACTTTCAGAAGCGCATGTCGCAGATTATTGAAGGCATAGAAGGAGTTATATGCCAGACTGACGACGTTCTAGTTTACGGGCGGACAAGTGAAGTCAAGACTTACCAACCCCCCACAAACGTACACACTGTACGTATCTTTATGACAGACAGTATGTTTTGACAGAAGCTCCTGTTTTGGCACTGTATGATCCAAACAGGGAGACTACTCTTATGACAGACAGTTCAGGCTTTTCTACCGGAAATGTAGTGCTTCAGAAAGAAGACGATGGGGAGCTAAAACCAGTTTTATATGCTTCAAGGTCATTGACACCTACTAAACAAAGGTATTCGACCATAGAGAAAGCAGCTCTCGGGGTTACCTATGGGTGTGAAAAACACAAAGACTTATTGATAGGAAAAGCCTTCATTATTGTGACCGATCATAAGCCCTTAGTACCCTTAGACGTTGATGTTGTGCGCATGCGCGAAAATGGTGGTTGGATTTTTTCAGCGCAGTGAAAATTTTACAAATATTCAATTATTTTGGAGATTTATGATTCCTAAATGATATAAACTTGCACATAAAGGACACCTAACACAAGTTCTTTGTTGTTCGTCGTGTTTGTTGATGGGGAAACGCGGTCATGATACCATTACGCCACCTGAAAAGCCTGTGACAGCCAAGACAAAGAAAAAAAAGGGCGCCAAAACGGACCAAACGAACAATATGGCACAACGGTCTACCGGTGGTCAAAACATCACAGGTATATATGTGTACCACGCCTATGGTTAACATGAACTCAAATACGAACAACCACATTGGACAGTCCCCTCAGTCAGTTGTTTACCCTCAAGTGTTTCAATATCCGCAATATATGAGTGGTGCCATCAATGGAGCTTCACCAATGTTAAGTCAACCAATAAACAATGTATTTCCTGGAAATGATACCTTGCAAGTCATTTTGGGTAAACTTGAATTTATGGAGCAACAATTAGTTAAGCTTGACAAGATCGAGACAATGGTGAGCGAAATAACGGTCAGGCTGGATAACATGGACTGAGGTAGAGACAAGTCAAAAATTCTTAAGTGATCAGTATGAAGATGTATCCATAAAAGTAGTTAATAATTCATCTGATATTGATATTGAAAAAGCACAGAAAGAAATAAAATTCCTCACGTGCGAAAATCAAAAACTTAGGAAAACAAATGAAGTGATCGCCGATGACCTTGTGGATTTGAAATGCCGTTCAATGAGGGACAACCTACTTTTTTTCGGGATCCTGAAGGTTTAAATACCACATCCAGTACGAGCATCTCTCAGGATACCAGCGCAGACACAGAGCACGGAGCTACCGGTAACCCAGTCAGCGCTTCACCACATACTGGGATTGAAGATTGTGAATCACGTGTATACCATTTTTGTGAGACTGTGTTGAATATATCTGATGTGAAGTCAAAGGTTAGAATTGACAGAGCTCACAGGGTCGGTAAATTTTACCCATACAAAACTAGGCCAATCGTAGCTAAATTTCAAGATACGGCGTCTAAAATGGCAATAAAAGATGCGTTACGAAAAGTTAACCTGAGAAGCACAGCCTACAATGTCACGGATCAATACCCTCCCGAAGTTCAACAGAGGCGACGTGAACTCATTCCCGTTATGTCACAAGCCCGGAAGGACGGTAAGAAGGCCGTTCTTATCCGAGACAAACTGTATGTAAACAACCAGCTGTACTCGGCCAAACCTACGTCTTCTACTGTAGAGTGCTAGGGATCACCAGAAAAGTGTGACCTTAGATTATTATCTTGGAACATTGAAGGTGTCGCACAATGCTTGAGGGATGAAGACTTTTTGAATATTGTATTTAGCAATGACATTGTTTTTTTTATCAGAAACATGGCAGAAAAAGCAATAAATGGTAACTGTAAAAGGGGACATGGTGGGGTCTGTTTATACTACAATGAACAATTAAAGGGGGGTATTGAGGTTGTTGAAACAGATCAGAATGGTATTATCTGGATTAATGTGTCGTGACTTTTTTCGTCTTGATCAAGATCTTTATTTCTGTTTTACATATGTGCCACCGAATAATTCTGTCTATTTTAATATGCATCAAATTGGGTTTTTTGAGGCTCTTGAACAGGGAATTAGAAAGTTCTCTCAATATGGGAAAGTCTCAATTATGGGTGATATGAACGCTCGTTGTGGTAACAGGGTTGATTTTCTCGCAGATGGGTCAGACAGATATATAAATAATCTAGGTGATATCGACTTTGATTTTTCTGAACTGCCTACTCGTAAGTCGCTTGATACTGTTACCAACTCTTCAGGTTTGAAACTCTTGGATATATGTTTGGGATGTGACCTTAAGATTATAAATGGGAGATTTGGTGAGGATGCTGGTATTGGGAATTATACATATATATCAAATATTGGTAAAAGCCTAATTGATTACGCTTTAATGTCGTACCAGTTATTCAGCCTGATAAAGGACTTCCGGGTTCTTGATCATGAATAATTTTCGCCACATGCACCAATACAGCTTGTCCTACATAGTAGACATGGGAATCCCGTGCTAAGTAATACAAACAAAGTAGAAGAGAGACTTGCGTGGGATGATAATAAATGTGACCTGTATAGAAGCCACATTCAAATTAGAATTGTAAATTTTCAATCAATTGTAAATGATGTAGAACATGGAGTTATTGACTTTGATGATGGAGTAAATAATATATCAAAACTATTATATGATGAAGCATTTAAAAATATTTGGTCAAACAAAGAATGTAAACACAGTAAAAGAATCAAACAAAAAAAGAAAATTTCAAAGCCCTTGGTTTGAAAAAGCTCGATATGAATATAAAAAGGCTAATAGAATATATCGGTCATCTCATTCGCCTTCTGATTGTGACACTATGATAAACAAAAGGCGTCTGTACAGACAGGTTAAACGCCGGGCACGTTTTAATTATAGTGTAAAACAAAGAAATAAAATGAATAATTTAGCAAAATGTAACCCACAGCAATTTTGGAAGGAAATCAAAAAGATAAATAAAGTTAAAAATAATGGTTGTAAACTTTCAAGTAGTCAATTTTATGATCATTTTCAAAAACTGTTCTCAGATGAAAATATATTTGATAATGAGACTGTTGAGGAGGAGTTAAACAGAATTGAGTCTAATTTATTTTCTGATAACTTTTTAGATTCAGACATTACAATAAATGAAATAAATAATGCTATAAAATCACTTAAAAGGGGAGAAAAGTAGCGGTAGTGATCGTTTAATACCAGAAATATTTATTGCATGTAAAGAAGAGATTGTACCTATTTTGTGCAGTTTATTTAATTATATTTATAAGAACGGAGTGTATCCAGTAAACTGGTCAAAAGGAATTATAGTCCCTGTTCCAAAAAAGGGAAATTTAGAAGATGTTGACAATTATAGGGGAATAACGCTTACAAGTATATTCTCAAAACTTTTTTTTGTTGTATTGGATAGTAGAATTCGCAAATGGGTTGATGATAAAAAATTACTTAGTGAAAATCAATTTGGTTTTTGTAAAAATAAAGGTACAGTTGATTGTATATTTGTTTTAAATTCAGTGATTGATAAAATCATCAATAATGATAAAAGTAAACTGTATTGCACATTCATAGACTTCCGTAAAGCTTTTGACTGTGTATATCGTAACGGAATATGGTTCAAACTGTTCGAAATTGGCGCATCTTCTAAAGTTGTTAAAATTTTAAAGAGTATGTATGAAAACGTCAAACTTTGTGTCAGAGTAAACGGTTCATTAACTGATTATTTTGATAGTTATATGGGAGTGAAGCAGGGAGAACCTCTTTCACCATTGCTATTTATACTGTTTATAAATGATTTAAATGAATATTTAAAGGATAATGTCAAGGACGCGTTTACTATTGATGAACTACAAATATATCTTTTACTATTTGCAGATGATACAGCTATATTTTCACGAACTAAAGAAGGATTACAGCATTTACTTAACAAGTTTCATAATTATTGTAACAAATGGGGTTTGACAGTTAATACTGAGAAAACTGTAGTTATGGTGTTCAAAAAGGGTAATAAATTTAGAATATTGAAATGTTTTATGGAGACCGCTTGCTTAAGGTAGTTAAAACATTTACATACCTAGGCGTAAAGTTATCTTCAAATGGCAAGTTTTATCAAGCTCAAAAGCATTTGTCAAGCCAAGCTATCAAAGCTCTCTTTTCACTTAATTCTTTATTTGAAAATGTTTCTTTAAGTATTTCTGAAAAAGTAAAATTGTTCGACTCTATGATTGGACCAATTTTAAATTATGGTTCTGAAATTTGGGGATTTCACAGTGCCAATGACATTGAAAGGGTTCACTTAAAATTTCTAAAGCAAATTTTAGGAGTAAGGCAACAGACTACTAATAATATGGTTCTTGGTGAATTTGGTCGCTTTCCTTATACTATCATGAGAAAAATAAGAATAATTAAGTATTGGTTTAAAATAATTAAATCACCTCAATCATTAATGTATAAATTATATGGGATGAAAAACAGTAATGGGAATTTATTAAATACATGAGTTTAATAGAAACATTCTTATAGATTGGATAATATCTTCAGTCATGGTAAGTAGAAAAAAAATACTATAAATGTTTTAAAACAGATTTCAAAGCTGAAGCATACTTGAATATTATTAATAATTCAAAATATAGATGTTCCTTATCTAGATTTCGCTGTTCGGTTCATAAATTAGCTATTGAAAGGGAAAATAAAATATAATCTTTCAAAATATATATACTTTGCAATGAAAAAAAGGGACGGTAGTCTATAACCAAAATATCATACATCTTTCATATGATTTAATAATATAACAGTTTAACTGAAGTGTTACAACAATATTTAACCTATATTTAAACTCATTGTATTTAACTTCTTCAAGCATCACAATATTATTTGTATGTACCATTTTAATATTATTCCTACCTAGAATTTGAGGAAAATAGTTATTTAATTTCTTTTATTTCAGCCACAGATGATACTATAATTGTAATACAAATATTAATGACCTAAATTTGTAAAATATGTCGATTGCATGATGAATTTCAATGTGTGTGTGTGTGTATATATATATATATATATATATATATATATATATATATTACTTATTACTATTATTTATTTATGTATTTATTTATCTTTAATAACCTAAATCCAACCGCTAAAGATGTATTGTTTTGTTTTTGGCTATGTACACAACTTGTATTTGCCAATAATACATTTTGACTTGACTTTAGTACCACTCCTTGGTAAAAAAGACTTGAGTGAGTTACCAGTTCGAATACAGCGATTCAGGTTGAGACTGATGTGATTCTCGTACACAATTAGACATGTCCCTGGTAAACAATTAATCATACCAGACTTACTTAGCAGAAACCCCACATGTGACAGTTTGACATTTGGTAAAATTGTACTGAAACTGAGATGTTTGTTGATTCAGTTGTGAGAGCCTTGCCTGCTACAGACAAAAGACTGCAGGAAATAATGTCAAAGCAAAGGTCAGATTATGTCTGCAAAAAGTTAATAGACTTTACCCAAATTGGGTGTCCTGATTCAAAGCAATGTGGAGTTTCGAAACTATATTGGAAGTTTCAATCAGAAATTACTCTGAATAATGGCCTGTTAATGAGAAATGACAGACTAATTATCCCGGCAGAAATGAAAAGAGATTTTGTCAAGGTTACATGAAGCCCATCAGGGTATTACCAAGTGCAGATCAAGGGCGAAAGAATCAGTTTGGTGGCTCGGAATAAGTGCCGACATTGAAAATCCCGTGAAGGCATGTGACATTTGCTCGAAAATGCAAAATGAGAAAAAAGAGCCAATGATAGCAACACCTTTTCCAGAAAGATGTTGGTCAAAGTTAGGATAGATTATTATTCACGCTATACTAGTATCGAACTAGCGAAACTCAGTTCGCTGTCATCCGCAGCAGTTGTAGGGCATTCCAAATCTATATTATCGCGCCACGGCCTGTGTGATACTAGAGTAACTGATGGAGGTCCTCAGTACGCTTCAGATACTTTCAACAAGTTTTGTTCTGATTACGGTATCAAACACATAACCTCCAGTCCAAAGTACCCAATGGGAAATTCAGAAGCTGAACGTGCAATACAGATTGTAAAACGTCTATTGAATTCATGCAATGATCCATACCTAGCCATGTTGACTTATCGGGCAACACCATAACAAAATGGGCTGTCACCCAGAGGTGTGTGAAGTTAGCGCGTAGATCGTAGATCGAAACTATAACTAATTTTCTTTGTCGATCTGGGTCGTAGATCGTAGCCCAACCATTGAAATAAACCAAAATAAATGGTTGAGCTGGATCGTAGATCGTAGCTCAACCATTGAAAATGTTGATGAATGGTTGAGCTGGGTCGTAGATTGTAGCTCAACCATTGAAATAAACCAATATAGTTGGTTGAGCTGGATCGTAGATCGTAGCTCAACCATTGAAATAAACCAAAATAAATGGTTGAGCTGGATCGTAGATCGTAGCTCAACCATTGAAAAAGTTCATGGAATGGTTGAGCTGGGTCGTAGATTGTAGCTCAACCATTGAAATAAACCAATATAGTTGGTTGAGCTGGATCGTAGATCAACCATTGAAAATGTTGATGGAATGGTTGAGATGGATCGTAGATCGTAGCTCGACCATTGAAAACTTTCATGGAATGGTTGAGCTGGGTCGTAGATCGTAGCTCAACCATTGAAAATGTTGATGGAATGGTTTAGCTGGGTCGTAGATCGTAGCTCGACCATTGAAAATGTTTATGGAATGGTTAAACCAAGATTAATGGTTGATCTGGATCGTAGATCGTATTTTAGTCGTCGTCGGTAATTTTGTACTTGTCTGGAAAAATGAACTTGTCGGGAAAAATATATGTCGCTTTTTGTTAAGTATTAGTCGTAAACTAGTTATATATTTGTCTTCTTTGTCGGGATTATTGTACTTTTCGGAAAATTGCATTAGTCAGGAAAAAGTCGCATAATCAACCAATATTACATTGTCAGGAAACTTTTGTTCTTCGGGAAATATATTCTCGTCGGGAAAATTGCATTTGTCGGAAAAAAAATGCTTTCGTCGGGAAAAGGTTTCCTGAAAATCTTTGAATTGTCGGTAATATTCATTTCAAAATTTTTAGTTGTGAAAATTGTATTTTAATATTTTTATCTTCGTCGGGATTATTGTACTCGTAGGGAAAATTGCATTTGTCGGAAAAAAATGCTTTCGTCGGGAAAAGAGTTTCCTTCGAAAATCTTTGTACTTGTCGGGAATATTTCATTCGTCGGAAAAGTTTCCGTCGGGAATTTTGTCAGAAAAATTATTCATTCGTCGGAAAAGTTTCCGTCGGAAAAATTTATATGTCAGAAATTTATTATTAGTTGTGAAAATTGTATTTTGTCGGATTATTGTACTCGTCGGGAAAATTGCATTTGTCGGAAAAAAAATGCTTTCGTCGGGAAAAGAGTTTCCTTCGAAAATCTTTGTACTTGTCGGGAATATCTCATTCGTCGAAAAGTTTCCGTCGGGAAATTTTCTGTTCGTCGGGAAAAATTATATGTCGGGAATTTATTTAGTTGTGAAAATTGTATTTTGTCAATATTTTTATGTTCGTCGGGATTATTGTACTCGTCGGGAAAATAGCATTTGTCGGAAAAAATGCTTTCGTCGGGAAAGGAGTTTCCTTCGAAAATCTTTGTACTTGTCGGGAATATCTCATTCGTCAGAATAGCTTCCATCGGAAAATTTTTGTTCGCGGGATCTACGACCCAGCTCAACCATTCCATGAACATTTTCAGTGGTCGAGCTACGATCTACGATCCAGCTCAACCATTTATTTTGGTTTATTTCAATGGTTGAGCTACGATCTACGATCCAGCTCAACCATTTATATTGGTTTATTTGAATGGTTGAGCTACGATCTACGACCCAGCTCAACCATTCCATGAACATTTTCAATGGTCGAGCTACGATCTACGATCAAGTCAACCATTTATCTTGGTTTATTTCAATGGCTGAGTTTCGACCCAGGTCGACAAAGAAAATTAGTTATAGTGTTGATTTACGACCTACGATCTATGCGCTAACTTCACACACCTGTCACCCAGTCAATTATTATTTGGACGGCAAATAAACAGTACACTTCCTCAAACACCACAAAAGCTTGAACCAAAACCAAACTGATAAAGCAAAAAGAAGAGAGTTACCTACTGTCACGATGCCACTTGCGATGAAGTGGAAGACTTAATTTTTGGGGTTAGATGCAACCAAAACTGATACAATGTAGTTTACAATAATATTTAATAAACAAAAAAAAAAACAAGTTGACAAGATATTTATATGCTGATTACACAATGATCTTTCAAATTTAAGCAGGTCTTTCATAAGTAACAAATGTTAGTCTTCTGATTCACTAATGTTTACAGTCTTCTGTTGGGTGCACAGTTTATAAATTTTCTCTTTATCCAACCGTTAGACGTACACAGCTACTGGACAAGAAACAACTACCGTACATATACACATAAAAGCACGGTATCGCAGGCAGGCATAGCTTATTAAACTTATTATCTTTATTTATAATAAATAGACAAAATAAAGCATGGGCTACAGATATATCAAAAACTTATCGGTCGCGGTGGTGGGTGGTTAGAGCGTCCGCCCCGGAATCCTGGGGTCCTGGGTTCGATCTCGAGCCGCGATATACCAAAGCCGTAAAAAAATGGTACTGGAACAGTTCCCTTGCTTTGCGCTCAGCATATAGGGGTAGTTCTAGGTTTGGTAAACCCGTTGCCGGGGTAATGTGACTGGTTGAGTTATCAGCACTTGTCTACGGCGTGATATCGCAGTGTTGCAGCACTATATCTGTCTCATGAAGACAAAATTCCCAAAATGAGCGAAATACGGTCGGTGGATGTTAAAGTCAATCAATCAAACAAACAAACAAAGCTCAAATACCGACAATACATCGATTTGTTTATTTACTTGAAGTGATCTTGTGCGTTAATGAATTATTCCATTAGAATGCCGAACGTATATTTTATATCATAAGCAAGTGTTATTAAAATCGATTTAACTTTCCTAAATTGAAAGAGCACCTTTTATTTCGTCGAATCTTTTTGTCGTAACTATCAAGGGGGGGGGGGGGGGGGGGGGGGGGGGGGGGGGGGGGGGGGTACTCTAACGATCTCACAGCATGAACTTAAGCAAGTATATCAATAATTAAATTTGAGTGTCGATACGAAATCGGCAAATATCGACAGTAACTTTGTTTGTAGTATAACAGTGAACATTATATACTGCAACTAAGGCCAAGTTGAATCGGAATTAGGTTTTCGCCTCTGCAGGGCGAAAACCTATTGTTCTTCTTCTGTTGATTTGTTTTTTTTTTTATTTTTATTATTTTTCCAATTCCACCCATTTTTGTGTCCAGCCTAGCAGCCAGATGAAAAAAGCTACAGCTATGAAATTTTGGGCATGGAGTCATCTTTATCTGAACATGTGCCTAAATGGTCAAACTTTTCACTTTTGTTTCTGATTTAGCCACTAGGGGGCGCAATGCATGTAATCACTGTTTTGCTAATAACTCAAAAATTTGAAACCTGATTTAGATGCGGTTTTTTACATAATGTTCCTTGTTGACAGCCCAATCAAATATGATGGAAATCTCATCATCGAGTACGGGAAAAAAATTGTTCTAGGAGAGGTTGAATGTTCGAACCTTGGAAAAAAGTGAAATAATGAGGGTAGGTCTACGAAAAACCTTCCCACTTTTGTTAGAGATCAGATAGAAGAATTCTGTTTGCTGCATACGATTTGCAAGACATATATGCACAAAATATATGGGGTGGCGAATTTAGGAAATGCGTGGTTTGTCCTCTAGAAAAGGTCAAACTTCACTAAATTTTAGGAAAAATTAAAATTTCAAAAACATGTTTTTGTCGCTCCTGACTTTATTTTCTGTTCATTCTTCATGATATTTTCACACAATATGTATTGTTATGTTTGAAAGGGCCTCACAATAAAAAATTACAAGAAATTTGAAAAGGTCAAGGTCATATTACGATTATTGTGTTTTTATTCGGCCACAAATAGCTCCAAAACTAAAAATATTTTATTGAGAGTATATGAAACAAAAGTTTTAGTTCTTAAAGAGCTCTTTCCAGTGATGTTTAGTTTTTGAAGATCGGACTTGATTTGGTCATTATACGGCAGTCCAAAGTTTGATCCTTTTTTGGAATAATTGTAAATCAGGTTTTATGCTTCAAATTCTGATACACAAGAATAAATAGTTTGACTTGTGCGACTAGTATACTTGATTGAACTATTTGCTGCTTTGCTAGGTACCAAACAGTAAAATTTTAATCAATTTTCTATCTCATTTTGCCGCTAGGGGGCGCTTTTCTTGAAATCATTCTTTTGCTTATAACTGAAAAAGTTGAAGCCTGATCCAAATGCGGTTAATTGAATTATGTTCCTTGTTGATAGCCTAATAAAATATGATAGTTTCTAGGTATGAGTGACTGAAACATTTTGAGCTAGTAACGGAAGGTTGAAAGTTTGAATCTCGTAAAAAAAAACTGCAAATGAGGGTAGGTCTACGAAAAACCTATCCATTTTTGTTAGAAATCAGATAGAAGAATTCGGTTTGCTGCAAATGATTTGCAAGACATATACGCACAAAATATATGGGGTGGCGAATTTAAGAAATGCATGGTTTGTCCTCTAGAAAAAGGTCAAACTTCACTAAATTTTAGGAAAAATTAAAATTTTAAAAACATGTTTTTTTGTTGCTCCTGACTTTATTTTCTGTTCATTCTTCATGAAATTTTCACAAGTTATGTATTGTTATGTTTGAAAGGGCCTCACAATTAAAAAGTTAAAAAACATTGAAAAGGTCAAGGTCATATTTCGATAATTGTGTTTTTATTCGGCCCCAAATCTAAAAATATTTCATTGAGAGTATATGAACAAAAATTTTAGTTCTAAATAGTTCTTTCGTATAATGTTTGTATTTGAAGATCGGACTTGATCTTTTCATTTTACGGCAATCCAAAGTTTGATCCTTTTTTGGAATAATTGTTATTCAGTTTTTATGCTTAAAATTGTGATATATAAGAAAAAGAATGTTCGATTAGTGCGACTTATATACTTGTTTGAACTATTTGCTGCATTTCTAGGTACCTAATTGTAAAATTTTTATCATTTTTTTTTCTCATTTTGCCGCTAGAGGGCGCTTTGCTTAAAATCACTCTTTTGCCTATAACTCAAAACGTTAAAGTCTAATTGAAATGCGGTTTTCAGCATTTTGTTCCTTGTTGACAGCACCACAGAATGTGATGTGATGATAGGGTATGGGGAAATATTTGCGCTAGAGGAGTTTGAATGTTCTAACATTAAAAAAAACAACAAAAAAAAAAAACTGTGCAAATGAGAGTAGGTCTTCAAAAAACCTTTGCGTTCTTTTTTAAAAATTTGGTTATGAAATAAAGTGTTTTTTACTCTTATATGTCCAAAATTAGAGATTTACGTGCTATTATTTGTCTAAATTTATGTCATTCCCTACCATAAATAAATTTCTTCATTAATGAGATCAAACTCTAGACACATACAATTAAATTAGAAAATATATTAAAGCTTGGATAGTAGGTTTTAAACTTATATACGTGTTAATGTATGAATATATATATTTCAGATGAGATAAATTAATTATATTATTATTCAAGCACAATGAAAGTGTATATTGATTATGAATGTATTTATGCTATGTTTTTGCATGCACTGTTGTATATTTATGTTGGCCAAAGGCAATGTTTGTTGCCGATTTGCCTGAATAAAGTTGAGTTGAGTTGAGTTGATTATTAGACAAAAGCCAACAAAGTTTCGTTCTAGTTCACCCTGAGGCGTCTTCTGTACAAATATTTCTGTCAAAAAACAAAACAAAACAAAACAAAAACAAAAAAAACTTGAGGGCTAAATATAAAAAAAGCCATGAATGACAACTATTTGTTTAGTCAGCCATTGCAGCAACATCACACATCCTCGTCGAAGAATGAGTGTTGCTCTCTGAATCTTCGTTCCGACTAATTCGTTGATAGTCTTCTAGACTTTCATAACACTGTTGACAACTCTTCAGATGAATTGTGAAATGTTGTGTCAACAACACCAATAATCGTTATTGCAATTGAATGTTTTATAGCAATCAAAAGCAGTAACGTGGAAAATATATAGGCCCTACGTGAAGAGAAATAATGCAAATAAGATTTAATTATTATTATTATCGTTGTTGTTGATTATGATGATGATGATGATGATGATGAATATGTTTAACATGACCCTTTAAAATTATAACAAATTGCTAAGGTTCGAGTGCCGGCAGTGTCACTCTTCTTTCTTATGTGAGGAAACCTTCCCACGGGTTTAGCCTACAGTAGGTCGTTGGAATGTACATTTCCTGTTATTAAAAGGACGTCGGTAAATGACAGTAATACTGTCACAACAATGTTATACTTAAGCACAATATTTAAATCGTTTTTATGTGTTCATAAAAATCAAATCACTTACAAAAGGTACAATTCAGTTGACAGTCGCTAGAGTCACATCCTCCCGGGAGAAGACATGCGTAGTTTTCCTCACAATCCTAGAGGAAAAAAATGCATGTTTATAACTTTCTATATTCCATATTAATATTAGTCGTATGTTTTCGGTATCAACAGGTGTCACGTGCTAATGGACGAAAACGAGGCTCTGTCGTGATTTTGCGCAAGAGCTGATCTCCAAATCTAACTTACATAGAAAAATCATATCATGTTTCCGAAAACACTTTGTAAACTAGGGCGAATATAAACTTATTTATTTTACGCCTATTTGGATACAAGTTCTTACAACGTTTACTAATCCCACTCGATGGTTCCTGGGTTGGACCTGATTTTTATGAATAAATTTGTCCCCAACGGGGTTCCAACGGACAACCTTCAGATCCGAAGTCTAGTATGTTACCACTGGACCACGGAAATTGATACTGTAATCATTTGCGTATAGTAGCATACTGATTTTTTATAAATAGATCGATTCAGATATATATAAAGTGACAGTACGTTAAGTTTAAAAGCATTCTAACACTACAAGAATTATACCATAATAATTCAGATATAAAGTGTTTCTTTTTTTCAACGTCTTTTTTTTTCTTTCAAATTTGTTAAACAGCTAAAAACGAAGTTAAAATACATATTCATACGTTGTAAAAACATTTTACGTACTTCCGTATTTACATTTTCAACGAGAGGTAGGGGGTGGGGGAGAGGCTCCGTGGTCGAAGGGGTAAGGTCGCTGATTTTAACACTCACTCAGTCCCTCACCGCGTGGTTCGAATCCCGGCAGGGTCATTTGGATTTTCATGTTAGGAAGCAGTTGGCTTGCGGTAGGTCGGTGGCTCTACCTGGATGCCTCCTCATCCTCCGATCTACAGCGACGCCTAACGTTAATGTTAAAAAAAGTTCCATGCTTATCATGTTTTTCTTTTTTTTTTTTTTTTTTTTTTTTTTTTTAATATTAAATTCGAATAATGATTGAACCCTAAACTTTGATTATTCATCGGTGTATGAGCTTTATTTAGGGCTCTCCCGAAGGACGGTTGGGTCTTGAACAGCGACTTCACCGATCACTTTGAACTGTGCCAATGTAGTTTATACACCATCAACATGTGCAGTTCAATCCTGGATTAATGGTTAATGCCTACCGCATCTTCTTCACACGTATCTCCATTGTCCCCAGGACTTTTCACCGATGGGGCGGCTTCAATGACCACCAGGAATGCAAAAACCTAAAACAAGTTTGCACAGTAGAAATGTTACTCGACCAGACTGGCTTGTCGTTCGGCGGCTATCCCTCAACATATAGAGGTCATGGTTTCGATCCCAGACATAAATATGGACAATGGAGGTTGGTAAGCATCGGCATATCTTGCTTGCTTGGCGCTTTGTTCCAGGACTTATCGGTCCTGTGTAACGATAATGTGATTCGGTGAGGAATCATACCACTCGTCTGCGGTGTGTTATCGCTGCCCGAAAATGATTGAAAGACTGTCAATGTGACATTCAGTATGATGGTTAGGGATGTGATACAGAGCCCTGAGAGCAGAAAAAATATACAGGAATATAAAAAAATGTGTAGAGGTTAAAATAAAGGAATAATGCCAGGAAAACTGTACCGCAACATCGAATACCGAAATTCAAATAAGTATACAAGTACAAAAGTGCTGCCTGTGGCAGCACATTGAAATAGGCACGGCGGGAAAAAAAACTGAAAATAAAATTTATGTGGGTCAACAGGAAAACAATTTTTTTTTTACATAACCTTTATTGAGATGTGAACTTGTTTACGTAAGTATATATATATATATATATATATATATATATATATATATATATATATATAAGTACATGTGCATAAATGGAAAACTGGTGCCAAGACTTGAAGGGAATCTTAAAAATGAAAAAAGACACACAATACGTAAAATTATTGAAACAAAGCCCTAATATACATATTTGGAGGACACAAAAAAGTTCTAAATTAAGAAGGCAAGAAAAATGTGCAGCCAGACCAGGACTAAAACCAGGGACCACTTACAAAAGCTTCCCACTGATAACAGTTACATATTCCTTGCCAATTTGGAATTCGTTGCAGGATTTACAGAGATCAAATTAATAATGTTCCTGATCATTGGAGATACTACATGTATAATGATCCCTTGTTCGGTGCAAAATAACCAAGTGAGAAAAATGTGAAGCCAGACCAAGATTTCAGCCTTGGACCCTTTGTTTAAAGGGCGATTGTTCTACTGGCTAAGTTAATGGACTGCTTACAACCGTCTGTGACTGATAAGTGTTACTTATTGGCACTACATAAGTTAGTTTACAGAAAATAGTGGATTGTGACTAGAAGGTTTTATAAAGTTTTACTGTGGTAAAAGATAAAACATTGTAAAAGAAAATCATATTTTTGTGCAATTTTTTCAAGAAGTAATTTTAATATTGCAGTTAAAGGCAAAATAAGAATCTCTGTATTATCAAAAAATACACAAGAACAATAAACATGTGATCCAAGTTTAAAAGCAAAATCTAAAAGAATTCAGTGAAAAAATGAGTAAGTACAAAAAGATTAATGAAGTAAGAAAGGGGGCATAATTAAATGTATGTCAAAATCAAAGACAGAGTAATGTACTCTTGCCATGTACAAATAGAGATAATGGTCATAAACAGATATTTTTAAGTTTCAAAGCAATACCTCAAAGGTTTAAATGAAAAATGAGGTGGTGCTAATTCTTAAAAAAAAAAAAAAAAAAAAAAAAAAATAAAAAAAATGGGAGAGAAATTAGATATTAGCAATGTTAATATTCTTTCTAAGTACAAAACGGCCCATTATTATGCAAAAATATTTAAAAGAGTTACTGTTCCTGTTTGTCCTTGGAATTTGAGGGACATACATTCCTGTTTCTACTAGTTGGTCTGCTGTTGATAAACACATTTGTAAAGTTTGAGAGACATTCATTTAGCGAAAGTGGAGATATTAGCAATGTTAAACAAAACTTGAAAAAAAAGTTCAAAAGGGCCATAAGTTTGCAAAAAATATTTGTAAAAGTTACTGTCCCTGTTTCTACTAGATGATCTGATGATGATCAAGGCATGTGCGAAGTTTGGGGCACATCCACTGAGTTAAAGTGGAGATAACGGCATTATTAAACAAAACTTTAACGTTTTTGTAATTCCAAAATGGGCTATAAATGAAAAAATATTTGGGGAGAGTTACTGTTCCTGTTTCTACTGGTTGGTCTGATGATGATAAACACATGTGTGAAGTTTGAGAGACATCCATTGAGTAAAGCTGGAGATAAAAGCAATGTCAAACAAAAGTTTAACATTTATTCAAAATCCAAAAAGGGCCATAAATATGCAAAAATATTTGGAAGAGTTACTGTTTCTGTTTCTACTGGTTGGTCTGATGATGATAAACACGTGTGAAGTTTGAGAGACGACATCCATTGAGTAAAGCTGGAGGTAATAGCAATGTTAAACAAAAGTTTAACATTTATTCAAAATCCAAAAAGGGCCATAGATATGCAAAAATATTCGGAAGAGTTACTGTTTCTACTGGTTGGTCTGATGATGATAAACATATGTGTGAAGTTTGATGGACAACCGTTAAGTTATAGTGGAGATAATGTCAACGTTAAATAAATTCTGACGTCAGTGTAACTACAATAGCTCATCCTATTCTTCAAAAAGTTGAGCTTACAACAGTGAAAGAGAGTACATAGCCTGATTAGTCCATGTGAAGTTGCCAAAATTGTGAGAAAGTCATTGTACCAGAATTCAGAAAATAAGATGTGTCAAAACTACAACTTGAATATGATGTGAATTATGTTGTGGACATTTTTTAACAAAGAGCAATAACACATGATATCCATGTTATTGGTACAAGAACCATATATCATATGCTGTTTTAAATTTTAAGATATTTTAGTTGAAGTCAAAGATTTGACCATGAAAGTAAAGGGCCATTCTCCAAAATTTATTATAGCCTCATTTTAAAAAAAAAACTCTGAAGAGAAGTTATAATTATTTAACATTAGACAATTTTAATAGAAACAAAGTGATGCTGCAGATTTTATTCTTTTTTTTAAATTTAATAAAGACACCAATTCTGAAAGGAAAAGAGGCTCTAATAGAAAGATTTGCCTGCGACACATCCTTTCCAAGTCAATGATATATGTACCAAATATCATCAGCTTAATTTAAATATAAAGAGAATTATGTTCCAGGAAGGGAACACAATTTTTTAATAAAGGACGATAGAGGGCAGAATACCATACACCTAATTTTAACATTTCAGGCCACTTGATTTGACCTGTTTACCTTCAGCAGCAACAAATGCTCAGAGCTTTTATACAGATTATAATTAATAGAAAATAAGATCTCATTTTCCATGGGATCAATAACTAAATAGAATTGCAGGAAAGGACCATGGCATTATCATTAGGGAAAATGTATTTCTGAACACTAGCTTCAGAATGATTTAGAATTTAACTCTATATATGAAGAGTACATACAGAAACTAGCTACCCTCACTTAAGACATCATTTTAGCAATGTGGTAGAGAACTTTGAGGTGACCATTTGTGCCAAATGTAATTAAAATCTGACCATTAGTTACAAAGATTTTTTTATAAATATATAAACAATATAATTATTAGGAAACTAGCCATCTGGTGCTCCATTTTTAAGGAATAAACTTAAAGTAAGCAATTTGAAATTTGTGCAAATTGAAATTAAATTCTGGCCATTGCTTTCAGAGGGGGAAATATTAAGAGACAATATTAAGAGACAACTTAATTTTAGCAATGACAGTAGATAGCCATGAGGTGGCAATTTGTAACAGATGAAATTGTATTATTCTGGCCCTTTGTTTCAAGGAACAGGATTTTTAAATTTTTCAAAATCAAAATTTGATGGTTGCCAATGCAAACAACAAATGGGCACCCTACAAGTAGTTTCAGAAAATATAATTGTCTTTTAAAGCAAATTGTTGCCATCAGAAGATGGAACACAAGGTGATCAGAATAGCTCACCTTGAGCTTAATGTGCTATGTTTAACTAAGAAGGGTCATGCTAAGGACACATCATTTTAAGTCATTGATTCATATTCCAAAAAAGGAATGTAGAATAGTGTTATTTTAGTTATTTTAATTTAAAGAGAATCAGTTTGGTCCAAACAAAAACAAAAAACCCAGAAAAAATGGAAACAAACTGATGTGCTTACACTTTAGAAGGATGACTGACAATCTGGAATGGTCCCCCATATTTTCTCTTCAATAAGCAAATCTATAAGTTCAATTTTTTTTTTACAGAATTTGTTTTTACATTTCAGAGCATGAGATTAAATACCATTTGCTATAAGAACATTCATGAAAAATATTTTAATCACTAGGTCAATAAATACGGGAGTTTTAAACCTTCTGAACTTTTAGTTAAGAGAAATCTGAGTTGAAGTGTTGTGAAACGCTAGAAAGGAGCCGTTCACCTATGTAAGTCAAGAAACCCTCTCCAAATACCAAGTCTTTATCTTGGTATAACATTCCACACAGTGTTCAGTTGGGTAGTAAACATGCATCAACAGGGCTCAAATTTAATATTGGACCACCCTGGACATCTTTCATTTTGATGATTAAAATCAACATCAGACGCGTTTCCATTGGAAACCGAGACTAAAAAAGGCTTCCAAGGTCATTACGAGGGTGTGGAAAACTTTAATTGTCATTCCAGAAAGTTTTACTTATCTTTAGGAAAGCCAAAATTAAAGAAATCTGATAAAAGTCTATTTGGCCCGGGAAACAAGAAACTGAATGTCTTAGGTTTCTTCACAGAAACTGTATCAAGCGAAACAATGTACTCAGTAGAGGAAATATTTGTTGTGCGTGGCATTGACCGATGCCTACTAGGCAGACCTGCAATTATGAGTTTGAATTTGGTCAAACTTAACGTAAATGAAATAAACTCAGTAGAGTCAGTTAAGCGCACCCATCCTAAATTGTTTAGGGAACAAGGTCAGTTAGACGGGGCGTACCGTATTTCCCTAAATGAGGGGGCCCAGCCGTATGCTTTAGCCGTGCCTAGACGTGTACCTATTCCATTGCTTCCAAAGGTCAAAGCTGAACTTGAAAGAATGGAAAAGTCAGGGGTCATTTTCAAAGTTGATCAAAGTACTGATTGGTGTGCAGGAAAAGTCTGTGTACCCAAAACCGATGGTAACGTTAGAATATGCGTTGACCTCACGCGGCTAAATAAGAGTGTTCGACGCGAAAACTATCCCTTACCGGTTATAGACCAAAGCTTAGGACAGCTGGCAGAGGCAAAGTATTTTAGCAAGCTAGATGCTAATAGTGGATTTTGGCAGGTTAATCTTGCACCTGAGTCAATTACTGACAACATTCATAACGCCATTCGGTAGATTTGCATTTAAAAGACTACCTATGGGGCTTAGCAGCAGTTCTGAATACTTTCAGAAACGCATGTCGCAGATTATTGAAGGCATAGAAGGAGTTATATGCCAGACTGACGACGTTCTAGTTTACGGACGGACAAGTGAAGTCAAGACTTACCAACCCCCCACAAACGTACACACTGTACGTATCTTTATGGGCATGGTGACACAGCTAGGAAAATTCACTCCACTTCTAGCTGAATATTCCAAGCCTATACGAGATTTACTGAGCAGCAAAAATCAATTTTATTGGGGAACCGATCAGCAAAACGCCTTTGACAAGATCAAATGTATTTTGACAGAAGCTCCTGTTTTGGCACTGTATGATCCAAACAGGGAGACTACTCTTATGACAGACAGTTCAGGCTTTTCTACCGGAAATGTAGTGCTTCAGAAAGAAGACGATGGGGAGCTAAAACCAGTTTTATATGCTTCAAGGTCATTGACACCTACTGAACAAAGGTATTCGACCATAGAGAAAGCAGCTCTCGGGGTTACCTATGGGTGTGAAAAACACAAAGACTTATTGATAGGAAAAGCCTTCAATATTGTGACCGATCATAAGCCCTTAGTACCCTTAGACGTTGATGTTGTGCGCATGCGCGAAAATGGTGGTTGGATTTTTTCAGCGCTGTGAAAATTTACAAATATTCAATTATTTTGGAGATTTACGATTCCTAAATGATATAAACTTGCACATAAAGGACACCTAACACAAGTTCTTTGTTGTTCGTCGTGTTTGTTGATGGGGAAACGCGGTCATGATACCATTACGCCACCTGAAAAGCCTGTGACAGCCAAGACAAAGAAAAAAAGGGCGCCAAAACGGACCAAACGAACAATATGGCCCAACGGTCTCCCGGTGGTCAAAACATCACAGGTATATATGTGTACCACGCCTATGGTTAACATGAACTCAAATACGAACAACCACATTGGACAGTCCCCTCAGTCAGTTGTTTACCCTCAAGTGTTTCAATATCCGCAATATATGAGTGGTGCCATCAATGGAGCTTCACCAATGTTAAGTCAACCAATAAACAATGTATTTCCTGGAAATGATACCTTGCAAGTCATTTTGGGTAAACTTGAATTTATGGAGCAACAATTAGTTAAGCTTGACAAGATCGACAAGATCGAGACAATGGTGAGCGAAATAACGGTCAGGCTGGATAACATGGACTGAGGTAGAGACAAGTCAAAAATTCTTAAGTGATCAGTATGAAGATGTATCCATAAAAGTAGTTAATAATTCATCTGATATTGATATTGAAAAAGCACAGAAAGAAATAAAATTCCTCACGTGCGAAAATCAAAAACTTAGGAAAACAAATGAAGTGATCGCCGATGACCTTGTGGATTTGAAATGCCGTTCAATGAGGGACAACCTACTTTTTTTCGGGATCCCTGAAGGTTTAAATACCACATCCAGTACCAGCATCTCTCAGGATACCAGCGCAGACACAGAGCACGGAGCTACCGGTAACCCAGTCAGCGCTTCACCACATACTGGGATTGAAGATTGTGAATCACGTGTATACCATTTTTGTGAGACTGTGTTGAATATATCTGATGTGAAGTCAAAGGTTAGAATTGACAGAGCTCACAGGGTCGGTAAATTTTACCCATACAAAACTAGGCCAATCGTAGCTAAATTTCAAGATACGGCGTCTAAAATGGCAATAAAAGATGCGTTACGAAAAGTTAACCTGAGAAGCACAGCCTACAATGTCACGGATCAATACCCTCCCGAAGTTCAACAGAGGCGACGTGAACTCATTCCCGTTATGTCACAAGCCCGGAAGGACGGTAAGAAGGCCGTTCTTATCCGAGACAAACTGTATGTAAACAACCAGCTGTACTCGGCCAAACCTACGTAATCTACTGTAGAGGGCTAGGGATCACCAGAAAAGTGTGACCTTAGATTATTATCTTGGAACATTGAAGGTGTCGCACAATGCTTGAGGGATGAAGACTTTTTGAATATTGTATTTAGCAATGACATTGTTTTTTTTTTATCAGAAACATGGCAGCAAAAGCATACTGACTTACAGTTAGACGGGTACATTTGTATTGATGTACCGCGACCACAGTCAATAAATGGTAACTGTAAAAGGGGGACATGGTGGGGTCTGTTTATACTACATTGAACAATTAAAGGGGGGTATTGAGGTTGTTGAAACAGATCAGAATGGTATTATCTGGATTAAACTGTGTCGTGACTTTTTTCGTCTTGATCAAGATCTTTATTTCTGTTTTACATATGTACCACCGAATAATTCTGTCTATTTTAATATGCATCAAATTGGGTTTTTTGAGGCTCTTGAACAGGGAATTAGAAAGTTCTCTCAATATGGGAAAGTCTCAATTATGGGTGATATGAACGCTCGTTGTGGTAACAGGGTTGATTTTCTCGCAGATGGGTGAGACAGATATATTAATAGTCTAGGTGATATCGACTTTGATTTTTCTGAACTGCCTACTCGTAAGTCGCTTGATACTGTTACCAACTCTTCAGGTTTGAAACTCTTGGATATATGTTTGGGATGTGACCTTAAGATTATAAATGGGAGATTTGGTGAGGATGCTGGTATTGGGAATTATACATATATATCAAATATTGGTAAAAGCCTAATTGATTACGCTTTAATGTCGTACCAGTTATTCAGCCTGATAAAGGACTTCCGGGTTCTTGATCATGAATAATTTTCGCCACATGCACCAATACAGCTTGTCCTACATAGTAGACATGGGAATCCCGTGCTAAGTAATACAAACAAAGTAGAAGAGAGACTTGCGTGGGATGATAATAAATGTGACCTGTATAGAAGCCACATTCAAATTAGAATTGTAAATTTTCAATCAATTGTAAATGATGTAGAACATGGAGTTATTGACTTTGATGATGGAGTAAATAATATATCAAAACTATTATATGATGAAGCATTTAAAATATTTGGTCAAACAAAGAATGTAAACACAGTAAAAGAATCAAACAAAAAAAGAAAATTTCAAAGCCCTTGGTTTGAAAAAGCTCGATATGAATATAAAAAGGCTAATAGAATATATCGGTCATCTCATTCGCCTTCTGATTGTGACACTATGATAAACAAAAGGCGTCTGTACAGACAGGTTAAACGCCGGGCACTTTTAATTATAGTGTAAAAAAAGAAAAAAATGAAAATTAAAATTGTTAAAGTTAAAAAAATGGTTGTAAACTTTCAAGTAGTCAATTTTATGATCATTTTCAAAAACTGTTCTCAGATGAAAATATATTTGATAATGAGACTGTTGAGGAGGAGTTAAACAGAATTGAGTCTAATTTATTTTCTGATAACTTTTTAGATTCAGACATTACAATAAATGAAATAAATAATGCTATAAAATCACTTAAAAGGGGGAAAAGTAGCGGTAGTGATCGTTTAATACCAGAAATATTTATTGCATGTAAAGAAGAGATTGTACCTATTTTGTGCAGTTTATTTAATTATATTTATAAGAACGGAGTGTATCCAGTAAACTGGTCAAAAGGAATTATAGTCCCTGTTCCAAAAAAGGGAAATTTAGAAGATGTTGACAATTATAGGGGAATAACGCTTACAAGTATATTCTCAAAACTTTTTTTTGTTGTATTGGATAGTAGAATTCGCAAATGGGTTGATGATAAAAAATTACTTAGTGAAAATCAATTTGGTTTTTGTAAAAATAAAGGTACAGTTGATTGTATATTTGATTAAATTCAGTGATTGATAAAATCATCAATAATGATAAAAGTAAACTGTATTGCACATTCATAGACTTCCGTAAAGCTTTTGACTGTGTATATCGTAACGGAATATGGTTCAAACTGTTCGAAATTGGCGCATCTTCTAAAGTTGTTAAAATTTTAAAGAGTATGTATGAAAACGTCAAACTTTGTGTCAGAGTAAACGGTTCATTAACTGATTATTTAGATAGTTATATGGGAGTGAAGCAGGGAGAACCTCTTTCACCATTGCTATTTATACTGTTTATAAATGATTTAAATGAATATTTAAAGGATAATGTCAAGGACGCGTTTACTATTGATGAACTACAAATATATCTTTTACTATTTGCAGATGATACAGCTATATTTTCACGAACTAAAGAAGGATTACAGCATTTACTTAACAAGTTTCATAATTATTGTAACAAATGGGGTTTGACAGTTAATACTGAGAAAACTGTAGTTATGGTGTTCAAAAAGGGTAATAAATTTAGCAATATTGAAATGTTTTATGGAGACCGCTTGCTTAAGGTAGTTAAAACATTTACATACCTAGGCGTAAAGTTATCTTCAAATGGCAAGTTTTATCAAGCTCAAAAGCATTTGTCAAGCCAAGCTATCAAAGCTCTCTTTTCACTTAATTCTTTATTTGAAAATGTTTCTTTAAGTATTTCTGAAAAAGTAAAATTGTTCGACTCTATGATTGGACCAATTTTAAATTATGGTTCTGAAATTTGGGGATTTCACAGTGCCAATGACATTGAAAGGGTTCACTTAAAATTTCTAAAGCAAATTTTAGGAGTAAGGCAACAGACTACTAATAATATGGTTCT